>JANFOE010000922.1:0-495000 GCA_025667525.1 Glebionis coronaria
ATTGTCTTAGCCGTGGAAGTATCTCTTCCACGTGCTCATTATCTTCGCCGTGGAAGTATCTCTTCCACGTGCTCATTGTCTTATCCGTGCAAGTATCTCTTCCACGTTCTCATTGTCTTAGCCGTGGAATTATCTCTTCCACGTGCTCATTGTCTTAGCCGTGGAAGTATCTCTTCCACGTGCTCATTATCTTCGCCGTGGAAGTATCTATTCCACGTGCTCATTGTCTTAGCCACGGAAGTATCTCTTCCACGTGCTCATTATCTTTCGCCGTGGAAGTATCTCTTCCACGTGCTCATTATCTTTCGCCTTGGAAATATCTCTTCCACGTGATCATTATATTCGCCGTGGAAGTATCTTTTCCACGTGCTCATTGTCTTAGCCGTGGAAGTATCTCTTCCACGTGCTCATTATCTTCGCCGTGGAAGTATCTCTTCCACGTGCTCATTGTCTTATCCGTGCAAGTATCTCTTCCACGTGCTCATTGTCTTAGCCGTGGAAGTATCTCTTCCACGTGCTCATTATCTTCGCCGTAGAAGTATCTCTTCCACGTGCTCAGTGTCTTAGCCGTGGAAGTATCTCTTCCACGTGCTCATTATTTTCGTCGTGAAAGTATCTCTTCCACGTGCTCATTGTCTTAGCCGTGGAAGTATCTCTTCCACGTGCTCATTGTCTTAGCCGTGGAAGTATCTCTTCCACATGCTCATTATCTTTCGTCATGAAAGTATCTCTTCCACGTGCTCATTGTCTTAGCCGTGGAAGTATCTCTTCCACGTGCTCATTATCTTTCGCCGTGGAAGTATTTCTTCCACGTGCTCATTGTCTTAGCCGTGGAAGTATCTCTTCCACGTGCTCATTATCTTCCCCGTGGAAGTATCTCTTCCACGTGCTCATTGTCTTAGCCGTGGAAGTATCTCTTCCACGTGCTTATTATCTTTCGCCATGGAAGTATCTCTTCCACGTGCTCATTGTCTTAGCCGTGGAAGTATCTCTTCCACGTGCTCATTATCTTCCCCGTGGAAGTATCTCTTCCACGTGCTCATTGTCTTAGCCGTGGAAGTATCTCTTCCACGTGCTCATTATCTTTCGCCGTGGAAGTATCTCTTCCACGTGCTCATTGTCTTAGCCGTGGAAGTATCTCTTCCACGTGCTCATTATCTTCGTCGTGGAAGTATCTCTTCCACGTGCTCATTGTCTTAGCCGTGGAAGTATCTCTTCCACGTGCTCATTGTCTTAGCCGTGCAAGTATCTCTTCCACGTGCTCATTGTCTTAGCCGTGGAAGTATCTCTTCCACGTGCTCATTATCTTTCATCGTGGAAGTATCTCTTCCACGTGCTCATTGTCTTAGCCGTGGAAGTATCTATTCCACGTGCTCATTATCTTTCATCGTGGAAGTATCTCTTCCACGTGCTCATTTTCTTATCCGTGCAAGTATCTCTTCCACGTGCTCATTTTCTTAGCCGTGGAAGTATCTCTTCCACGTGCTCATTGTCTTAGCCGTGGAAGTATCTCTTCCGCGTGCTCATTATCTTCACCGTGGAAGTATCTCTTCCACGTGCTCATTGTCTTATCCGTGCAAGTATCTCTTCCACGTTCTCATTGTCTTAGCCGTGGAAGTATCTCTTCCACGTGCTCATTGTCTTAGCCGTGGAAGTATCTCTTCCACGTGCTCATTATCTTCGCCGTGGAAGTATCTCTTCCACGTGCTCATTGTCTTAGCCACGGAAGTATCTCTTCCACGTGCTCATTATCTTTCGCCGTGGAAGTATCTCTTCCACGTGCTCATTATCTTTCGCCTGGGAAATATCTCTTCCACGTGATCATTATATTCGCCGTGGAAGTATCTCTTCCACGTGCTCATTGTCTTAGCCGTGGAAGTATCTCTTCCACGTGCTCATTATCTTCGCCGTGGAAGTATCTCTTCCACGTGCTCATTGTCTTATCCGTGCAAGTATCTCTTCCACGTGCTCATTGTCTTAGCCGTGGAAGTATCTCTTCCACGTGCTCATTATCTTTCGTCGTGGAAGTATCTCTTCCACGTGCTCATTGTCTTAGCCGTAGAAGTATCTATTCCACGTGCTCATTATCTTCGCCATGGAACTATCTCTTCCACGTGCTCATTATCTTCGTCGTGGAAGTATCTCTTCCACGTGCTCATTATCTTCGCCGTGGAAGTATCTCTTCCACGTGCTCAGTGTCTTAGCCGTGGAAGTATCTCTTCCACGTGCTCATTATATTCGTCGTGAAAGTATCTCTTCCACGTGCTCATTGTCTTAGCCGTGGAAGTATCTCTTCCACGTGCTCATTGTCTTAGCCGTGGAAGTATCTCTTCCACATGCTCATTATCTTTCGTCGTGAAAGTATCTCTTCCACGTGCTTATTGTCTTAGCCGTAGAAGTATCTCTTCCACGTGCTCATTATCTTCGCCGTAGAAGTATCTCTTCCACGTGCTCAGTGTCTTAGCCGTGGAAGTATCTCTTCCACGTGCTCATTATCTTCGTCGTGAAAGTATCTCTTCCACGTGCTCATTGTCTTAGCGGTGGAAGTATCTCTTCCACGTTCTCATTGTCTTAGCCGTGGAAGTATCTCTTCCACATGCTCATTATCTTTCGTCGTGAAAGTATCTCTTCCACGTGCTCATTGTCTTAGCCGTGGAAGTATCTCTTCCACGTGCTCATTATCTTCGCCGTGGAAGTATCTCTTCCATGTGCTCATTATCTTCGTCGTGGAAGTATCTCTTCCACGTGCTCATTATCTTTCGCCGTGGAAATATCTCTTCCACGTGCTCATTATCTTCGCCATGGAAGTATCTCTTCCACGTGATCAGTGTCTTAGCCGTGGAAGTATCTCTTCCACGTGCTCATTATCTTCGTTGTGAAAGTATCTCTTCCACGTTCTCATTGTCTTAGCCGTGGAAGTATCTCTTCCACGTGCTCATTGTCTTAGCCGTGGAAGTATCTCTTCCACATGCTCATTATCTTTCGTCGTGAAAGTATCTCTTCCACGTGCTCATTGTCTTAGCCGTGGAAGTAAATCTTCCACGTGCTCATTATCTTCGCCGTAGAAGTATCTCTTCCACGTGCTCAATTTCTTAGCCGTGGAAGTATCTCTTCCACGTGCTCATTATCTTCGTTGTGAAAGTATCTCTTCCACGTGCTCATTGTCTTAGCGGTGGAAGTATCTCTTCCACGTGCTCATTGTCTTAGCCGTGGAAGTATCTCTTCCACATGCTCATTATCTTTCGTCGTGAAAGTATCTCTTCCACGTGCTCATTGTCTTAGCCGTGGAAGTATCTCTTCCACGTGCTCATTGTCTTCGCCGTGGAAGTATCTCTTCCACGTGCTCATTATCTTCGTCGTGGAAGTATCTCTTCCACGTGCTCATTATCTTTCGCCGTGGAAATATCTCTTCCACGTGCTCATTATCTTCGCCGTGGAAGTATCTCTTCCACGTGCTCAGTGTCTTAGCCGTGGAAGTATCTCTTCCACGTGCTCATTATTTTCGTCGTGAAAGTATCTCTTCCACGTGCTCATTGTCTTAAACGTGGAAGTATCTCTTCCACGTGCTCATTGTCTTAGCCGTGGAAGTATCTCTTCCACATGCTCATTATCTTTCGTCGTGAAAGTATCTCTTCCACGTGCTCATTGTCTTAGCCGTGGAAGTATCTCTTCCACGTGCTCATTATCTTTTGCCGTGGAAGTATTTCTTCCACGTGCTCATTATCTTCGTCGTGGAAGTATCTCTTCCACGTGCTGATTATCTTTCGCCGTGGAAATATCTCTTCCACGTGCTCATTATCTTCGTCGTAGAAGTATCTCTTCCACGTGCTCAGTGTCTTAGCCGTGGAAGTATCTCTTCCACGTGCTCATTATTTTCGTCGTGAAAGTATCTCTTCCACGTGCTCATTGTCTTAGCCGTGGAAGTATCTCTTCCACGTGCTCATTGTCTTAGCCGTGGAAGTATCTCTTCCACGTGCTCATTATCTTCCCCGTGGAAGTATCTCTTCCACGTGCTCATTGTCTTAGCCGTGGAAGTATCTCTTCCACATGCTCATTATCTTTCGTCGTGAAAGTATCTCTTCCACGTGCTCATTGTCTTAGCCGTGGAAGTATCTCTTCCACGTGCTCATTATCTTCGCCGTAGAAGTATCTCTTCCACGTGCTCAGTGTCTTAGCCGTGGAAGTATCTCTTCCACGTGCTCATTATTTTCGTCGTGAAAGTATCTCTTCCACGTGCTCATTGTCTTAGCCGTGGAAGTATCTCTTCCACGTGCTCATTGTCTTATCCGTGGAAGTATCTCTTCCACATGCTCATTATCTTTCGTCGTGAAAGTATCTCTTCCACATGCTCATTGTCTTAGCCGTGGAAGTATCTCTTCCACGTGCTCATTATCTTTCGCCGTGGAAGTATTTCTTCCACGTGCTCATTGTCTTAGCCGTGGAAGTATCTCTTCCACGTGCTCATTATCTTCCCCGTGGAAGTATCTCTTCCACGTGCTCATTGTCTTAGCCGTGGAAGTATCTCTTCCACGTGCTCATTATCTTTCGCCATGGAAGTATCTCTTCCACGTGTTCATTGTCTTAGCCGTGGAAGTATCTCTTCCACGTGCTCATTATCTTCCCCGTGGAAGTATCTCTTCCACGTGCTCATTGTCTTAGCCGTGGAAGTATCTCTTCCACGTGCTCATTATCTTTCGCCGTGGAAGTATCTCTTCCACGTGCTCATTGTCTTAGCCGTGGAAGTATCTCTTCCACGTGCTCATTATCTTCGTCGTGGAAGTATCTCTTCCACGTGGTCATTGTCTTAGCCATGGAAGTATCTCTTCCACGTGCTCATTGTCTTAGCCGTGCAAGTATCTCTTCCACGTGCTCATTGTCTTAGCCGTGGAAGTATCTCTTCCACGTGCTCATTAACTTTCATCGTGGAAGTATCTCTTCCACGTGCTCATTGTCTTAGCCGTGGAAGTATCTATTCCACGTGCTCATTATCTTCGCCGTGGAAGTATCTCTTCCACGTGCTCATTGTCTTATCCGTGCAAGTATCTCTTCCACGTGCTCATTGTCTTAGCCGTGGAAGTATCTCTTCCACGTGCTCATTGTCTTAGCCGTGGAAGTATCTCTTCCACGTGCTCATTCTCTTCGCCGTGGAAGTATCTCTTCCACGTGCTCATTGTCTTATCCGTGCAAGTATCTCTTCCACGTTCTCATTGTCTTAGCCGTGGAAGTATCTCTTCCACGTGCTCATTGTCTTAGCCGTGGAAGTATCTCTTCCACGTGCTCATTATCTTCGCCGTGGAAGTATCTCTTCCACGTGCTCATTGTCTTAGCCACGGAAGTATCTCTTCCACGTGCTCATTATCTTTCGCCGTGGAAGTATCTCTTCCACGTGCTCATTATCTTTCGCCTTGGAAATATCTCTTCCACGTGATCATTATATTCGCCGTGGAAGTATCTCTTCCACGTGCTCATTGTCTTAGTCGTGGAAGTATCTCTTCCACGTGCTCATTATCTTCGCCGTGGAAGTATCTCTTCCACGTGCTCATTGCCTTATCCGTGCAAGTATCTCTTCCACGTGCTCATTGTCTTAGCCGTGGAAGTATCTCTTCCACGTGCTCATTATCTTTCGTCGTGGAAGTATCTCTTCCACGTGCTCATTGTCTTAGCCGTAGAAGTATCTATTCCACGTGCTCATTATCTTCGTCGTGGAAGTATCTCTTCCACGTGCTCATTATCTTCGTCGTGGAAGTATCTCTTCCACGTGCTCATTATCTTCGCCGTGGAAGTATCTCTTCCACGTGCTCAGTGTCTTAGCCGTGGAAGTATCTCTTCCACGTGCTCATTATCTTCGTCGTGAAAGTATCTCTTCCACGTGCTCATTGTCTTAGCCGTGGAAGTATCTCTTCCACGTGCTCATTGTCTTAGCCGTGGAAGTATCTCTTCCACATGCTCATTATCTTTCGTCGTGAAAGTATCTCTTCCACGTGCTCATTGTCTTAGCCGTAGAAGTATCTCTTCCACGTGCTCATTATCTTCGCCGTGGAAGTATCTCTTCCACGTGCTCAGTGTCTTAGCCGTGGAAGTATCTCTTCCACGTGCTCATTATCTTCGTCGTGAAAGTATCTCTTCCACGTGCTCATTGTCTTAGCCGTGGAAGTATCTCTTCCACATGCTCATTATCTTTCGTCGTAAAAGTATCTCTTCCACGTGCTCATTGTCTTAGCCGTGGAAGTATCTCTTCCATGTGCTCATTATCTTTCGCCGTGGAAGTATTTCTTCCACTTGCTCATTGTCTTAGCCGTGGAAGTATCTCTTCCACGTGCTCATTATCTTCCCCGTGGAAGTATCTCTTCCACGTGCTCATTGTCTTAGCCGTGGAAGTATCTCTTCCACGTGCTCATTATCTTTCGCCATGGAAGTATCTCTTCCACGTGTTCATTGTCTTAGCCGTGGAAGTATCTCTTCCACGTGCTCATTATCTTCCCCGTGGAAGTATCTCTTCCATGTGCTCATTGTCTTAGCCGTGGAAGTATCTCTTCCACGTGCTCATTATCTTTCGCCGTGGAAGTATCTCTTCCACGTGCTCATTGTCTTAGCCGTGGAAGTATCTCTTCCACGTGCTCATTATCTTCGTCGTGGAAGTATCTCTTCCACGTGCTCATTGTCTTAGCCATGGAAGTATCTCTTCCACGTGCTCATTGTCTTAGCCGTGCAAGTATCTCTTCCACGTGCTCATTGTCTTAGCCGTGGAAGTATCTCTTCCACGTGCTCATTATCTTTCATCGTGGAAGTATCTCTTCCACGTGCTCATTGTCTTAGCCGTGGAAGTATCTATTCCACGTGCTCATTATCTTCGCCGTGGAAGTATCTCTTCCACGTGCTCATTATCTTATCCGTGCAAGTATCTCTTCCACGTGCTCATTGTCTTAGCCATGGAAGTATCTCTTCCACGTGCTCATTGTCTTAGCCGTGGAAGTATCTCTTCCACGTGCTCATTATCTTCGCCGTGGAAGTATCTCTTCCACGTGCTCATTGTCTTATCCGTGCAAGTATCTCTTCCACGTTCTCATTGTCTTAGCCGTGGAAGTATCTCTTCCACGTGCTCATTGTCTTAGCCGTGGAAGTATCTCTTCCACGTGCTCATTATCTTCGCCGTGGAAGTATCTCTTCCACGTGCTCATTGTCTTAGCCACGGAAGTATCTCTTCCACGTGCTCATTATCTTTCACCGTGGAAGTATCTCTTCCACGTGTTCATTATCTTTCGCCTTGGAAATATCTCTTCCACGTGATCATTATATTCGCCGTGGAAGTATCTCTTCCACGTGCTCATTGTCTTAGCCGTGGAAGTATCTCTTCCACGTGCTCATTATCTTCGCCGTGGAAGTATCTCTTCCACGTGCTCATTGTCTTATCCGTGCAAGTATCTCTTCCACGTGCTCATTGTCTTAGCCGTGGAAGTATCTCTTCCACGTGCTCATTATCTTTCGTCGTGGAAGTATCTCTTCCACGTGCTCATTGTCTTAGCCGTAGAAGTATCTATTCCACGTGCTCATTATCTTCGCCGTGGAAGTATCTCTTCCACGTGCTCATTATCTTCGTCGTGGAAGTATCTCTTCCACGTGCTCATTATCTTCGCCGTGGAAGTATCTCTTCCACGTGCTCAGTGTCTTAGTCGTGGAAGTATCTCTTCCACGTGCTCATTATCTTCGTCGTGAAAGTATCTCTTCCACGTGCTCATTGTCTTAGCCGTGGAAGTATCTCTTCCACGTGCTCATTGTCTTAGCCGTGGAAGTATCTCTTCCACATGCTCATTATCTTTCGTCGTGAAAGTATCTCTTCCACGTGCTCATTGTCTTAGCCGTAGAAGTATCTCTTCCACGTGCTCATTATCTTCGCCGTGGAAGTATCTCTTCCACGTGCTCAGTGTCTTAGCCGTGGAAGTATCTCTTCCACGTGCTCATTATCTTCGTCGTGAAAGTATCTCTTCCA
Organism: Glebionis coronaria; assembly: GCA_025667525.1. Taxonomy (NCBI): domain Eukaryota; kingdom Viridiplantae; phylum Streptophyta; class Magnoliopsida; order Asterales; family Asteraceae; genus Glebionis; species Glebionis coronaria. The sequence goes on from JANFOE010000922.1 coordinate 7,988, forward strand.
CGTGCTCATTGTCTTAGCGGTGGAAGTATCTCTTCCACGTTCTCATTGTCTTAGCCGTGGAAGTACCTCTTCCACATGCTCATTATCTTTCGTCGTGAAAGTATCTCTTCCACGTGCTCATTGTCTTAGCCGTGGAAGTATCTCTTCTACGTGCTCATTATCTTCGCCGTAGAAGTATCTCTTCCACGTGCTCATTATCTTCATCGTGGAAGTATCTCTTCCACGTGCTCATTATCTTTCGCCGTGGAAATATCTCTTCCACGTGCTCATTATCTTCGCCATGGAAGTATCTCTTCCACGTGCTCAGTGTCTTAGCCGTGGAAGTATCTCTTCCACGTGCTCATTATCTTCGTCGTGAAAGTATCTCTTCCACGTGCTCATTGTCTTAGCCGTGGAAGTATCTCTTCCACGTGCTCATTGTCTTAGCCGTGGAAGTATCTCTTCCACATGCTCATTATCTTTCGTCGTGAAAGTATCTCTTCCACGTGCTCATTGTCTTAGCCGTGGAAGTATCTCTTCCACGTGCTCATTATCTTCGCCGTAGAAGTATCTCTTCCACGTGCTCAGTGTCTTAGCCGTGGAAGTATCTCTTCCACGTGCTCATTATCTTCGTCGTGAAAGTATCTCTTCCACGTGCTCATTGTCTTAGCGGTGGAAGTATCTCTTCCACGTGCTCATTGTCTTAGCCATGGAAGTATCTCTTCCACATGCTTATTATCTTTCGTCGTGAAAGTATCTCTTCCACGTGCTCATTGTCTTAGCCGTGGAAGTATCTCTTCCACGTGCTCATTATCTTTGCCGTGGAAGTATCTCTTCCACGTGCTCATTATCTTCGTCGTGGAAGTATCTCTTCCACGTGCTCATTATCTTTCGCCGTGGAAATATCTCTTCCACGTGCTCAGTATCTTCGCCGTGGAAGTATCTCTTCCACGTGCTCAGTGTCTTAGCCGTGGAAGTATCTCTTCCACGTGCTCATTATTTTCGTCGTGAAAGTATCTCTTCCAAGTGCTCATTGTCTTAGCCGTGGAAGTATCTCTTCCACGTGCTCATTGTCTTAGCCGTGGAAGTATCTCTTCCACATGCTCATTATCTTTCGTCGTGAAAGTATCTCTTCCACGTGCTCATTGTCTTAGCCGTGGAAGTATCTCTTCCACGTGCTCATTATCTTTCGCCGTGGAAGTATTTCTTCCACGTGCTCATTGTCTTAGCCGTGGAAGTATCTCTTCCACGTGCTCATTATCTTCCCCGTGGAAGTATCTCTTCCACGTGCTCATTGTCTTAGCCGTGGAATTATCTCTTCCACGTGCTCATTATCTTTCGCCATGGAAGTATCTCTTCCACGTGCTCATTGTCTTAGCCGTGGAAGTATCTCTTCCACGTGCTCATTATCTTCCCCGTGGAAGTATCTCTTCCACGTGCTCATTGTCTTAGCCGTGGAAGTATCTCTTCCACGTGCTCATTATCTTTCGCCGTGGAAGTATCTCTTCCACGTGCTCATTGTCTTAGCCGTGGAAGTATCTCTTCCACGTGCTCATTATCTTCGTCGTGGAAGTATCTCTTCCACGTGCTCAATGTCTTAGCCGTGGAAGTATCTCTTCCACGTGCTCATTGTCTTAGCCGTGCAAGTATCTCTTCCACGTGCTCATTGTCTTAGCCGTGGAAGTATCTCTTCCACGTGCTCATTATATTTCATCGTGGAAGTATCTCTTCCACGTGCTCATTGTCTTAGCCGTGGAAGTATCTATTCCACGTGCTCATTATCTTCGCCGTGGAAGTATCTCTTCCACGTGCTCATTGTCTTATCCATGTAAGTATCTCTTCCACGTGCTCATTGTCTTAGCCGTGGAAGTATCTCTTCCACGTGCTCATTGTCTTAGCCGTGGAAGTATCTCTTCCACGTGCTCATTATCTTCGCCGTGGAAGTATCTCTTCCACGTGCTCATTGTCTTATCCGTGCAAGTATCTCTTCCACGTGCTCATTGTCTTAGCCGTGGAAGTATCTCTTCCACGTGCTCATTGTCTTAGCCGTGGAAGTATCTCTTCCACGTGCTCATTATCTTCGCCGTGGAAGTATCTCTTCCACGTGCTCATTGTCTTAGCCACGGAAGTATCTCTTCCACGTGCTCATTATCTTTCGCCGTGGAAGTATCTCTTCCACGTGCTCATTATCTTTCGCCTTGGAAATATCTCTTCCACGTGATCATTATCTTCGCCGTGGAAGTATCTCTTCCACGTGCTCATTGTCTTAGCCGTGGAAGTATCTCTTCCACGTGCTCATTATCTTCGCCGTGGAAGTATCTCTTCCACGTGCTCATTGTCTTATCCGTGCAAGTATCTCTTCCACGTGCTCATTGTCTTAGCCGTGGAAGTATCTCTTCCACGTGCTCATTATCTTTCGTCGTGGAAGTATCTCTTCCACGTGCTCATTGTCTTAGCCGTAGAAGTATCTATTCCACGTGCTCATTATCTTCGACGTGGAAGTATCTCTTCCACGTGCTCATTATCTTCGTCGTGGAAGTATCTCTTCCACGTGCTCATTATCTTTCGCCGTGGAAATATCTCTTCCACGTGCTCATTATCTTCGCCGTGGAAGTATCTCTTCCACGTGCTCAGTGTCTTAGCCGTGGAAGTATCTCTTCCACGTGCTCATTATCTTCGCCGTGAAAGTATCTCTTCCACGTGCTCATTGTCTTAGCCGTGGAAGTATCTCTTCCACGTGCTCATTGTCTTAAGCCGTGGAAGTATCTCTTCCACATGCTCATTATCTTTCGTCGTGAAAGTATCTCTTCCACGTGCTCATTGTCTTAGCCGTGGAAGTATCTCTTCCACGTGCTCATTATCTTCGCCGTAGAAGTATCTCTTCCACGTGCTCAGTGTCTTAGCCGTGGAAGTATCTCTTCCACGTGCTCATTATCTTCGTCGTGAAAGTATCTCTTCCACGTGCTCATTGTCTTAGCGGTGGAAGTATCTCTTCCACGTGCTCATTGTCTTAGCCGTGGAAGTATCTCTTCCACATGCTCATTATCTTTCGTCGTGAAAGTATCTCTTCCACGTGCTCATTGTCTTAGCCGTGGAAGTATCTCTTCCACGTGCTCATTATCTTCGCCGTGGAAGTATCTCTTCCACGTGCTCATTATCTTCGTCGTGGAAGTATCTCTTCCACGTGCTCATTATCTTCGCCGTGGAAGTATCTCTTCCACGTGCTCATTGTCTTAGCCACGGAAGTATCTCTTCCACGTGCTCATTATCTTTCGCCGTGGAAGTATCTCTTCCACGTGCTCATTATCTTTCGCCTTGGAAATATCTCTTCCACGTGATCATTATCTTCGCCGTGGAAGTATCTCTTCCACGTGCTCATTGTCTTAGCCGTGGAAGTATCTCTTCCACGTGCTCATTATCTTCGCCGTGGAAGTATCTCTTCCACGTGCTCATTGTCTTATCCGTGCAAGTATCTCTTCCACGTGCTCATTGTCTTAGCTGTGGAAGTATCTCTTCCACGTGCTCATTATCTTTCGTCGTGGAAGTATCTCTTCCACGTGCTCATTGTCTTAGCCGTAGAAGTATCTATTCCACGTGCTCATTATCTTCGCCGTGGAAGTATCTCTTCCACGTGCTCATTATCTTCGTCGTGGAAGTATCTCTTCCACGTGCTCATTATCTTTCGCCGTGGAAATATCTCTTCCACGTGCTCATTATCTTCGCCGTGGAAGTATCTCTTCCACGTGCTCAGTGTCTTAGCCGTGGAAGTATCTCTTCCACGTGCTCATTATCTTTGCCGTGAAAGTATCTCTTCCACGTGCTCATTGTCTTAGCCGTGGAAGTATCTCTTCCACGTGCTCATTGTCTTAAGCCGTGGAAGTATCTCTTCCACATGCTCATTATCTTTCGTCGTGAAAGTATCTCTTCCACGTGCTCATTGTCTTAGCCGTGGAAGTATCTCTTCCACGTGCTCATTATCTTCGCCGTAGAAGTATCTCTTCCACGTGCTCAGTGTCTTAGCCGTGGAAGTATCTCTTCCACGTGCTCATTATCTTCGTCGTGAAAGTATCTCTTCCACGTGCTCATTGTCTTAGCGGTGGAAGTATCTCTTCCACGTGCTCATTGTCTTAGCCGTGGAAGTATCTCTTCTACATGCTCATTATCTTTCGTCGTGAAAGTATCTCTTCCACGTGCTCATTGTCTTAGCCGTGGAAGTATCTCTTCCACGTGCTCATTATCTTCGCCGTGGAAGTATCTCTTCCACGTGCTCATTATCTTCGTCGTGGAAGTATCTCTTCCACGTGCTCATTATCTTTCGCCGTGGAAATATCTCTTCCACGTGCTCATTATCTTCGCCGTGGAAGTATCTCTTCCACGTGCTCAGTGTCTTCGCCGTAGAAGTATCTCTTCCACGTGCTCAGTGTCTTAGCCGTGGAAGTATCTCTTCCACGTGCTCATTATCTTCGTCGTGAAAGTATCTCTTCCACGTGCTCATTGTCTTAGCGGTGGAAGTATCTCTTCCACGTGCTCATTGTCTTAGCCGTGGAAGTATCTCTTCCACATGCTCATTATCTTTCGTCGTGAAAGTATCTCTTCCACGTGCTCATTGTCTTAGCCGTGGAAGTATCTCTTCCACGTGCTCATTATCTTCGCCGTGGAAGTATCTCTTCCACGTGCTCATTATCTTCGTCGTGGAAGTATCTCTTCCACGTGCTCATTATCTTTCGCCGTGGAAATATCTCTTCCACGTGCTCATTATCTTCGCCGTGGAAGTATCTCTTCCACGTGCTCAGTGTCTTAGCCGTGGAAGTATCTCTTCCACGTGCTCATTATCTTCGTCGTGAAAGTATCTCTTCCACGTGCTCATTGTCTTAGCCGTGGAAGTATCTCTTCCACGTGCTCATTGTCTTAGCCGTGGAAGTATCTCTTCCACATGCTCATTATCTTTCGTCGTGAAAGTATCTCTTCCACGTGCTCATTGTCTTAGCCGTGGAAGTATCTCTTCCACGTGCTCATTATCTTTCGCCGTGGAAGTATTTCTTCCACGTGCTCATTGTCTTAGCCGTGGAAGTATCTCTTCCACGTGCTCATTATCTTCCCCGTGGAAGTATCTCTTCCACGTGCTCATTGTCTTAGCCGTGGAAGTATCTCTTCCATGTGCTCATTATCTTTCGCCATGGAAGTATCTCTTCCACGTGCTCATTGTCTTTGCCGTGGAAGTATCTCTTCCACGTGCTCATTATCTTCCCCGTGGAAGTATCTCTTCCACGTGCTCATTGTCTTAGCCGTGGAAGTATCTCTTCCACGTGCTCATTATCTTTCGCCGTGGAAGTATCTCTTCCACGTGCTCATTGTCTTAGCCGTGGAAGTATCCCTTCCACGTGCTCATTATCTTCGTCGTGGAAGTATCTCTTCCACGTGCTCATTCTCTTAGCCGTGGAAGTATCTCTTCCACGTGCTCATTGTCTTAGCCGTGCAAGTATCTCTTCCACGTGCTCATTGTCTTAGCCGTGGAAGTATCTCTTCCACGTGCTCATTATCTTTCATCGTGGAAGTATCTCTTCCACGTGCTCATTGTCTTAGCCGTGGAAGTATCTATTCCACGTGCTCATTATTTTCGCCGTGGAAGTATCTCTTCCACGTGCTCATTATCTTCGTCGTGGAAGTATCTCTTCCAAGTGCTCATTATCTTTCGCCGTGGAAATATCTCTTCCACGTGCTCATTATCTTCGCCGTGGAAGTATCTCTTCCACGTGCTCAGTGTCTTAGCCGTGGAAGTATCTCTTCCACGTGCTCATTATATTCGTCGTGAAAGTATCTCTTCCACGTGCTCATTGTCTTAGCCGTGGAAGTGTCTCTTCCACGTGCTCATTGTCTTAGCCGTGGAAGTATCTCTTCCACATGCTCATTATCTTTCGTCGTGAAAGTATCTCTTCCACGTGCTCATTGTCTTAGCCGTGGAAGTATCTCTTCGACGTGCTCATTATCTTCGCCGTGGAAGTATCTCTTCCACGTGCTCAGTGTCTTAGCCGTGGAAGTATCTCTTCCACGTGCTCATTATCTTCGTCGTGAAAGTATCTCTTCCACGTGCTCATTGTCTTAGCCGTGGAAGTATCTCTTCCACGTGCTCATTGTCTTAGCCGTGGAAGTATCTCTTCCACATGCTCATTATCTTTCGTCGTGAAAGTATCTCTTCCACGTGCTCATTGTCTTAGCCGTGGAAGTATCTCTTCCACGTGCTCATTATCTTCGCCGTGGAAGTATCTCTTCCACGTGCTCATTATCTTCGTCGTGGAAGTATCTCTTCCACGTGCTCATTATGTTTCGCCGTGGAAATATCTCTTCCACGTGCTCATTATCTTCGCTGTGGAAGTATCTCTTCCACGTGCTCAGTGTCTTAGCCGTGGAAGTATCTCTTCCACGTGCTCATTATCTTCGTCGTGAAAGTATCTCTTCCACGTGCTCATTGTCTTAGCCGTGGAAGTATCTCTTCCACGTGCTCATTGTCTTAGCCGTGGAAGTATCTCTTCCACATGCTCATTATCTTTCGTCGTGAAAGTATCTCTTCCACGTGCTCATTGTCTTAGCCGTGGAAGTATCTCTTCCACGTGCTCATTATCTTTCGCCGTGGAAGTATCTCTTCCACGTGCTCATTGTCTTAGCCGTGGAAGTATCTCTTCCACGTGCTCATTATCTTCCCCGTGGAAGTATCTCTTCCACGTGCTCATTGTCTTAGCCGTGGAAGTATCTCTTACACGTGCTCATTATCTTTCGCCATGGAAGTATCTCTTCCACGTGCTCATTGTCTTGGCCGTGGAAGTATCTCTTCCACGTGCTCATTATCTTCCCCGTGGAAGTATCTCTTCCACGTGCTCATTGTGTTAGCCGTGGAAGTATCTCTTCCACGTGCTCATTATCTTTCGCCGTAGAAGTATCTCTTCCACGTGCTCATTGTCTTAGCCGTGGAAGTATCTCTTCTACGTGCTCATTATCTTCGTCGTGGAAGTATCTCTTCCACGTGCTCATTGTCTTAGCCATGGAAGTATCTCTTCCACGTGCTCATTGTCTTAGCCGTGGAAGTATCTCTTCCACGTGCTCATTATCTTTCGCCGTGGAAGTATCTCTTCCACCTGCTCATTGTCTTAGCCGTGGAAGTATCTCTTCCGCGTGCTCATTGTCTTAGCCGTGGAAGTATCTCTTCCGCGTGCTCATTGTCTTAGCCGTGGAAGTATCTCTTCCCCGTGCTCATTGTCTTGGCCGTGGAAGTATCTCTTTCACGTGCTCATTGTCTTAGCCGTGGAAGTATCTCTTCCACGTGCTCATTATCTTCCTCGTGGAAGTATCTCTTCCACGTGCTCATTGTCTTAGCCGTGGAAGTATCTCTTCCACGTGCTCATTATCTTTCGCCATGGAAGTATCTCTTCCACGTGCTCATTATATTTCGCCGTGGAAATATCTCTTCCACGTACTCATTATCTTCGCCGTGGAAGTATCTCTTCCACGTGCTCAGTGTCTTAGACGTGGAAGTATCTCTTCCACATACTCATTATCTTAGCCGTGGAAGTATCTCTTCCACGTGCTCATTATCTTCGTCGTGAAAGTATCTCTTCCACGTGCTCATTGTCTTAGCCGTGGAAGTATCTCTTCCACGTGCTCATTGTCTTAGCCGTGGAAGTATCTCTTCCACATGCTCATTATCTTTCGTCGTGAAAGTATCTCTTCCACGTGCTCATTGTCTTAGCCGTGGAAGTATCTCTTCCACGTGCTCATTATCTTTCGCCGTGGAAGTATCTCTTCCACGTGCTCATTGTCTTAGCCGTGGAAGTATCTCTTCCACGTGCTCATTATCTTCCCCGTGGAAGTATCTCTTCCACGTGCTCATTGTCTTAGCCGTGGAAGTATCTCTTCCACGTGCTCATTATCTTTCGCCATGGAAGTATCTCTTCCACGTGCTCATTGTCTTGGCCGTGGAAGTATCTCTTCCACGTGCTCATTATCTTCCCCGTGGAAGTATCTCTTCCACGTGCTCATTGTGTTAGCCGTGGAAGTATCTCTTCCACGTGCTCATTATCTTTCGCCGTGGAAGTATCTCTTCCACGTGCTCATTGTCTTAGCCGTGGAAGTATCTATTATACGTGCTCATTATCTTCGTCGTGGAAGTATCTCTTCCACGTGCTCATTGTCTTAGCCGTGGAAGTATCTCTTCCACGTGCTCATTGTCTTAGCCGTGGAAGTATCTCTTCCGCGTGGTCATTATCTTTCGCCGTGGAAGTATCTCTTCCACCTGCTCATTGTCTTAGCCGTGGAAGTATCTCTTCCGCGTGCTCATTGTCTTAGTCGTGGAAGTATCTCTTCCGCGTGCTCATTGTCTTAGCCGTGGAAGTATCTCTTCCCCGTGCTCATTGTCTTGGCCGTGGAAGTATCTCTTTCACGTGCTCATTATCTTCGTCGTGAAAGTATCTCTTCCACGTGCTCATTGTCTTAGCCGTGGAAGTATCTCTTCCACGTGCTCATTGTCTTAGCCGTGGAAGTATCTCTTCCACATGCTCATTATCTTTCGTCGTGAAAGTATCTCTTCCACGTGCTCATTGTCTTAGCCGTGGAAGTATCTCTTCCACGTGCTCATTATCTTTCGCCGTGGAAGTATCTCTTCCACGTGCTCATTGTCTTAGCCGTGGAAGTATCTCTTCCACGTGCTCATTATCTTCCCCGTGGAAGTATCTCTTCCACGTGCTCATTGTCTTAGCCGTGGAAGTATCTCTTCCACGTGCTCATTATCTTTCGCCATGGAAGTATCTCTTCCACGTGCTCATTGTCTTGGCCGTGAAAGTATCTCTTCCACGTGCTCATTATCTTCCCCGTGGAAGTATCTCTTCCACGTGCTCATTGTGTTAGCCGTGGAAGTATCTCTTCCACGTGCTCATTATCTTTCGCCGTGGAAGTATCTCTTCCACGTGCTCATTGTCTTAGCCGTGGAAGTATCTCTTCTACGTGCTCATTATCTTCGTCGTGGAAGTATCTCTTCCACGTGCTCATTGTCTTAGCCGTGGAAGTATCTCTTCCACGTGCTCATTGTCTTAGCCGTGGAAGTATCTCTTCCACGTGCTCATTATCTTTCGCCGTGGAAGTATCTCTTCCACCTGCTCATTGTTTTAGCCGTGGAAGTATCTCTTCTGCGTGCTCATTGTCTTAGCCGTGGAAGTATCTCTTCCGCGTGCTCATTGTCTTAGCCGTGGAAGTATCTCTTCCCCGTGCTCATTGTCTTGGCCGTGGAAGTATCTCTTTCACGTGCTCATTGTCTTAGCCGTGGAAGTATCTCTTCCACGTGCTCATTATCTTCCTCGTGGAAGTATCTCTTCCACGTGCTCATTGTCTTAGCCGTGGAAGTATCTCTTCCACATGCTCATTATCTTTCGCCATGGAAGTATCTCTTCCACGTGCTCATTATATTTCGCCGTGGAAATATCTCTTCCACGTACTCATTATCTTCGCCGTGGAAGTATCTCTTCCACGTGCTCAGTGTCTTAGCCGTGGAAGTATCTCTTCCACGTACTCATTATCTTAGCCGTGGAAGTATCTCTTCCACGTGCTCATTATCTTCGTCGTGAAAGTATCTCTTCCACGTGCTCATTGTCTTAGCCGTGGAAGTATCTCTTCCACGTGCTCATTGTCTTAGCCGTGGAAGTATCTCTTCCACATGCTCATTATCTTTCGTCGTGAAAGTATCTCTTCCACGTGCTCATTGTCTTAGCCGTGGAAGTATCTCTTCCACGTGCTCATTATCTTTCGCCGTGGAAGTATCTCTTCCACGTGCTCATTGTCTTAGCCGTGGAAGTATCTCTTCCACGTGCTCATTATCTTCCCTGTGGAAGTATCTCTTCCACGTGCTCATTGTCTTAGCCGTGGAAGTATCTCTTCCACGTGCTATTATCTTTCGCCATGGAAGTATCTCTTCCACGTGCTCATTGTCTTGGCCGTGGAAGTATCTCTTCCACGTGCTCATTATCTTCCCCGTGGAAGTATCTCTTCCACGTGCTCATTGTGTTAGCCGTGGAAGTATCTCTTCCACGTGCTCATTATCTTTCGCCGTGGAAGTATCTCTTCCATGTGCTCATTGTCTTAGCCGTGGAAGTATCTCTTCTACGTGCTCATTATCTTCGTCGTGGAAGTATCTCTTCCACGTGCTCATTGTCTTAGCCGTGGAAGTATCTCTTCCACGTGCTCATTGTCTTAGCCGTGGAAGTATCTCTTCCACGTGCTCATTATCTTTCGCCGTGGAAGTATCTCTTCCACCTGCTCATTGTCTTAGCCGTGGAAGTATCTCTTCCGCGTGCTCATTGTCTTAGCCGTGGAAGTATCTCTTCTGCGTGCTCATTGTCTTGGCCGTGGAAGTATCTCTTCCCCGTGCTCATTGTCTTGGCCGTGGAAGTATCTCTTCCGCGTGCTCATTGTCTTAGCCGTGGAAGTATCTCTTCCCCGTGCTCATTGTCTTGGCCGTGGAAGTATCTCTTTCACGTGCTCATTGTCTTAGCCGTGGAAGTATCTCTTCCACGTGCTCATTATCTTCCTCGTGGAAGTATCTCTTCCACGTGCTCATTGTCTTAGCCGTGGAAGTATCTCTTCCACGTGCTCATTATCTTTCGCCATGGAAGTATCTCTTCCACGTGCTCATTATATTTCACCGTGGAAATATCTCTTCCACGTACTCATTATCTTCGCCGTGGAAGTATCTCTTCCACGTGCTCAGTGTCTTAGCCTGGAAGTATCTCTTCCACGTACTCATTATCTTAGCCGTGGAAGTATATCTTCCACGTGCTCATTATCTTCGTCGTGAAAGTATCTCTTCCACGTGCTCATTGTCTTAGCCGTGGAAGTATCTCTTCCACGTGCTCATTGTCTTAGCCGTGGAAGTATCTCTTCCACATGCTCATTATCTTTCGTCGTGAAAGTATCTCTTCCACGTGCTCATTGTCTTAGCCGTGGAAGTATCTCTTCCACGTGCTCATTATCTTTCGCCGTGGAAGTATCTCTTCCACGTGCTCATTGTCTTAGCCGTGGAAGTATCTCTTCCACGTGCTCATTATCTTCCCCGTGGAAGTATCTCTTCCACGTGCTCATTGTCTTAGCCGTGGAAGTATCTCTTCCACGTGCTCATTATCTTTCGCCATGGAAGTATCTCTTCCACGTGCTCATTGTCTTGGCCGTGGAAGTATCTCTTCCACGTGCTCATTATCTTCCTCGTGGAAGTATCTCTTCCACGTGCTCATTGTGTTAGCCGTGGAAGTATCTCTTCCACGTGCTCATTATCTTTCGCCGTGGAAGTATCTCTTCCACGTGCTCATTGTCTTAGCCGTGGAAGTATCTCTTCTACGTGCTCATTATCTTCGTCGTGGAAGTATCTCTTCCACGTGCTCATTGTCTTAGCCGTGGAAGTATCTCTTCCACGTGCTCATTGTCTTAGCCGTGGAAGTATCTCTTCCACGTGCTCATTATCTTTCGCCGTGGAAGTATCTCTTCCACCTGCTCATTGTCTTAGCCGTGGAAGTATCTCTTCCGCGTGCTCATTGTCTTAACCGTGGAAGTATCTCTTCCGCGTGCTCATTGTCTTAGCCGTGGAAGTATCTCTTCCCCGTGCTCATTGTCTTGGCCGTGGAAGTATCTCTTTCACGTGCTCATTGTCTTAGCCGTGGAAGTATCTCTTCCACGTGCTCATTATCTTCCTCGTGGAAGTATCTCTTCCACGTGCTCATTGTCTTAGCCGTGGAAGTATCTCTTCCACGTGCTCATTATCTTTCGCCATAGAAGTATCTCTTCCACGTGCTCATTATATTTCACCGTGGAAATATCTCTTCCACGTACTCATTATCTTCGCCGTGGAAGTATCTCTTCCACGTGCTTAGTGTCTTAGCGTGGAAGTATCTCTTCCACGTACTCATTATCTTAGCCGTGGAAGTATCTCTTCCACGTGCTCATTGTCTTAGCCGTGGAAGTATCTCTTCCACATGCTCATTATCTTTCGTCGTGAAAGTATCTCTTCCACGTGCTCATTGTCTTAGCCGTGGAAGTATCTCTTCCATGTGCTCATTATCTTTCGCCGTGGAAGTATCTCTTCCACGTGCTCATTGTCTTAGTCGTGGAAGTATCTCTTCCACGTGCTCATTGTCTTAGCTGTGGAAGTATCTCTTCCACGTGCTCATTGTCTTAGCCGTGGAAGTATCTCTTCCACGTGCTCATTGTCTTAGCCGTGGAAGTATCTCTTCCACGTGCTCATTATCTTCGCCGTGGAAGTATCTCTTCCACGTGCTCATTGTCTTAGCCACGGAAGTATCTCTTCCACGTGCTCATTATCTTTCGCCGTGGAAGTATATCTTCCACGTGCTCATTATCTTTCGCCTTGGAAATATCTCTTCCACGTGATCATTATCTTCGCCGTGGAAGTATCTCTTCCACGTGCTCATTGTCTTAGCCGTGGAAGTATCTCTTCCACGTGCTCATTATCTTCGCCGTGGAAGTATCTCTTCCACGTGCTCATTGTCTTAGCCGTGCAAGTATCTCTTCCACGTGCTCATTGTCTTAGCCGTGGAAATATCTCTTCCACGTGCTCATTATCTTTCGTCGTGGAAGTATCTCTTCCACGTGCTCATTGTCTTAGCCGTGGAAGTATCTATTCCACGTGCTCATTATCTTCACCGTGGAAGTATCTCTTCCACGTGCTCATTGTCTTAGCCGTGGAAGTATCTCTTCCACATGCTCATTATCTTTCGTCGTGAAAGTATCTCTTCCACGTGCTCATTGTCTTAGCCGTGGAAGTAACTCTTCCACGTGCTCATTATCTTTCGCCGTGGAAGTATCTCTTCCACGTGCTCATTGTCTTAGCCGTGGAAGTATCTCTTCCACGTGCTCATTATCTTCCCCGTGGAAGTATCTCTTCCACGTGCTCATTGTCTAAGCCGTGGATGTATCTCTTCCACGTGCTCATTATCTTTCGCCGTGGAAGTATCTCTTTCACGTGCTCATTATCTTTCGCCGTGGAAATATCTCTTCCATGTGCTCATTATCTTTGCCGTGGAAGTATCTCTTCCACGTGCTCATTGTCTTAGCCGTGAAAAATATCTCTTCCACGTGCTCATTATCTTCACCTTGGAAGTATTTCTTCCACGTGCTCATTGTCTTAGCCGTGGAAGTATCTCTTCCACGTGCTCATTGTCTTAGCCGTGGAAGTATCTCTTCCACGTGCTCATTATCTTTCTTCGTGGAAGTATCTCTTCCACGTGCTCATTGTCTTAGCCGTGGAAGTATCTCTTCCACGTGCTCATTATCTTTCGCCGTGGAAGTATTCTTCCATAGTCTCATTATCTTTCACCGTGGAATTATTCTTCCACGGTCTCATTATTCTTCCACGGTTTTATTATCTTTCGCCGTGGAAGTATCTCTTCCACGTGCTCGTTATCTTCGCCGTGGAAGTATCTCTTCCACGTGCTTATTGTCTTAGCCGTGGAAATATCTCTTCCACGTGCTCATTATCTTCGCCGTGGAAGTATCTCTTCCACGTGCTCATTGTCTTAGCCGTGGAAGTATCTCTTCCACGTGCTCATTATCTTCGCCGTGGAAGTATCTCTTCCACGTGCTCATTGTCTTAGCCGTGGAAGTATCTCTTCCACGTGCTCATTATCTTTCGCCGTGGAAGTATCTCTTCCACGTGCTCATTGTCTTAGCCGTGGAAGTATCTCTTCCACGTGCTCATTATCTTTGTCGTGGAAGTATCCCTTCCACGTGCTCATTGTCTTAGCCGTGGAAGTATCTCTTCCACGTGCTCATTGTCTTAGCCGTGGAAGTATCTCTTCCACGTGCTCATTATCTTTCGCCGTGGAAGTATCTCTTCCACGTGCTCATTGTCTTAGCCGTGGAAGTATCTCTTCCGCGTGCTCATTGTCTTAGCCGTGGAAGTATCTCTTCCGCGTGCTCATTGTCTTAGCCGTGGAAGTATCTCTTCCCCGTGCTCATTGTCTTAGCCGTGGAAGTATCTCTTCCACGTGCTCATTGTCTTAGCCGTGGAAGTATCTCTTCCACGTGCTCATTATCTTCCTCGTGGAAGTATCTCTTCCATGTGCTCATTGTCATAGCCGTGGAAGTATCTCTTCATCTTTCGCCATGGAAGTATCTCTTACACGTGCTCATTATCTTTCGCCGTGGAAATATCTCTTCCACGTGCTCATTATCTTCGCCGTGGAAGTATCTCTTCCACGTGCTCAGTGTCTTAGCCGTGGAAGTATCTCTTCCACGTGCTCATTATCTTCGTCGTGAAAGTATCTCTTCCACGTGCTCATTGTCTTAGCCGTGGAAGTATCTCTTCCACGTGCTCATTGTCTTAGCCGTGGAAGTATCTCTTCCACATGCTCATTATCTTTCGTCGTGAAAGTATCTCTTCCACGTGCTCATTGTCTTAGCCGTGGAAGTATCTCTTCCACGTGCTCATTATCTTTCGCCGTGGAAGTATCTCTTCCACGTGCTCATTGTCTTAGCCGTGGAAGTATCTCTTCCACGTGCTCATTGTCTTAGCCGTGGAAGTATCTCTTCCACGTGCTCATTGTCTTAGCCGTGGAAGTATTTCTTCCACGTGCTCATTATCTTCGCCGTGGAAGTATCTCTTCCACGTGCTCATTGTCTTAGCCGTGGAAGTATCTCTTCCGCGTGCTCATTATCTTTCGCCGTGGAAGTATCTCTTCCACGTGCTCATTATCTTTCGCCTTGGAAATATCTCTTCCACGTGATCATTATCATCGCCGTGGAAGTATCTCTTCCACGTGCTCATTATCTTCACCGTGGAAGTATCTCTTCCACGTGCTCATTTTCTTCGCCGTGGAAGTATCTCTTCCACGTGCTCATTGTCTTAGCCGTGGAAGTATCTCTTCCACGTGCTCATTGTCTTAGCGCTGGAAGTATCTCTTCCACGTGCTCATTATCTTTCGTCGTGGAAGTATCTCTTCCACGTGCTCATTGTCTTAGCCGTGGAAGTATCTATTCCACGTGCTCATTATCTTCGCCGTGGAAGTATCTCTTCCACGTGCTCATTATCTTCGTCGTGGAAGTATCTCTTCCACGTGCTCATTGTCTTAGCCGTGGAAGTATCTCTTCCCCGTGCTCATTGTCTTAGCCGTGGAAGTATCTCTTCCACGTGCTCATTGTCTTAGCCGTGGAAGTATCTCTTCCACGTGCTCATTATCTTCCTCGTGGAAGTATCTCTTCCACGAGCTCATTGTCTTAGCCGTGGAAGTATCTCTTCCACGTGCTCATTATCTTTCGCCATGGAAGTATCTCTTCCACGTGCTCATTATCTTCGTCGTGAAAGTATCTCTTCCACGTGCTCATTGTCTTAGCCGTGGAAGTATCTCTTCCACGTGCTCATTGTCTTAGCCGTGGAAGTATCTCTTCCACATGCTCATTATCTTTCGTCGTGAAAGTATCTCTTCCACGTGCTCATTGTCTTAGCCGTGGAAGTATCTCTTCCACGTGCTCATTATCTTTCGCCGTGGAAGTATCTCTTCCACGTGCTCATTGTCTCAGCCGTGGAAGTATCTCTTCCACATGCTCATTATCTTCCCCGTGGAAGTATCTCTTCCACGTGCTCATTGTCTTAGCCGTGGATGTATCTCTTCCACGTGCTCATTATCTTTCGCCGTGGAAGTATCTCTTCCACATGCTCATTATCTTTCGCCGTGGAAATATCTCTTCCATGTGCTCATTATCTTTGTCGTGGAAGTATCTCTTCCACGTGCTCATTGTCTTAGCCGTGAAAAATATCTCTTCCACGTGCTCATTATCTTCACCGTGGAAGTATCTCTTCCACGTGCTCATTGTCTTAGCCGTGGAAGTATCTCTTCCACGTGCTCATTGTCTTAGCCGTGGAAGTATCTCTTCCACGTGCTCATTATCTTTCTTCGTGGAAGTATCTCTTCCACGTGCTCATTGTCTTAGCCGTGGAAGTATCTCTTCCACGTGCTCATTATCTTTTGCCGTGGAAGTATTCTTCCACAGTCTCATTATCTTTCACCGTGGAATTATTCTTCCACGGTCTCATTATTCTTCCACGGTTTCATTATCTTTCGCCGTGGAAGTATCTCTTCCACGTGCTCATTATCTTCGCCGTGGATGTATCTCTTCCACGTGCTTATTGTCTTAGCCGTGGAAATATCTCTTCCACGTGCTCATTATCTTCGCCGTGGAAGTATCTCTTCCACGTGCTCATTGTCTTAGCCGTGGAAGTATCTCTTCCACGTGCTCATTATCTTCGCCGTGGAAGTATCTCTTCCACGTGCTCATTGTCTTAGCCGTGGAAGTATCTCTTCCACGTGCTCATTATTTTTCGCCGTGGAAGTATCTCTTCCACGTGCTCATTGTCTTAGCCGTGAAAAATATCTCTTCCACGTGCTCATTATCTTCACCGTGGAAGTATCTCTTCCACGTGCTCATTGTCTTAGCCGTGGAAGTATCTCTTCCACGTGCTCATTGTCTTAGCCGTGGAAGTATCTCTTCCACGTGCTCATTATCTTTCTTCGTGGAAGTATCTCTTCCACGTGCTCATTGTCTTAGCCGTGGAAGTATCCCTTCCACGTGCTCATTATCTTTCGCCGTGGAAGTATTCTTCCACAGTCTCATTATCTTTCACCGTGGAATTATTCTACCATGGTCTCATTATTCTTCCATGGTTTCATTATCTTTCGCCGTGGAAGTATCTCTTCCACGTGCTCATTATCTTCGCCGTGGAAGTATCTCTTCCACGTGCTTATTGTCTTAGCCGTGGAAATATCTCTTCCACGTGCTCATTATCTTCGCCGTGGAAGTATCTCTTCCACGTGCTCATTAGTATCTCTTCCACGTGCTCATTATCTTCGCCGTGGAAGTATCTCTTCCACGTGCTCATTGTCTTAGCCGTGGAAGTATCTCTTCCACGTGATCATTATCTTTCGCCGTGGAAGTATCTCTTCCACGTGCTCATTGTCTTAGCCGTGGAAGTATCTCTTCCACGTGCTCATTATCTTCGTCGTGGAAGTATCCCTTCCACATGCTCATTGTCTTAGCCGTGGAAGTATCTCTTCCACGTGCTCATTGTCTTAGCCGTAGAAGTATCTCTACCACGTGCTCATTATCTTTCGCCGTGGAAGTATCTCTTCCACGTGCTCATTGTCTTAGCCGTGGAATTATCTCTTCCGCGTGCTCATTGTCTTAGCCGTGGAAGTATCTCTTCCGCGTGCTCATTGTCTTAGCCGTGGAAGTATCTCATCCCCGTGCTCATTGTCTTAGCCGTGGAAGTATCTCTTCCACGTGCTCATTGTCTTAGCCGTGGAAGTATCTCTTCCACGTGCTCATTATCTTCCTCGTGGAAGTATCTCTTCCACGTGCTCATTGTCATAGCCGTGGAAGTATCTCTTCCACGCGCTCATTATCTTACGCCATGGAAGTATCTCTTACACGTGCTCATTATCTTTCGCCGTGGAAATATCTCTTCCACGTGCTCATTATCTTCGCCGTGGAAGTATCTCTTCCACGTGCTCAGTGTCTTAGCCGTATAAGTATCTCTTCCACGTGCTCATTATCTTCGTCGTGAAAGTATCTCTTCCACGTGTTCATTGTCTTAGCCGTGGAAGTATCTCTTCCACGTGCTCATTGTCTTAGCCGTGGAAGTATTTCTTCCACGTGCTCATTATCTTCGCCGTGGAAGTATCTCTTCCACGTGCTCATTGTCTTAGCCGTGGAAGTATCTCTTCCACGTGCTCATTATCTTTCGCCGTGGAAGTATCTCTTCCACGTGCTCATTATCTTTCGCCTTGGAAATATCTCTTCCAGGTGATCATTATCTTCGCCGTGGAAGTATCTCTACCACGTGCTCATTGTCTTAGCCGTGGAAGTATCTCTTCCACGTGCTCATTTTCTTCGCCGTGGAAGTATCTCTTCCACGTGCTCATTGTCTTAGCCGTGGAAGTATCTCTTCCACGTGCTCATTGTCTTAGCGCTGGAAGTATCTCTTCCACGTGCTCATTATCTTTCGTCGTGGAAGTATCTCTTCCACGTGCTCATTGTCTTAGCCGTGGAAGTATCTATTCCACGTGCTCATTATCTTCACCGTGGAAGTATCTCTTCCACGTGCTCATTATCTTCGTTGTGGAAGTATCTCTTCCACGTGCTCATTGTCTTAGCCCTGGAAGTATCTCTTCCCCATGCTCATTGTCTTAGCCGGGTAAGTATCTCTTCCACGTGCTCATTGTCTTAGCCGTGGAAGTATCTCTTCCACGTGCTCATTATCTTCCTCGTGGAAGTATCTCTTCCACATGCTCATTGTCTTAGCCGTGGAAGTATCTCTTCCACGTGCTCATTATCTTTCGCCATGGAAGTATCTCTTCCACGTGCTCATTATCTTCGTCGTGAAAGTATCTCTTCCACGTGCTCATTGTCTTAGCCGTGGAAGTATCTCTTCCACGTGCTCATTGTCTTAGCCGTGGAAGTATCTCTTCCACATGCTCATTATCTTTCGTCGTGGAAGTATCTCTTCCACGTGCTTATTGTCTTAGCCGTGGAAATATCTCTTCCACGTGCTCATTATCTTCGCCGTGGAAGTATCTCTTTCACGTGCTCATTAGTATCTCTTCCACGTGCTCATTATCTTCGCCGTGGAAGTATCTCTTCCACGTGCTCATTGTCTTAGCCGTGGAAGTATCTCTTCCACGTGCTCATTATCTTTCGCCGTGGAAGTATCTCTTCCACGTGCTCATTGTCTTAGCCGTGGAAGTATCTCTTCCACGTGCTCATTATCTTCGTCGTGGAAGTATCCCTTCCACGTGCTCATTGTCTTAGCCGTGGAAGTATCTCTTCCACGTGCTCATTGTCTTAGCCGTAGAAGTATCTCTACCACGTGCTCATTATCTTTCGCCGTGGAAGTATCTCTTCCACGTGCTCATTGTCTTAGCCGTGGAATTATCTCTTCCGCGTGCTCATTGTCTTAGCCGTGGAAGTATCTCTTCCGCGTGCTCATTGTCTTAGCCGTGGAAGTATCTCATCCCCGTGCTCATTGTCTTAGCCGTGGAAGTATCTCTTCCACGTGCTCATTGTCTTAGCCGTGGAAGTATCTCTTCCACGTGCTCATTATCTTCCTCGTGGAAGTATCTCTTCCACGTGCTCATTGTCATAGCCGTGGAAGTATCTCTTCCACGCGCTCATTATCTTACGCCATGGAAGTATCTCTTACACGTGCTCATTATCTTTCGCCGTGGAAATATCTCTTCCACGTGCTCATTATCTTCGCCGTAGAAGTATCTCTTCCACGTGCTCAGTGTCTTAGCCGTAGAAGTATCTCTTCCACGTGCTCATTATCTTCGTCGTGAAAGTATCTCTTCCACGTGTTCATTGTCTTAGCCGTGGAAGTATCTCTTCCACGTGCTCATTGTCTTAGCCGTGGAAGTATTTCTTCCACGTGCTCATTATCTTCGCCGTGGAAGTATCTCTTCCACGTGCTCATTGTCTTAGCCGTGGAAGTATCTCTTCCACGTGCTCATTATCTTTCGCCGTGGAAGTATCTCTTCCACGTGCTCATTATCTTTCGCCTTGGAAATATCTCTTCCAGGTGATCATTATCTTCGCCGTGGAAGTATCTCTTCCACGTGCTCATTGTCTTAGCCGTGGAAGTATCTCTTCCACGTGCTCATTTTCTTCGCCGTGGAAGTATCTCTTCCACGTGCTCATTGTCTTAGCCGTGGAAGTATCTCTTCCACGTGCTCATTGTCTTAGCGCTGGAAGTATCTCTTTCACGTGCTCATTATCTTTCGTCGTGGAAGTATCTCTTCCACGTGCTCATTGTCTTAGCCGTGGAAGTATCTATTCCACGTGCTCATTATCTTCGCCGTGGAAGTATCTCTTCCACGTGCTCATTATCTTCGTCGTGGAAGTATCTCTTCCACGTGCTCATTGTCTTAGCCCTGGAAGTATCTCTTCCCCGTGCTCATTGTCTTAGCCGGGTAAGTATCTCTTCCACGTGCTCATTGTCTTAGCCGTGGAAGTATCTCTTCCACGTGCTCATTATCTTCCTCGTGGAAGTATCTCTTCCACATGCTCATTGTCTTAGCCGTGGAAGTATCTCTTCCACGTGCTCATTATCTTTCGCCATGGAAGTATCTCTTCCACGTGCTCATTATCTTCGTCGTGAAAGTATCTCTTCCACGTGCTCATTGTCTTAGCCGTGGAAGTATCTCTTCCACGTGCTCATTGTCTTAGCCGTGGAAGTATCTCTTCCACATGCTCATTATCTTTCGCCGTGGAAGTATCTCTTCCACGTGCTCATTGTCTTAGCCATGGAAGTATCTCTTCCACATGCTCATTATCTTCCCCGTGGAAGTATCTCTTCCACGTGCTCATTGTCTTAGCCGTGGATGTATCTCTTCCACGTGCTCATTATCTTTCGCCGTGGAAGTATCTCTTCCACGTGCTCATTATCTTTCGCCGTGGAAATATCTCTTCCATGTGCTCATTATCTTTGCCGTGGAAGTATCTCTTACACGTGCTCATTGTCTTAGCCGTGAAAAATATCTCTTCCACGTGCTCATTATCTTCACCGTGGAAGTATCTCTTCCACGTGCTCATTGTCTTAGCCGTGGAAGTATCTCTTCCACGTGCTCATTGTCTTAGCCGTGGAAGTATCTCTTCCACGTGCTCATTATCTTTCTTCGTGGAAGTATCTCTTCCATGTGCTCATTGTCTTAGCCGTGGAAGTATCTCTTCCACGTGCTCATTATCTTTCGCCGTGGAAGTATTCTTCCATAGTCTCATTATCTTTCACCGTGGAATTATTCTTCCACGGTCTCATTATTCTTCCACGGTTTCATTATCTTTCGCCGTGGAAGTATCTCTTCCACGTGCTCATTATCTTCGCCGTGGAAGTATCTCTTCCACGTGCTTATTGTCTTAGCCGTGGAAATATCTCTTCCACGTGCTCATTATCTTCGCCGTGGAAGTATCTCTTCCACGTGCTCATTGTCTTAGCCGTGGAAGTATCTCTTCCACGTGCTCATTATCTTTCGCCGTGGAAGTATCTCTTCCACGTGCTCATTGTCTTAGCCGTGGAAGTATCTCATCCACGTGCTCATTATCTTCGTCGTGTAAGTATCCCTTCCACGTGCTCATTGTCTTAGCCGTGGAAGTATCTCTTCCACGTGCTCATTGTCTTAGCCGTGGAAGTATCTCTTCCACGTGCTCATTATCTTTCGCCGTGGAAGTATCTCTTCCACGTGCTCATTGTCTTAGTCGTGGAAGTATCTCTTCCGCGTGCTCATTGTCTTAGCCGTGGAAGTATCTCTTCCGCGTGCTCATTGTCTTAGCCGTGGAAGTATCTCTTCCCCGTGCTCATTGTCTTAGCCGTGGAAGTATCTCTTCCACGTGCTCATTGTCTTAGCCGTGGAAGTATCTCTTCCACGTGCTCATTATCTTCCTCGTGGAAGTATCTCTTCCACGTGCTCATTGTCATAGCCGTGGAAGTATCTCTTCCACGTGCTCATTATCTTTCGCCATGGAAGTATCTCTTACACGTGCTCATTATCTTTCGCCGTGGAAATATCTCTTCCACGTGCTCAGTGTCTTAGCCGTGGAAGTATCTCTTCCACGTGCTCATTATCTTCGTCGTGAAAGTATCTCTTCCACGTGCTCATTGTCTTAGCCGTGGAAGTATCTCTTCCACGTGCTCATTGTCTTAGCCGTGGAAGTATCTCTTCCACATGCTCATTATCTTTCGTCGTGAAAGTATCTCTTCCACGTGCTCATTGTCTTAGCCGTGGAAGTATCTCTTCCACGTGCTCATTATCTTTCACCGTGGAAGTATCTCTTCCACGTGCTCATTGTCTTAGCCGTGGAAGTATCTCTTCCACGTGCTCATTGTCTTAGCCGTGGAAGTATCTTTTCCACGTGCTCATTGTCTTAGCCGTGGAAGTATTTCTTCCACGTGCTCATTATCTTCGCCGTGGAAGTATCTCTTCCACGTGCTCATTGTCTTAGCCGTGGAAGTATCTCTTCCACGTGCTCATTATCTTTCGTGGTGGAAGTATCTCTTCCACGTGCTCATTATCTTTCGCCTTGGAAATATCTCTTCCACGTGATCATTATCTTCGTCGTGGAAGTATCTCTTCCACGTGCTCATTGTCTTAGCCGTGGAAGTATCTCTTCCACGTGCTCATTTTCTTCGCCGTGGAAGTATCTCTTCCACGTGCTCATTGTCTTAGCCGTGGAAGTATCTCTTCCACGTGCTCATTGTCTTAGCGCTGGAAGTATCTCTTCCACGTGCTCATTATCTTTCGTCGTGGAAGTATCTCTTCCACGTGCTCATTGTCTTAGCCGTGGAAGTATCTATTCCACATGCTCATTATCTTCGCCATGGAAGTATCTCTTCCACGTGCTCATTGTCTTAGCCGTGGAAGTATCTCTTCCACGTGCTCATTATCTTTCGCCGTGGAAATATCTCATACTAATGCTCATTATATTTCGCCGTGGAAGTATCTCTTCCACGCGCTCATTGTCTCCGCCACGAAAGTACCTCTCCTGTTGGCTCATTATCCTTCGCCGTGGGAGTACTCTTCCACGTGCTCATTCTCTCCGCCACGAAAGTACCACTTTCGTTGGCTCATTATCCTTCGTCGTGGAAGTATTCCTTCCACTAGCGTATTTTTTTTCGCCATGGAAGTACTTCTTTCGTTGGATCATTATTTTTTGTCGTGGAAGTACGCCTTCCACCGGGTCATTATTTTCGCCACGAAAGTACTTATTTTTCGCTGTGGAAGTACGCCTTCCGTGACGAATTACTTGGCCTGGCTACGGAGTGAATTTCCAAAATTTACATCGTTTATACTTAATTAGATGGAGCCAGATCAACTATGTTTAATCCAGAAAAAACTGTGACAAATTATGGAAGTGGTTATCAAATGTCGTGGCCATAAGACGGATGTAATATCCGCATCATTTGACACAGAAGTTGAATTCCGTTGGCCTTAAGACGAATGCAATATTCGCATTATGTTGCATCATCAGTGGGTACAAGAAGTACGCCTTCAAAATATTCACAATGCAAAATACGGGTTCCACCTCCACCTTCACAAAACCTTCTTATCATCCTCACGTAAGAGATGAACAAGAATTAAACCTTGCCAAATGCCAGTGTTACCCCGGCTATAGAACACGTTTTCTTCTTACGGGGTCTTTACCGTCAAGTAATGGGAAACCAAGCATTCGAGCACAACCACCCGTCTTACGTATATATGTTTTCCCATTTCTTTCGACGTGGATATGCTTACAGGTAGCAGATATGGTGTAAAGTCTAGTAACCTTGGTGACAACCTCGCATACTAGACTGGGGGGACAAGATGACGTATAGTGGCTATGCTCACTATTCGTAACCCCAGACCATCATCTTTTCGTTCAAAGTAGCCCATTACGAGTGGAGCCATATGTTATGGACAACCTACGAGGATGTCCTAGCAGCAATCCGCACGCGGTTGTTTAGTGAGCATGATACACGAATGAGTCTAGCATAACATGATCATGGACCATATCATACTAGACTGGGGGACATGTCGACGTACAGTTGGTAGTCGGCCCGGCCCAACAGGCCCGCGGCCGATACACACCTTACTTATCCTACAAGAAACCCTAAGCCTATATAAACAAGGGTAGGGGTCTCATTATAATCAGGTTCTCTCTCTCTTAACCACACCTCTTATACAACATGTCGATCAAATACTAACTTGACCGTTGAAGGTGGACCCTGGGGCTCTGGCCTCGGGTCCACGTCTAACCGGTTTTCTATTGTTTGCAGCATTACTCAAGACCGGGGAAGACAATTAACGGCCCAGGAGAGTCGTCGAACCGGCCTAGCCAAACTATGCTCCAACATAAGAAAGCACTTTTCACATCCATTTGATAAACTATGAAACCCATGCAAGAAGCATAGGCTAGTAAAATCCTTATTGATTCAATTCTTGCAATAGGTGCAAAAACCTCTTCATAGTCTATCCCTTCTTCTTGTGTATAGCACTGAGCAACTAAACGTGCTTTGTTTATGACCACAACCCCTCTTTCATCCTTTTTATTCCTTAGAACCTAACGTGTCCCAATAGGTCTTCCATACCTTGCACAGTCCACTAGCTCTCACACATCTTGAATTGCAAACTGGTGAAGCTCATCCTGCATTGCTTCAACCCAACTTGGTTCTTTAAGAGCTTCAAAGGTCTTCTTGGTTTCTTTTTGTGACAGAAAACAGGCAAACAAACATGCTTTCACAAGAGGGGTATCTTCCCTCTTGTGTATATTGGCAATGAAACCACCTTGAGTCTGATGAGTTCTCCTTGTTTGAACAGGAGTCTGAATATCACCAATTATATGGGAAGGAGGATGATCTTTAGCCACCTTTGTAAGTATTCCTCCCCCAAATAGTGAATTGTCTTGTATAACGGATTCCATGTTGCCAATATCATCTTCATTGCCACTCCCATCCTCCCTTGAATTGACCTCTTGATTGAGTATGAGATCTTCAACATGTTCAACAGTATTTCTGTTGGAGGAAGAGAATAAATTTCCAAACAGGTTGTCAGCGTCTGAATTCAACGTGTCAGCATCTGAATTAGCTTTCTCAGCGTCTGAAGATGCATGCATGAATTCATCAACTAGTTTTTATTGTGGCCCAACTTCCTCTTTTCCAGCAGCAGCAGATGCTTGCACAAACCCATCAGTCCATATAGGTCTAGTGACATAATCAAATATGGGAGTTTACTCAACTGTATGTGATCCTTCTTCTTTAGCAACCTGTGTACCTGAAATTTCAACAATAGGTTCCTCCGAAACACTTGGATCCTTTTCCACAATGTCTGGATTAGCAACAGGTACATAATTCAAGGACCTAGATAATGGTTCCAAATCAAATAACCAATCTGGTCCATTCTCAGGATCACTTGGCTTACTATCTAAAAACCTAACATGCACCTTTTCAAGAATGTATTTTTCCTTTTTGTTGTAAACCTTGTACCCTCTGCTGTTTATAAAATAACCCACAAAATATCCTTCGTCACCTTTTTCATTAAATTTTTCTAAGGCATCACTAGTATCTAAGATCACTACTTGACATCTAAAGGGTTTAAGAAAGTCTATATTAGGCTTCCTATTCCAAAATAGCTCATAAGGTGTTTTATTGTGGATTTTGTTGATCAAGGCTCTATTTTGAACATAGCAAGCCGTGTTCACAGCCTCATCCCAAAAGTCAATGGGAAACTTAGCATCTGCTAACATGGTCCTACTTGCTTCTATTAAAGTTCTATTCTTTCTTTCAGCTACACCATTCTGCTGTGGAGTTCTAGCTATGCTAAACTCCCTAGAAATTCCCTTATTGACACAAAAGGCATCTAAAAGATTGTTCCTAAACTCATCGCCATTGTCTCTTCTAAGAATTTTAACCTCATTACACGTTTTCTTCTCAATCTGTGTGATGAAGTTAATTAAAGTCTTAATAGTATCACTCTTTAAGGCCAAAAAGAAAGTCCAAGTAAACCTAGAATAATCATCAGTTATAACAAAACGGTAAGATTTACCATTTAGACTTTCAATATTAGTTGGGCCAAATAAGTCCATATGTACCAAGTGAAGTGGTTTAGAACTAGAATGTACTCTTTTAGACTTAAAGGAGACCTTATGCTGTTTGCCTTTAAGGCATGCAACACAAGAGTGATCATTGTGAAAAGCCTTTGAAGGCAAACCATCAACAAGATCATGTCTCACAAGTCTATTAATGTTCTTAAAATTAATGTGCCCTAACCTTCTGTGTCATAGATTACTTTCATCAACTGATACTTTAGCATAAAGACATGACAGATTTTTGTTCATCTTAATTTCTTTTAGATTAACATTATAAATGTCCTTATACCTAGGTGTTCTATATTTAATAAACTTCTCATCAGGAATCTTAAAATCCTTACTCAACACCAAGCATTCAGTATCAGTAAAAAGAACTTTATTTTTGTTGTCATGAACTTGTGATACACTAAGTTATAATCAAGTTCCTTTACCAGAAAGACGTTTTCAAAACGTAAGTTGTTGGTGATAAGAGTTCCTTTGCCAGATATATTTACATAGCCTCCACCAAAGTACACTTTTTCACCATCTTTAATGGGGATAAAATCTGTCAAATAATCTTTCTTCCTGGTCATGTGCCTAGAGCATCCACTATCCCGATATCCGTGATCATTGACCTTCTTTTAAATGCCCTGCACATAAAGAAAACAATTTTTTTTACTTTAGGAACCCAAGCCTGTGAGACTTGGATTCATGTGGTTGTTCAATAAGAACTGATTTATTCCTTGTAACAACCCCTTGTTCATCCCTTTGTGGCCTGAAAACCTTTATTACCCCAATTGGTTTAGTCATAACCTTTGAAAGATAATTAAATTTGTTACAAGTCATAAAAATTCCATCTGAATTAGGGTTTTGGTCTTGTTTAGGTCTCCATGTCAAACTAGATGAAGCTTTAGACCTTTCTATTGGGTTGCAAATACCTATTGTTACTTGGTCTAACACAAGATCTAACAGCAACTAGTTCTGGAATTTTCATGCCAAACTTGGAGCTGTCAGCGTTGAATTTGTTCCTGTCAGCGCTGAATTTGTTCCTGTCAGTGTCCAAATTAGGGTTTGCTACAGGAACCCACTGTCTGTTAGACCAAGTGTTGGTCTTTTGAAAGGGCCTTTGTCCATGAGTATTAGTCCATTTAGAAAAGAAGGGACCTGGTCTAATGGCCTGTGAACTTGTTTGGACAAAAGGTCTGGGTTTGACCATGGTTGACCTATTATCAGTGGTGGATTTAGAGCCACTGACACACTTATAGGCCAAATGAGAAAAACTTCCGCATGTGTAACAAGCTTTTCTAGACATAACCTTATGTCTAGATTGAAAGAACCATTTCCCATTAATACTAGCTTGGCTTTGGGGTGACCTAGGTTTTCCATATATTTTAGTATATTTAACACTAGGTTTTCTCTTAATTGTTGACCCAAGGTCCATAGTTTTTCCAGTGGTGGGGTTGGTCATAGTAATGGGTGTAGGTACAAATGGACTCTCACTAAGCATTCCACCCATAAGAAAAAGAAAAGGGTTGGCTGCTTTCCATTGTTCAAGATCAGTCACTTTTTGTTGATATTCCTCAACTGGGGAAACCACTCTAGGTGGAGGAATAAATTCCTCTTCTTGGAGTTCTAGAATACCAGTCCAAGAGAGATCCTTTCTCTGAACACCATAGAAGTTCCCAACAGGTGTTGGAACAGCAACATACTCATTCATCCCAATACCAGACTTGTCCCTAGGGTCTCTTTGTTCACTAACACACTTTTCTAGGGTTTGACTAGCTTTATCAAAAATTTCAATTTTAAGCCCTACATTTTCTTTATCCTTGTTGGCTTCACTTAACTGAAGTTGCACATCTACTCTAGATTTCATTAGAGAATCCCTAAGTTCATTACTAAGTTTAAGATCCCTAGTTAAAACATTAATTTGATCTTTTAGGTCAAATTCTATTTTCTTATATTCCTCAATCGTCCCTTAAGTTTGTGCAATAGCCATTTTATAGTTTGCAAGTCTAGTGCTTATGTATATAACATATGATTGTAACTTTAAATTTTCTTTGTTAAGTTTTTCAATGTTTAATCTGCACCCTTTACTACAAAAAGCATCATCATATACCTCATTATCTGATGAAGATGAGGAGTTGGCCATGAGAGCAAAGTGAGCATGCTCTTCTTCTTCCTTTTCAACAATCAAAGCCTGATTATCTACCACATCCTTTGCCATAAAGCTCCAGTCCCATCCAACACCATCAATATCTTGCATGGCGACCATAGCCTTTGGCTTAGCATCTTCAACCTTGATGATTTAGCTTGAATTCTTTCCAGCATCAGACCTTCTTGGAGATCTGCACTCCCTCATGAAGTGTCCCATCCTACGGCAGTTATAGCACTCTACCTTGGATTTGTCAAATCCAGTTGTATCTTTAGCATTAAAAGTCATCTT
The DNA here is from genome assembly GCA_025667525.1 of Glebionis coronaria. Lineage (NCBI taxonomy): Eukaryota > Viridiplantae > Streptophyta > Magnoliopsida > Asterales > Asteraceae > Glebionis > Glebionis coronaria. The sequence goes on from JANFOE010000922.1 coordinate 36,039, forward strand.
TCTTCCAAACCTCCTATTCCATCTGTTAGCCCTTATGCTTGCAAGTGCCATATTCCACTTGATATCCATCTCTTCTAGATCAGCATCACTGATTTACTCAAGATCCTCATATGTAACTAAGGAACCATTGGGCAATGCAGCAATGTATGCACATACTGTGTCCAAATCAATACCAGCAAGTTTAAGACTGGGTGAGTCAACATTGTATGTGTCAGCGTTAAAAGTTGAGCCGCTGACAAAGGTTTATCCACCGTTGACAAAAGTTGATCCAGTAACAGGATGTACATTCAATCCACTAACATATGAGTCTCTTTCAGTGGTTTGAGATTCACTATGTGAGATGAAAGCCATGTTCCCAGATGTTGACTTGCTCCTATGTTCAAGTAAGGTCTCACTCTCCAAGATCTTTAACTTATTGTAGATATCATCAAAGGAAGCACTCTTATGGGCATTGGTGGCAAGGATTGATCTAACTTCAATTTTCTATGCATCACCAAGACCTCTAAGGAATGTAGCAATGATATCAGCATCATCATGTTCTGTTCCCATAAAAGACAAGTTGCTAGTGATGTCTAGAAGCCAACTTCTCACCTCACTTAGCTTCTCATTGGGATGAGCCTTAAACACATCATATTCACTCAAAAGTTGCTTCTTCCTTTCTTTTGTTGTATCTTCATTACCACCATAGGTAACTTGAAGAGCTGCCCAAAGATTTTTAGTAGAATCAAAACTTATGTGTTTGTGTTGATTCTTTGGACCCAATGAGAGTTTAAGAATGTTCAACGTCTTCATGCCATTCCTTCTTAAGGCTATATCAGCAGTTGAGATAGTTCTTCCATCTTCAGGTCTTTCATTAAGGTCTGCACCAGTTGAACCAGCTGTAGCTCTTGTTGCAATGGCAGCAGCAATCCTAGCTGCTTTATCGAATTGATTGCCATATTCAATAACTTCCCAAAGAGTATGGTTATGAACTTGAAGATATTGTTCAAAATTGAACTTCCATTGTTCAAAGTTGTCAGGGTCGAGCATAGGGATCTTGAGGTTGTGATTTGATGAGGATGAAGATTCTATGGTAGACATCTTGTTTGGTTTTAGGGTTTCTCTTGATTTAGGTTTTACTGTTCTTTTAGATCAAAGTTCCTCAACAAGCTCTGACACCACTTGTTGATCCCAAACTTAGATCGATTAGCTTTGTGTTAAACGAGATTGAATCAAGATTAACACTTAGAACAAAGAACAAACAAATAATGTAAACCAAACTTTCACTCTTGATTAATAATGAAACTTGCGTACAATGAAAGTTGTAAAACTTGTAAAAACTTATTAAAACTGACTTCTAACTATGAACCCTACTGTGACAACCCAAAACAGAGGTCATTGCTTAATCTTATTTTACGATTATTTTTGAAATTTTTGGATGAGTTTGAACGATATTTATTTTTGGAGGTTTAAGTTTAAACCGATGTTGGAAGGTCTATATTTAATATTTATTAAGTATAAGGAGTATTAGCAAGCGTGATGTCGATGGATGCCAAATATTTTACGTTTTATTGTCAGTTGTTCGATTTTTGTCTTTTTTTGAGGTTTTATTTTAAATGACGTGTTAAGTCGAGTCGAGAGTCGATATTATTATTTTTGAGGTACGTTTTAAATTTTTAAAAGTATCTTTATGAAATCCGAGCGCCGTAAATATTTTGAAAATTGACTAATAGTTATTTCCCGCTTTTTAGCTAACTATTTACATTTCTAGCCACAACTTTTACCAAATTGCAACTAGGTCCCTACACCACTATATAAAATATTTTTTTTTAAACACACAATTCCACTCACAATTTTTTTTTTCTTTTCTCTCTCTTTCTCCTTGTGTTTGCCGTGACCTTCAAACCCACCAAAACCACCATTCAATCAATTTTAACTTGAGAATTATGATGTTTTGAGCTAAACTAACACAAGACCCAACCTTATTTTTGATCAAGGATCACATTGGTGTAAGAATTTTACACATGCAAGTACTTTTTTTTCTTGATGTTGGTAGGTAGGAACTATGATCATGCATGGCATTATCATGATGATCCATGGTGGTTTTTGCTAAAAATCTTGTTAGAAACTTCATTTTGATCTTAAGATTTTTATTTTGATTATGATTTTGATGTTATGGTTGATGCATGATGATATTAGGGCATAGTAATGATCATTTCCATGGTTGATGTTTTATCAAAAAGTTGATTTTGTACAAGTTTTGAGTAGTCATTTTATAACAGTAAGTAAAAGGTAAAATCCGATTTTTTATGTTTTGAAAATGGCTTAACTTATAGCCTAGGGTTGTATATAATTTCTTATCTTCGATTTGATATAAGGTAGAGCTTCTAGCTCAAAATGAGCGCGAAGTTATGATGTTTTGAATGATCGTGTACCGGGAGACGAGTATCAGCACTACAAGTAGTTGTCGATATTTGGATCGAATCTCGGGGACTCTAAATGGATGTTTTGAAAAATGAAACCTAATGATAATGAGGTGTTTACTTATTAGTTTGAGTTTACTTTAAAACCCGAGTGTCGGTTTTGTAAACGGAGTCGTTTAAATAAGTTAAAACGGTTGTATGAAAAATTAACGTAAATCTGTCCGGATTTTGTAGTTTGAAAATGAGTCGCGTAAAGTACTTTAAAAGTAATTTCATTTGATAAACTTGTAAGAGGACTTTCTATATATAGTAAGTTAGTATATCGAGTCGTTTCATAAACGGTTGACGAGTTTAAAAGGGGTAAATAAGCTAGTACATGTAGTATGTACCGGCGGACTTTGTAAAAAGTATAAAATGGTTAAGTAAAAGTGTAGTAAAGTATAATGAAGTTATTTATATCATTTTCTCTCGAGTTTATTGTGACTTTATGAGTTTAAGTTTGATGTTGTTATGTATGATTTATTTCTCGAGTCATTATTAACGAACGCGCCTTATTTGATAGGTAGCGGTTCTCGGGTTTGAAAGGCATCCATTATCGTCGACGATCATCTCGCTAGATCTCTTATACTAAGGTGAGTCTATAGCCTCGCTTTCTACTCGTTTTAATGATTTTAATACCCGCGAGGGGGATACATGCTATTTGAAAATAAATGAACACAAGTCATAAGTAATTCTTTATGGACGCTTCAACTTTTACAATTCGTTTAATCATGCCATCATTTAACAAATCTGCTTTTGGTCGTCTAATTATTTATTGGTTAACGATCTAAAACATTTTTTTTATTTGGTCAATTGATTGGACGGTTGTAGGTTGGTTTGTTTTTTATCTTTCTTGTCGGCAAGTGTTTTTTGTTCAATTGTTTACGTTTAACAATTATGTTCTTTGTTTAATATTGTTCATTGGGCTACTTGTTTTTTCTTAGGGTTTTTTAGGGTTCGTTTTGCTGGGGTTTGGTAGGCTGATATTGGAATATCATTAATTGGTTTGGCGGCTGACATTGGTATCATTAATAGGTGTAGTCTATTGAATTGGTATCATTAATCGGCTGACTATCTATAACATTGAAGAGACAACGTTGGTCGGCTGACTTTTCATCTCTTCATATCATTAATTGGTCGGCTGACATTCTAGTTCATTAATTGTGGCGGCTGACCTTAGCTTTGGCGGCTGACCTTAACTTTGGCGGCTGACCTTAACTTTTGGACTTGTGGCAGCTGATTAATTAAGTGGGGGTTTCGGTTGGTGTTGTGTTAGGGTTTCGGTATTAATTAATTGTTATCGCAAGTTTTGGCCGGTTGACATTAAGATTCTCATCGTCTCAAATTTTACGTGGCATTGAGTTTTTAATAAATTGTGCTCTTGTTGCTAGTGCGTTGGGTTATTATTTAGTGGTTCGTTTGATCGATTTGTTGAAGCTATGGTGGATTCGAGCAATGAAAGTGATAAGCCATTGTTTACAGGTTGGATGGATGTGGTTAAGGTGTCTACTCTTGAGGTTTTAGTAACGTTAGAGGAGATAGCTAATTTGTTTTCTATTCCTTTGAATACTGTGCGTGACATTGAAGTGTTTGCAAATGGTGTGAAGGCAAACAAATTTCCTAAATGGTCTACTTTACCTAAGGAGACCACTATGCGTTATTATGAAGTATTGTGTGAACGCCATAAGAATCTAACTAGCAGCACTTCTTCACTCAGTTCAGGTGGTTCGAGTGTGCACTCTGCACAAATGGCTAAGGAAACAGACCTTGCAGCTAAGGCTGCAACCATTAATGGTTTGCAACCGTGTAATCTACATGCGGTTTTGAAATTATTTGGTGTAACGATTCGCACGGTTGGTGACGCGGGTGAATTTATGCATGAATTAAGAATGAAGAAACATCCTTTGTGGGAATTGATTTCACATGATCGTGCTAAAGAAATTCTAGAGTTACTTTGCAAATTTGAAGCTGATATGGTTACGTCTACTAATGGAGGTATTAATGCAGTCTCTTCTTCGTTTAATTCTGAAAATGTCTATGAAGGGGTTAATATCTCTATTCCTAGGAAGGTCGTTGAAAAAGTAAATGCTCGCTACCATAACACTTTATATGGTTACTTTCTTGGTAAAAGGATTGCATTCCCTGTGGTTGAGTATCTTGCTAAGAATAACTGGGCAAAACATGGTCTTAAGCGTATCATGATGAATGAGAAAGGTTTTTTCTTTTTTCAATTTGGATCTAGTGAGGGTCTTAATGCGGTTCTGGAAGGTGGTCCGTGGATGGTTCGTAATTCAACAATTTTTCTTAAGAAATGGACTATGAAAACGAATCTTCTAAAGGAGGAACTAACTCGTATTCCGGTATGGGTTAAGTTTCATGATGTCCTACTACAGGTATTTGAAGAGGAGGGTATTAGTTTAATTGCTTCGTTTCTTGGTAAGCTTATTATGATGGATAATTATACTGATAATATGTGCAAAGAGTCTTGGGGTCGTTGTAGTTTTGCTCGTTGTCTTATTGAGATGAATGCTGATTCGGAATTTATAGATAACGTTACTATTGGTGTCCCTGATCTTGAAGGCTCTGGTTGTACTAAGGAATTAATTCGTGTTGAATACGAATGGAAACCGCCTAGATGTCATACTTGTAATATTTTTGGTCATTCCGTTGATTCTTGTCCGAAAAATGTTAAACCTAAAACGGTTGAAAAAGTGACAACTCATGTTATTAATGATGGGTTCCAACAAGTGCAAAGCAAGAGGAAGAAGTACAAAGGTAATTTAGGGAATCAAGTTCCGAGAGGTGTTCCATTGAGCAAGGGTTTCCAAGCAGGTAAGACGGTTGTTTTTCGTCTAAAAACTCACTTGGATACTACAAGTACGAGTGCTGATAATAGTAGTAAGTTGAATACTAAATCTGGTCAGTTGCAGCAGTCTAGCAATCCTAATGGTCCGAACAAGGGTAAAGCTCAAATGAGCAGTGTTTCTACATCTAATAAATTTTCATCTTTGTCCATGCCTGGTATTGACGAAGGGTTTCAAGTAAGCGAGGAAGATAATGAGGAGGAGGAGGGAGTCGAGGTCGTCTTTGATGAATCGGTGAATCTTCTGAATACTCATATTGGGGCAAGCACTCCAACTGGCTGATCCCATGTTGATTTTTTATTATTTTCCTCGTAACTTTATGTTATCGTCTTGGTTTTTGTCTAGTTTATATATTTCCAGTATTCTAGACTAGTTAATGTTTATGGCATGTCATAAACATTTTGTTTAACAAGCTGCCTGTAGCTTGCGGTTAATGTGGTATTTCAGCCACATTCCTTGTACTTCAACGCTTTTTTTGGTTCTATTTACCGGGGTCATTGCTACCCTTTTACCAAAAAAAAAAAATTGTTGGACCCGAATGTTGCCTAAAGTTGATTTCATTGTATTGAGTAACTTGTTGCTAAAGACCCTAAATTCATGACCCGTTAACTATCTTCTGACTTGATGTTATGAGTCGGGAATAGCCGCTTATTCTAATGATAGTACTATTCGGTTGACCACCCTATCTGAGACCAGGGCATTACGTTGAGTAACCCGCTGGGAAGGATAATTTTACGTGAATAAGATTGTGGTATTCTAGCAACTGATACCCTAGAGGGGCAATGGTTTTATTCTAGTCATGCCGGCATTTGGCGTGGGTGACTATTTGGTTAAGGGGTCGGTGTCATGAGCTTAAATACAATGTTTGTTTAATAATATTATTATTATTACTGCCTTGAATATAGATTGTGTGTACGACAATTCTATAAATGATTATGATTGATTTTCTTCTTGTGTTCAAATGTGATTTGATAAACCTATAGTCTCGCTCAACATTGTTGACTAGTTTTATGCATGTATTTCAGGTAATAGGAAGTGATGGAGCATGGAGCTTTGCTGTGGAGGTTGTGGCTTGGCTTTTGGAAGAATGTTGGTCTAAACTGTTTCTACCTTTTAATGTTGAACAATTTACTTTATGTTAATGTACTGTACTAAACTTGTTGGTTGTTGGTCGAGATCCATGGGGACAAAACGCTTTACTCTGGTATCGTGTCAGTACAATTTGGGTTGAAATCTATGTTTTAGACCATTTATGAAAATTATGTTTATATTTTGTGAAAACGTCTCTATTTGGAGTCGTTCAATATACCTTGTGTGATGATGCTTGTGTCTAGTACCCAATTGTGTATTTCCGCTGCGAAATGTAAATTGGGGGTGTTAGAGATTGGTAATCAAAGCTGCAAGTTATAGAGAACTGGGTCGATTTTGAAAATTGTCCTAAACTATAATTTTGGTGTCGAAAGTATTTATTCTTCAAAAGCACACAACTCCTCTGCAACGCTCCGGTAAGATCACTTTTAGTTTTGTTTTGCATTGTAGATGTATCCCTCATAACTGAAATGATTTCCCGAGTATTTATTAAGTAAATACTATGATATTGTATTGGAATTATTGAAAGTATGCTGAGTGCTTGTCAGTATCATATTTATTTTTTTGCGAGCATTGCATAAACATCATTTGCATAATGTTGCATAGCATAGATAATGTATGAAATTTGCATGAGCATTGCATACTAATTATTATTTTATTAACGATGACCTTAAGTATCCTTAACCCTTATAATTGTAGAGAATGGCTAGTTTACCTCGTGAGGATGGATGGATTGATTTGACTAATGTAGTGGATGGTGAGGAAGTAGATAACTTTGGTGCTAGTGACGATGAGGAGCCTTTTGAGTTTTTAGATGATGGGATTCCACTTACTGCAGTTGGTCAGACAGAGCCTGAATTGATTCAAGGTAGTTATGTTCCAAGGGTCAATGTTGTGCCACAGACTGTTCCAGATTGTCAGCGACCGGTTGTTCGTTCTTCGATGCCTACTTGGGATGCTTATATTAGTAGTTTTCCTGGGATTGCATTTGCTAGGGGTGATGTTCCTGTTGAATCGAGTAGGGATGCTAGTGCTCGATCTATTCATGATGGTATTCCAAAGGTTTATTGTCCAGGTCCTAGGTCTTATGATGATATTTTCTGGTTTCTTAAGAAGTTTGATAGGCGTTTGTTCGAGAGGTATTTGGTTGAGACTCGTGTGATTAGGAGGTTTGAGCTGAATGAGAAAAAGTTTGACAGGTTTTTTGGTAGTATGAGGAGGTCAGAGTTTGTTAGGGCAAGGGAAATGGATGAAGTTGTTAGATTGAGATCTATGGTGTTGAATTTGAGTGGGCAAGTTGAAAGGTTGCGTAGGGAGCAAGAAAGGAATGCTAGGTTGAGTGCGTGGGGTTTGCCGGTGAGATGTTTTCCTAGTCATGGTGTTGTGATTCGTGATGTGCCGAATCAGGTTGAAGCTCAAGTGTCGGTGAAGCCGAGTGAAGGAGGTAGTCGTAAGGGGAAGGAAAAAGTGGAGGAAGAATCTGAAGATGATGATAGCAGCAGTGATGACGAGCCGATGTACAAGAAGCTGCGGGGATGTGATGTTTAGTTCTTTCTGTTGTTTTTATTTAGCCTTGTTGTAATAGAACTTATGTAGACTCGTACTCTAGCTTGTGATGAAACTTAATGACTTTAAGTTTGTTGTGAGGAAGGATTGTAGTGACATTACTTGTCATAATTTTGTGGAGATTTTCCAAAGCAATCCAAATTACCTTCATGACTTATGATTTGTCTTATTAGTTCTTTTGTGTGATTGGTTAATGATTCGTTGTGAATTGTGTTCTTAGTGCATGTAGTATCCATGTTACATCTTGATAGAGAAATCCTTCTTCTTATCATGATATGAATACTTGTTCTTTTTCTGTTATGGTTACAGGAAGGAGTTGGGAGGCATTTTTCTGACTTTACTAAATTATTGGTTGGTTAGTTTCTTGTAAACATGCTGCCTAAATTGACGACTGCTACTGTTAATACCATGATTGAGCAAGCTATTGCTAGAGCTTTGCAAGCTGAACGTGCTGCGAGGAACCAAGAGGCTGAGAATAGGAATGCTGCTGGTCAGGTTGGAGGGAATGTTGAAAATCAGGCTGGAGGATATGCTAATGAACAAGCAGAAGGAAATGATGCGGGACAAGTTGGAGGTAATGCTGCTGTTCAGCAGGTTCAAAAGGAATGTTCTTATGCTAGTTTCATGAAATGTGGACCTACCCAATTTCGTGGTACTGGTGGTGCATTGGAATTAAGGAGGTGGATTGAGAAGATAGAAAGTACTTTTGAAATCAGTGGATGTTCAGAAGCCAGTAAGGTAAAATTTGCTGCACCTACTTTTCAGGATGACGTGTTGAGTTGGTGGAATAGTCAAGTAGCTACTATAGGGTTGGTTGAAGCTAACGCTAGAACATGGACTGTGACTAAGGGACTGTTGACTGCAAAGTTTTGTCCTGAGGAAGAGTTAGGTCAGTTGGAAGATGAATTGAGGCATTTGGTGCTGAGGAACAATGATATTGTAGCTTATACAAGGAGATTTTCTGATTTATGTTTGTTGTGTCCTGATGCGTTTGCTGATGACCGTAAGAAGATGAAGTAGTATATTAGGGGTTTATCTAGTAATATCAAGGGAGAAACTACTTCGTCGAAACCCAAGTCATTTGATGAAGCTGTTCAAATGGCTCATGCTTTAATGGATGTAAAGCTGCAGGATCGAAAGGATAGTATTGCTGGGGGGAATAAGAGAAAGTGGGAAGCTGCACACTCAAGCCAAGGGCATAATCGAGGTGGTTATCGTAATAACAATAACCAAGGACCAAATAGGAATCAGCAATACAATTTGAGAAGGAATGATGGTGTTCGTGCTGCCATAGGAAATCGAGGTAACAAGGTGAATCCGAAGTGTGGTTGATGTAATCTGTATCATGTTGGAAATTGTCCACCTGCTTGCAACAAGTGTGGGAAGGCCGGACATAAGATGGCAGATTGTAGAAACAAGGGTGTAGCCATTAGGGCTAATGCTGTGAAGGTAGTTTACTGCTCTGGATGTGGAGGTCGTGGACATAAGTAAGGGAACTGTCCGAGGGTTGGCATACGGCAGGGAGGCAATGTTGCTGCTGTTGCTGCTGGGATTGCTGCTCCAGCCTATGTCGTGGGAGATGCTGACAAACCTCAAGGGCCGAACGTGGTGACTGGTACGTTCTTACTTGATGCTTGTTATGCTAGTGTGTTATTTGATTATGGATCCGATAGAAGCTTCGTAGATATTAGATTAAGTCAGCTATTGGATAGAGAACCAGTGAGATTGACAACTAGTTATAATGTGGCGTTAGCTGATGGTAAGGTTGTAAGCACTAGTTCTATACTGAAAGGTTGTTCCTTGAAGTTAGGTAATTATGTGTTTAGTATTGATTTGATGCCCATAGAATTAGGATCTTTTGATGTGATTATTGGAATGGATTGGTTAGTTGGTAATGGTGCAGTAATTGTTTGTGGAGAAAGATTAGTTCAGATACCGCTAAGGAATAGGGTATTGACTGTGAAAGGTGATGAATGTACGTCTCGTTTGAGAGTTGTTTCTTGTTTAAAGATGATGAGGTATATAGAAGCAGGTTGTGATGTGTTTCTTGCATAGATAAGTAATGATGGTGTGAATGAAAGGAAATTGGAGGATGTGCCTGTGATTAGAGAGTATCCTGAGGTTTTCCCTGAGGAATTTCCAGGATTACCGCCGCATCGTGAAGTAGAGTTTCGTATCGATTTAGTGTCGGGTGCTGCTCCTGTTGCTCGTGCACCGTATCATTTAGCTCCATCTGAGATGAAGGAATTATCTGATCAATTGAAGGAATTTATGGATAAGGGATTTATTAGACCAAGTTCGTCGCCGTGGGGTGCGCCTGTTTTGTTTGTTAGGAAGAAAGATGGTTCTTTTAGAATGTGTATTGATTATAGAGAGCTTAACAAATTGACTGTCAAGAATCGGTATCCACTGCAGAGGATTGATGACTTGTTTTACCCTTGCAACTGATCTGGGTCATGTGTATACTCGAAGATCGATTTGAGGTCTGGGTATCATCAACTGAGAGTTAGGGAAGAAGATATTCCTATAACAACTTTCCGTACTCGATATGGACATTTCGAATTTCAAGTGATGCCTTTTGGATTAACAAATGCGCCTGCTATATTTATAGATTTGATGAATCGTGTATGTAAGCCGTATTTGGATGAGTTTGTTATCGTATTCATTGATGATATTCTCGTTTATTCCAAGAGTGTAGAGGAACATGAGAAGCATTTGAGAACAATTTTGGAATTGTTGAAGAAGGAGAAGTTGTATGCGAAATTCTCTAAGTGTGAATTTTTGTTAAAATCAGTGCAATTTTTGGGGCACGTGATTGATAGTGAAGGTGTTCGTGTGGATCCTGCTAAGATTGAGGCAATTAAGGATTGGTCAGTGCCGAAGACGCCGACTGAAGTTCGCCAATTTCTTGGTTTGGCTGGGTATTATAGAAGGTTTATTGAGAAGTTTTTGCTAATTTCTAAGCCGTTGACTAAGCTTACGGAAAAGAATCGAGTGTTTGAATGGGGATTGGAAGAGGAATCTGCATTTAGTATGTTGAAGGTAAGTTGTGTTCTGCGCCGATATTGTCTTTGCCAGAAGGATCTGAGGATTTTGTAGTGTACTATGACGCGTCTCATAAAGGATTTGGAGCTGTATTGATGCAAAGGGAGAAAGTAATAGCGTATGCGTCGAGACAATTAAGGAAGCATGAAGAGAATTACACTACGCATGATTTAGAACTTGGGGTTGTTATTTTTTCTTTAAAGCTGTGGAGACACTACTTGTATGGAACCAAGTGTGTGGTTTTCACTGATCATAAGAGTTTGCAATATATTTTGGATCAAAAGGAATTGAATATGAGGCAAAGGATATGGGTTGAGTTGCTGAGTGATTATGACTGCGAGATTCGTTACCATCCTGGTAAAGCGAATGTGGTAGCTGATGCACTTAGTAGAAAGGAAAGAGATAAGTCTATAAGAGTTAGAGCTTTGACGATGTTGGAAAGTGTTGATTTGACAGAAGCGATATTGAAAGCCCAAACTAATGGTATGAAGGAAGAGAACGTTGAGGCAGAAAACTTGGGTAGAATGTTGAAGCCTTTGTTTGAAGTAAGGTCGAATGGATTGAGGTATTTTAAGAATAGGATTTGGTTACCGTTGTGTCCGTCTGAGAAAGATTCGTTAGGGGTGCGAGATTTGGTGATGAATGAATCTCATAAGTCGAAGTATTCAATACATCCTGGATCGGACAAGATGTATCAAGATCTTAAGAAAGTTTATTGGTGGCCGAATATGAAGGCAGATATAGCACAGTATGTTAATAAGTGTTTGACTTGTGCGAAGGTGAAGGCTGAACTTAAGAACCCGTCTGGATTATTAGTGCAACCTGAGATTCCTGAGTGGAAATAGGAGAAGATTACAATGGATTTTGTGACTGGTTTGCCAAGGACTGCAAATGGTAGTGATATGATATGGGTGATAGTAGATAGATTGACTAAGTCTGCTCACTTTTTGCCGATGAAGAAGACAAATAGTATGGAGAGGTTAACAACAGTGTATGTGAAGGAGATTGTTTGTCGACAAGGTGTGCCTTTGTCGATAATTTCTGATCGTGATAGTAGGTTTAATTCAGAATTTTGGAAGTCTTTGCAGAAAGCGATGGGAACGGAGTTATGTTTGAGTACAACATATCATCCGGAAACTGATGGACAAAGTGAGAGAACGATTCAAACGTTAGAGGATATGCTTCGTGCATGTGTGATTGATTTTGGAAATGGTTGGGATAAGCATTTGCCATTGGTTGAATTTTCGTACAATAATAGTTATCATTCAAGTATTAAAGCCGCTCCATTTGAAGCTTTGTATGGACGTAAGTGTAGATCTACAGTGTGTTGGAGTGAGGTAGGAGAAAGTCAATTGACTGGGCCTGAAATGATATTTGAGACGACTGAGAAGATTGTGCAAATCAAGAAGCGTTTGTTATCTGCCAGAAGTAGACAAAAGAGTTATGCTGATAACAGAAGGAAACCGTTGGAGTTTGAAGTAGGAGACATGGTGATGTTGAAAGTATCTCCTTGGAAAGGAGTAATACGTTTTGGAAAGAGAGGAAAGTTGAGCCCGAGATTTATTGGACCATTTAAGATTATCCAAAGGATTGGATTGGTGGCTTATAAGTTAGAATTGCCTGATGAGCTTAAGGCGATTCATAATACTTTTCATGTGTCTAATCTGAAGAAGTGTTTAGCTGAAAGGGATGTGGTGATTCCATTGGAGGAAATTCAACTTGATGATAAGTTGCATTTTATAGAGGAACCTGTAGAGATAATGGATAGGGAAGTTAAGAAGTTGAAACATAATAGAATTCCGATTGTGAAGGTGAGATGGAACTCTAGACGTGGGCCAGAGTTTACGTGGGAACGTGAGGATTTCTTTAAGGACAAGTATCCTCATTTGTTTAGGAAGGATTAAGCGCCGCGGACGTCGCTTCTTTTAAGAAGGGGGGATGTGACAACCCAAAACCGAGGTCATTGCTTAATCTTATTTTACGATTATTTTTGAAATTTTTGGATGAGTTTGAACGATATTTATTTTGGACGTTTAAGTTTAAACCGATGTTGGAAGGTCTATATTTAATATTTATTAAGTATAAGGAGTATTAGCAAGCGTGATGTCGATGGATGCCAAATATTTTACGTTTTATTGTTAGTTGTTCGAATTTTGTCATTTTTGAGGTTTTATTTTAAATGACGTGTTAAGTCGAGTCGAGAGTCGATATTATTATTTTTGAGGTACGTTTTAAATTTTTAAAAGTATCTTCATGAAACCCGAGCCCCGTAAATATTTTGAAAATTGACTAATAGTTATTTCCCGCTTTTTAGCTAACTATTTACATTTCTAGCCACAACTTTTACCAAATTGCAACTAGGTCCCTACACCACTATATAAAAGATTTTTTTTTAAACACACAATTCCACTCACAAATTTTTTTTTCTTTTCTCTATCTTTCTCCTTGTGTTTGCCGTGACCTTCAAACCCACCAAAACCACCATTCAATCATTTTTAACTTGAGAATTATGATGTTTTGAGCTAAACTAACACAAGACCTGATTATGGTAAAATACTCTTTTAGGAAAAAGAGCGTATATGAGCGGTAAGTATTAAGTGATGATTTAGAAAAATCAAGCACTAACGACCCCAATGAAGTTCAAGTTCGTTTCCCAAGGAGGTATATGTGTGTGAGTAATTCGTAATTGGTTTTAGATTAATATTGGTTAGAAGGGGATGAGAAAAGAGGATGACGAAGACGTGAAATTAATTACTACTACGACTTAACGTAAAACCGTAAAATGAGCAAAAATAAAAGTTAATTCTAAAAATTACCAAAAATTCACCAAAAATCAAAATAAATAAACTAAGAGTTTACCAATGATCAAAACTTTTTCAAACCTTTTAATTAAATAAATATTACTTTTTAAATGCTAATTAAAGCCCTAAAAATCAAATTAATTATTAAAAAGCCCAAATAAAGATTTTTCAATTGGTAAACCTCTAAAATGAAATAAAAAGATTAAAAACTATTTTTAGAAATTTTTAAGCTAAGAAAAACAATATAAAATGATTTAAAAACTATTAAAATTTAAATAATTATAAAACTTAATCTAAAGGTGACAAAATTAATCTAAAAGTTGCAAAATTCCTATTTTAATGTATTTAAGCTAAGAAAATATAAAAAGTGCAAAAAATGTGAAATTTGAAAAATAATATTAAAATAACATTAAAAATCCAAAAATTATAAAAAATTCTAAAAACTTGCAAACTAGTTTATTTTAACCTAAATAATCAGAAAATGAAAGTGAAATTACCAAATTACCCCTAATGGGCTCCCAAATGGGCTAAAATCAAAAACAGTCCACCTTAATGGGCTTTTTAGCCCAAAAAGTTAAAATAAGCCTAAATGACTTGGAAAAACCCCATCTAACTCAAAATTCAATTCTAAACACAAAACTCTGAAGGCCCGAAAGCTAAAAGTGAGTTTATCACAGCTTAATGAACAAACAGCTTATTCTTATTGGGCCATTAAGCCCATTAAGCAATAAGCTAATGCCATAAGCTCTAATTTGACACACAACCTTCTTTTGGGATACTAAAGAGATCTGTAAAAGGAAATTTTGAAAAAGCACACTCAATAAGACAGAAATAAGCCAAGTACAAATCCACTAAAAGACAAAATAGTCGGGTTTCAGTTCTAGGGCTCCTCAGGACTTGATTCAACTTGCAAAATGTTACAAATGACTTCAATAAGCCAAATCAATCAACCAAAATCCAATAAGCAAAACCAATAAGCTGGAATAAGCCAATAAGCACTTATGAAAAAGTCAATTAAGTTGGTTTTCTAGTCAAACCCTAAAGTCAGCCCACCAATTGCTCCAGTATGAACAAATGGGTCAAATAATGAGCACCTATTACAAAATCCAAGTTGTTGCTGGTTAAAATAAGCTAGAATAGCTTATTGATTAGCTGATGTCCAACTAACACTAGCAGGGGGGAACTTTCAGTAGGAACTGGTTCCCACTGCCTTGACTATTTGACTTGTGATTTTAGAGAGATTATGTATGTTTTATTGGAAGACAAGGGCACCCAAGTGATCAGTTAATCACAAGGAGTCACAATCAAGCACAAAAACACACTTCAGTATCACCAATTAGCACAGAAAATTTAAACAATGCTCAGATCTAGCACAAACATGGAATTTAAGTTGTTATGAACACTTAAGCAGTTTTAAGCTAGAATAAGCACTCCAAATTCAACCAGATGCATACACAAGCTATATAAACTACGATTAAGCACAAACAAACTTAAATTAGTCACTGAATCAAAGTATGGAACAAGATCAAAGCAAATTACACTTGCTGATATGAACTTCAAGAACACTTGCACACTTTGCTGATATAAATGACCAAAAATCCAAATTCAACACTCAAATCCTACTTCCCTGATGTAACTAACTAGGTTTAATCACTTGTTAACCCTAGTCTATGATTAGATCTAGGTGTCCCTTAAACCACAGCCAATTTCAACAAGTTTACAAGATTTTAGAGCCTATTTTAGGATCTAGGTGTTTATATGCATAAAGCTTGCAGATAAATATCACTTAGCACTTATGAGATATGTTCCAACACAAAGCAACACAAAGCATCAACTCAAAATAACACAAATCCAAAATAGGCTGTTATCCCAAACAACCCTTAATCTACCATTTTTCAAAGCAACTTGTGATTTTTTTGGGTAAAGGGGACTGTCCCCGGTAAAAGATATATTACGCCAAAAAAACGTTGAAGTACAAAGGATAAGGGTGAATCCCTTATCTCAGCCCGTTACATGGGCAACAAACAAGCCACAAACAGCTAAACACACACACACACACCTACATAAGATAGACATTCCCATCTTATGACCAACTAAAGAAGCTATTTTCGATTCTTATTATTAAGACTAAAGTCATATTTATCAGCATAGCTATCATTTTGATCAAAACCCTCGTCATCATCAGACTCATTTATAACACTAAATGAACCTGAGCCGCTTGTATAAGGACCTTTCGCCCCAATGTTTTTCTTTAGACCTTGATCTGGAGCCACATAATCTTCTTCACCAATTGAGCTCAAAACATCAAACAAATTAGAAGTAGATGCCACATTAGACACATCAGATTTTGTAACCTTGTTTTTCTCCATACTTGTCTTTGTCGGTGGCCGATAATAAGAAACTTTTGGTTTTGTAAGCCGTAAACCAGCAACCGGTTTGGGTTTCCAATCTTGCTCAGTTTGTTTACCTTTGTTCTTCCTATTTCTCACCTCAACGAAATCCGCACCTTGACCTCCTTGGACGACACGTGTTGCAGTTGTCTTAGGGACCGGTTTTACACATTTCGGACACTGAGCACCCGAGTGGCCAAAACTTTTACACTCCATACAGTGAGGAGGTTGCCATTCATACTCCACCTCAATTTTCTCCATAGAAAAGCCAGCATCATCATCTAAAGGGATAGCAACCACTAACGAATCTAGGAGAACTCGATCAGATGATACCTCAATAAGAGCACGGGCATATGTACTACGACCCCATGGATTAATACACATATCACATGTATAACTATCCAACATAATAGGTTTGCCCAATTTTGATGTAATATGACTCAGCCCCACTTCCGAGTAAGCTATAATAGGTATATTATGGAGTTTAATCCATACCGGGATAGATGTAACTTCCTCTTTAACCAGTTTTGTATTCGGCTTCCAAATATCAAGGATAATGGGGACTAACCTGATTAACCATGGACCACTTTCAATCACTTTCTCCATCCCCTCCTTAGTTTTGAATTTAAACAAATAGAACCCGTTACGAACAATGACTTTTTCAATGCCAAATTTGGCCCAAGTATTCATAACATAATTCTGCACCAAGGGGAAAGCAATACGCTTCCCGAGAAAATAACCATATAAAGTATTTGTGAAGTGAGACCTCACCTCATCAACCGCAACTCTTGGTAAAGCCACATCCGCTCCCGAAACTTCCTCAAATTCAGTGATATGTGACACCTTTATAACTTTCTTCGAGGTTAATGGTGTGGACACATGAAATAAACTAGCAAAATCAGTTGGCCTTGGCGAGCATCCATCATTAGCCAATTTTGTACCTCCATTTATACCTACACCTACTGATTTCAAATGCATATTCGGCTTCAAATACTCATTAACAGCAGCCTGCACATCATGTTCCTGATCATGAGTTGCTGCTAACGTAATACCCTCATCAGCAGTTACAACAGGTTGTGTAACAGCCCTTGTATCCCCACTGGCAACAACGTTGGAGGAAGGCAGCATAGAAACCCTAGCATGTAGGTCAGTAGTATTAGGGTTAGGAAACACCCTCGCCTCTTCTCCACTATTCAACCCCATATGCCGAAGATCACTCTCCTTCAAACGTTTCATTCGTGCTGCTAGACCCTCCATATCAATCGGAATACCAATCCCCTCCTTGACCATAACAACAAAACCTAAAACACCAAACCCTAGAAAAAAACGTCACCAGCAAAACCAGCCCCCACAATCAACCCGTATAAACGCGCATAAACCTTAATCAATTCTCATAATGATGAACAGAAGAAAAAATCAGGCACAGCTAAATAGATCTTGATAGAAACCCTAGACGGCCGAATTAAAAAACCTAAAAAACGTATATGCCCTGAAATCGTTTCAGATCTGAATAAAATTGATGTTAATGCAACACAAAAACAACAACGTTATAAAGACAGAAAAAAGAGATCAGGATAACAAACGAATTTTAAAAGTTAATTTAATGGCGGCTAGAGGAGGTTAATTTAATGGGGGATTTTCACTAATAACCTACTGATTTTATGAATCAAAAACACTTCCTAGGTGACAACTAACAGATTCAAACACAAAAATCACAACCTCAAACACAAGAACATAAAATCAAAGCTCAAAATAAAAAACAGGCAATAACATGAAATTTTTAGGGGAAACTTAAACAAGGAATTATACCTGTCCTTCACAACATCCTAGGAGGACCAGCTATGCTCCTTGGACCTTGTTCAACAACTAGAACAAGACCAAGGTTCTTCAAAAAGGAATATCAAAACCTGCTGATGTTCAAAGTAGAACAAGGTTTTGATTATGATATTTCTTTAACACAAATGAGCAAACAACTCAACCAAGAGCTTAAAACTCTTCTCAGGCTTGGTGTCAACAAGCTTGAAGGAGCTTAAGGCTTTTGGCCAAGGGTTAGTACAAGATAATAACCAAATCAGAACAAAGGATTTCAAGGTTTTTGAACCTTTGAAAACCTTCAAGCATAGACGTGCCTTAACCACAAGATTAAGGAAGGTCTAAAAGATCAAATGGAACTCAGATTTCAGCTATTCTAACACCAACTTTTAATAAACACAAAAGAGATTTCACAAATTTTCAGAAAATTAAATTTTATTTAACTAAAAAGGAATTACAAAGATTGATAGCCAAAATCTGGAACAAAGGGACTCTCACAAGTTGAGGTCTCCTTTTATTGGTAAATGCTAACATAACACTATTCATAAACCCTAGATGTGAATTTCCAAAATTATCCTTGAGTGCTTCTAGACGAATCCTTGATATGAGCTGTCCAAAATGGTCAAAACCATTCAAAATAGCTTTGGAGTTAAGCTATGACTCTTAGCTGTTGATCTTGACACGTCATTTGCCTTGGGGAGAAAGTTGCGTTTTCATTGGTGTATGAGGTTGAGTGTGGGGTCCAAAGGTGAGTGGAGAAGAGGGATTTATTGTTGGGATGGGTTTCTGCATGTGTGAATCACACATGTGCCAAGGTAATTTCATTTTACCCTTTGGTTAAGTGAGTGGTAATTCTGGGTTTATCACGTGCAACAGTAAAGATTTTGATCCGAAAAAGGTGGGTTGGGTTTGTTTGGCGCGTGTTTGTATATTTAAACTTTGGGAATGGCAGTATAAGTCCTTGTATTTTGGTGAAAGTTGTATTAAACGTTTTTCAGCCACAAAACTCACTTTCCTTTGTTATAAAAGTTCCAATCTTCACACTTTTGCCCCAAAACTTTGGAAAAAGTATTTCAAGGGTTATTTTTGCCATTTTTCCATATTTGAAGGACTGATTTTGCACTTTCTTGATCTTCAAAGGTCTTCAATGTATCTTTGACTTCATGAGGGACCATAATTGACAAATTAGAATTGATGAGGGACTAATCTTGCCAAATCTTCAAAGTTGAAGGACCATTTTGTAATTTTGACAAACTTAAGTGACCAAACTTTTAATTATGAATTCACAAGGGTTTTAAGTGTCATTTCTTCATTATTTGAGGATCAATCTTGTATGTCTTCAAGTCTTCAAGGGTTAATCTTGGATAATTCATGAACTAGGGCCCGGTTCTTTGTACGGCTTCGTTTCTCGTGTCCGTTTTTCCTTGTTTCTTGTGATCTTTTGTCTTTTTCACGATATCCATACCTAAAATACACAAGTAAACAAACACAAGCATATATATGGTATTTTATGACATTTTAGTGCATTTAAAGCCAGAAAAGAACGATGAGATCATGTATAAATGCCATCTCATCACTCCCCCATACTAAGCCATTGACGTGCCGTCACGCAATGCTAGAATAAAGTATCTAAGCATAACCAAATTCAATTTTATTAACCTTTATTTGAAAATTAAAAGACTTGCAACAATACTACGAAGATGTGTAAAGATATAATGTATGATTTTCATCACGAATGTGACTTTTAGGGTCAAAGAATAGAAACAAGTAAATGTCCCTTAGAGTAAATTTCGTCATCCTTGATTGTCATACATTCCATGCTAAGTGCAAAAACGAGATCATTGTTGGTACAAGTCACAATGCTAACACTACTCATACGTCCAAATTGTGTAATACTTTTTCTCCCCGCAATCCTAGTTATTATAAAAGGAAATGGGTTACTAGCATTTTTTAACTATTTGTCATGGATCACAAGTGATTCATATTGACTTATTTGAGTAGTTATTAGTCTGAAAGCAAAGTAGCACGATTTAATCGATAGTTAGCCGAAGGACAAAATCTTTTAAAACGGCTTCTCGTGTATCTCCTTAAGTTCATATCTTGGCATAACTCGTTTCATGATTTGAGACCTTTCTCGGACCGATACTTGACGTTTTTGAGAGATTCTTCATATTTGGACCACGACTTCATCATTTTTCTTCAATCTTTATTTTGGACTTTGATATACAACGATCCGCCTCCTTTTCGGACTTGGATATATTTATCCTCATACCTTGTAAGGGTCTTTTTGGATAGACTTTCTCCATGATCTTTAGGGGAGTAATTTCTTTTCGTCGTGTGTCTCGATCCTTCATATTGATTTTGGAATAATGATACTTCACATCATCTTGGATATTTAGCAACAAAATATAACTCCTCATGCTTTGTTAGGGCCTTTTTGGATCTTCACCAATCTTTGCGTCCTGCTTCAATAAGTTATGCCTTGGCTATGAACTCTATTCAACCCCGAGCAACTTTTAAACGATCTTGTGCTAGAGGCTAAGTAACCTTTCAAATCGTACGACCTTACTTATTGCAATTATTTTTATTCCTAATGCATTGATCTTATGGGAAGAAAAAGCCACAATTAAAAACATATGAGTTTTTGAAAGAACATTTTCATGTTCTACGTTTTGCATGATCACTTGTCTAACTCTATCACTTCTCGTTCTTCACTGTATAAATACTTCTAATTAGAGAGACTCGTGAATACTTAGCCATGCAAGTCAAAATTAAGCCAAATTTGGATTAGCTTTCATTAAGACTATATCAAATCAAAGTTTTGGGTTTTCAAGCCACCTATAGGATCTTGCACTTTCTTGGACTTTTTCAAGTTTAGAGAATGCATTTTTATAGTTCCCTTGATAAGTGACTTTCTAGGATCAATTATAGGAACTTGCGAAAAGTTCTTGTTCTTAACCCGAATGAGCTAAGACTTTCGTGTTTTAAAGTTTCCTATATAAAAGTCTAGCAAAACTTGAATTGAGCGGGTTAAGGAATGTAAATGGCTCCAAATGCCCATCAAGTCAAATATTAGCTCTTATTCTACCCATCGGAAAATATACATTCGTGTCTTAAAAACACTTATGAAAACTAAGAAAGAATTTAAAATTTGGGATCAACAAGTGTTATCAGAGCTTGTTGAGGAACTTTGATCTAAAGAACACGAAACCCTAAAAACCCTAATTTTTCAAGAAACCCTAAAAACCAGACAAGATGTCTACTCCAGATATGACCTCCTCTTTTAGTCACAATCTAAAAATCCCCATGCTAGACCCTGACAACTTTGAGCTATGGAAGTTTAATGTTGAGTTGTATCTTTAAATTCATGATCACACTCTCTGGGAAATTATTGAATATGGAAACACATTCAATAAGGCTGCTAAGATTGCTACTGCTATTGCTTCAAGATTAGTTGAGGGCTCAACTAAAGAGGATCGAAAAGAAAGACCTTCGGATGGGAGAGCTTTCTCAACTGAGGATATTGCAAAGAGAAGGAATGACATGAAAACCCTAAGCATTCTCAAACTTTCTTTGGGACCAAGCAATCAACACAAATATAGAGGATTTGAGTCTGCCAAAGAGCTTTGGGAAACTCTTCAAGTCAACTATAGTAGTAATGATGATACTGCCTCAGCGAAGAAGAAGCAACTCTTGCATGAGTATGCTGTGTTCAAGGCTCTTACCAATGAAAAGCTAAGTGGGGTGAGAAGCAGGCTTCTAGACATCACAAGCAAATTGTCCTTTATGGGAACAGTGTATAATGATGCTGATATCATTACCACTTTTATTAAAAGTCTTGATGATGCATGGAAAATCAAAGCTAGGTCTATCATTGCTACTAATGCACACAAGAGTTCTACTTTTGATGACGTCTACAATAAGTTAAATATTGTAGAGAATGAAATCCTCTTGGATCATGGAAGCAAATATACCATTGAAAACATGGCCTTCATCTCACATAGTGAAGCTCAAGTTGATAAGAGAGAATCATATGTGCATCCTGTTACTGGATCACCTTGTGTCAGCGGTGGATCAACCTTTGTCAACGCTTCACATTCAGACGCTGACACATATAATGTTGACTCACCAAGGATTAAACCTGCAGGCATTGATCTATACACAATGTGTGCATACATTGCTGCATTGCCCAATGGTTAAGTGATTACATATGAGGACCTTGAGCAAATCAGTGAGGAGAATTTGGAGGAGATGGATATTAAGTGGAATATGGCACTTGCAAGCATAAGGGCCAACAGATGGAATAGGAGATTCAGGAAGAAGATGACCTTTAATGCTAAAGACACTGATGGGTTTGATAAATCCAAGGTTGAGTGTTACAATTGCCATAGGATGGGTCACTTTATGAGGGAATGCAGATCTCCAAGAAGATCTGATGCTGGAAAGCCTTCAAGCCAAATCAACAAGGTTAAAGACACAAAGGCTATGGTTGCCATGCAAGACATTGATGGTGTTGGATGGGACTAGAGCTTTATGGCAAAGGAGGTGGAAGAGAACAAGGCCTTGATTGTAGAGAAGGAAGAAGAAGAGCATGTTCACTTTGCTCTCATGGCACATTCTTCGTCTTCATCAGATAATGAGGTATATGATGATGCTTTCTGTAGTAAAGGTTGTCGTTTAAACACTAAAAAACTTAATAAAGAAATTTTAAACTTAAAATCAAATGTTTTTTTATGAAAAATGCAAGCTATCTAATTATCAAATGGCACTTGTTCAAACTGAAAAGATTGTAGCAGAATATAAGAAAATAGAGCTTGACCTAAAAGATCAAATTAATGTTTTGTCTCATGACCTCAAAATTAGTGTTGACCTTAGGGACATACTGGAGAGATCCAAAGGAGTCATACAAGCTAAGTTAGATGAGGCCATTAAAAACAAAGAGAATGTAGGGCTTAAAATTCAAAAGTTTGATAAAGCTTCTCAAACCCTATAAAAATGTGTAAGTGAGCAAAGAGACTCTAGGAATATAACTGGGATTGGGATGAAAAAGTATGCTAATGTTCCAGCACCTGCTGGAAACTTTCATTGTATCCTAAGAAAGGAGTTATGTTGGACTGGTATACTAGAATTCCAAGAAAAGGAATTCATTCCTCCACCAAGAGTTCTTACTCCAGTAGAGGAGTATAAGCAGAAAGTGACTGACCTAGAACAATGGAAGAAAGCCAATCCTACATTGTTTGTTAAGGATGGAATGCTTAGTGAGAGTCTAAATGAGTCTACACCCATAATTGTGACCAACCCTTCTACTAGAAAACATGTTGATCATGGCTCATCTAGTAATAAAAAACCTAGTGTTAAGTATGCAGAAATGTATAGGAAACCTAGGTCACCACAAAGCCAAGTTAGTGATAATGGGACATGGTTATTTTCATCTAGACCTAGGGTTATGTCTAGAAAAGCTTGTTATATTTGTGGGAGTTTTTCTCATTTGGCTTATAAATGTGTCAGTGCTTCAAAAGTCAATGCTGACAATAAGTCAACCATGGTCAAACCTAGACCTTTTGTCCAACAAAATCCACAAGTTACTAGACCAGCTTCATTCTTTACTAAAGGGTCTAATACTCATGGACAAGGGCCTTTTCAAAAGACCAATACATGGTCTAACAGACAATGGGTTCCTGTAGCAAACCCTAATTTTGGAGCTGATAAGTACAATTTTAGCACTGACAAGAACAACTTTAACGCTGACAGGAATGTTTCCAACGCTGTTAGACCACGTAATAACAAGTACTTGCAGCCAAAGGGAAAGGGGTCTAAAGCTTCATCTAGTTTGACATGGAGACCCAAACAAGACCAAAACCCTAATTCTGATGGGATTTCTATGACCTGTAACAGATTTCATTATATTTCAAAGGTCATAACTAAACCAATTGGGGTTAACTGGGTGTTCAATCCTCAAAGGGATGAACAAGGAGTTGTTATAAGGACTAAATCTGTTCTTGTTGAACAACCAAATGAATCCAAGTCTGCTCAAGCTTGGGTTCCCAAAGAAAACTAATTTGTTTTCTTTATGTGCAGGCAATTCAAAAGCAGGTAAATGATTATGGATATTGGGACAGTGGATGCTCTAGGCACATGATGTGGAAGGAAGATTATTTGACCAACTTTATCCCCATTAAAGATGGTGACAAAGTGTACTTTGGAGGAGGATATGGTACAATTTCTTGCAAAGGCACTCTTATCACCAATAATTTGTGTTTTGAAAACGTATTTCTAGTAAAAGAACTTGATTATAATCTGTTTAGTGTATCACAAGTCTGTGATAACAAGAATAAGGTTCTTTTCACTGATACTGAATGCTTGGTGTTAAGCAAAGACTTTAAGATGCCTGATGAAAAGTTTATTGATTATAGAACACCTAGGCATAAGGACATTTATAATGTGAATCTTAATGGAATTAGGATGAATAATAATTTGTCATGTCTATATGCTAAGGCTTTAGTTGATGAAAGTAATCTTTGGCAAAGAAGGTTAGGGCACATAAACTTTAAGAACATAAATAGACTTGTGAGACATGGTTTAGTTGATGGTTTGCCTGAAAAGGCTTTCCACAATGATCATTCTTGTGTTGCATGCCTTAAAGGCAAATAGCACAAAGTCTCATTTAAGTCTAAACTTTTCCACTCTAGTTCTAAACCACTTCACTTGCTACATATGGACTTATTTGTTTCAACTAATATAGAAAGTTTAAATGGTAAATCTTTTTGTTTTGTCATAACTAATTATTTTTCTAGATTTACTTGGACATCCTTTTTGGCTTTAAAAAGTGAAACGACCACAGTTTTGATTAATTTTATTACCCAGATTGAGAAAAAGACTAGGAATAAGGTTAAAATACTTAGAAGTGATAATGGTGGTGAGTTTAGAAATAAATTGTTAGATGACTTCTGTGTCAATAAAGGGATTACTAGGCAGTTTAGCATAGCTAGAACCCCACAACAGAATGGGGTGGCTGAGAGGAAGAATAGGACACTTATAGAAGCAGCTAGGACAATGTTGGCTGATGCTCATTTTCCCATTGCATTTTGGGCTGGGGCTGTGAATACAGCCTGTTATGTTCAGAATAGGGCATTGATCAACAAAATCCATAATAAGACACCGTATGAGCTATTTTGGAATAGGAAACCTAATATTGGTTTTCTTAAACCCTTTGGATGTCATGTAGTGATCCTAGATACTAGTGATGCCTTAGCAAAGTTTAGTGCTAAAGGTGATGAAGGATATTTTATGGGCTATTCAGTGCAGAGTAAAGGATATAGGGTTTACATTAAGAAAGAAAAACGTATACTTGAAAAGGTAAATGTTAAGTTTTTAGAGAGTAAACCTAGTGATCCTGATAGTGGACCTAATTGGTTCTTTGATTTAGAACCTTGAATTATATGCATGTTACTAATCTAGACATTGTGAAAGAAGATTCAAATGTTGTGGAAGAACCTATTGTTGAAATTTCAGGTAAACATGTTGACAAGGAAGTAGGATCACATGTAGTCAAATCAGCTCCCATACTTGAGTATGTTACCATTCCTATATGGATAGATGGATTTACTGCTGCTGCTGCTACTGGAAAGGAGAATGCTGGTCCACAAGAAAAACCAGTTGGTGAAAACATGCATGAATCTTCAAGCGCTGACAAAGGAAATTCCAGCGCTGATAGGCAAAATTCAGGTGTTGATGGCTTAAACGCCGACAGGACAAATTCAGGCGTTGATGGCTCAAATGATGAAAATTTATTTGACCATTTATTCTCTTCCAATGTTTTTGAACAAGGTGAAACTTCCACAGTTCATGAAGAGGTTCACTCTGGTGATGATGGAGGAGAATATGAAGATGATATTGGCAACATGGAGACTGAGATTGAAGACAACACACTTATTGAAGGAGGAACACTTACATCTACTATAAAAAATCATCCTCCTTCTCTAATCATTGGTGATGTGTTGTCTCCTGTTCAAACAAGAAGGTCTCATCATAATCAAGGAGGCTTTATTGCCAATATCCACAAGAAGGTTGATACCCCTCTTTTACAGGCATGTTTGTTTGCTTGTTTTCTGTCACAACAGGAACATAAGAATATTTTTGATGCTCTAAAAGAACCAAGTTGGGTGGAAGCAATGCAGGATGAGCTTCATCAATTTGCTATTCAAGATGTTTGGGAGTTAGTGGACTGTCCTAGATATGTCAGACCTATTGGGACAAGATGGGTTCTTAGAAACAAGAAGGATGAAAGAGGGATGGTGATCAGAAACAAGGCACGTTTGGTTGCTCAAGGCTATACACAAGAGGAAGGGATAAACTATGAAGAGGTTTTTTCACCTGTTGCAAGGATTGAAGCAATAAGGATTTTCCTAGCCTAAGCTTCTTGCATGGGCTTCACATTTTATGAAATGGATGTGAAGAGTGCTTTTCTTTATGGCACAATTGCAGAGGAGGTTTATGTAATGCAACCTCCTGGTTTTGAAGATTCAGAACATCCAGACAAAGTGTATAGGGTGAAGAAAGCAATGCATGGACTTCATCAAGCCCCAGGAGCATGGTATGGAACATTGTCCACCTATCTGGTGGAAAATGGATTTAAGAGGGGCACCATAGATCATACTTTATTTACCAAGAAGATTGGTAAGGACTTTCTACTTGTTCAGGTCTATGTGGATGACATCATCTTTGGCTCTTCAAGTCCAAAGATGAGTGAAGACTTTTCCAAGCTCATGACAGACAAA
Organism: Glebionis coronaria; assembly: GCA_025667525.1. Lineage (NCBI taxonomy): Eukaryota > Viridiplantae > Streptophyta > Magnoliopsida > Asterales > Asteraceae > Glebionis > Glebionis coronaria. The sequence goes on from JANFOE010000922.1 coordinate 62,824, forward strand.
TTCAAGATGAGTGCAATGGGAGAGATGAACTTCTTTCTAGGTTTACAAGTTCAACAGAAAGAAGATGGTATATTTATCTCTCAAGACAAGTATGTAGTAGAAATCTTGAAGAAGTTTGGCTTTTCTCCACATGAAAAACGGGCTAGCACACCCATGGATAGGGAGCACCCTTGGGGAAAGATTGGAGATGGAAAAGAGGTGGATGTCAGGCATTATAGATCAATGATTGGATCATTGATGTATCTTACAACTTCTAGACCTGACATCATGTTTGCTGTGTGTGCATGTGCACGCCATTAGGTGACACCCAAAGAGTGTCATATTCATGCTATCAAGAGGATCTTTAGATACCTTAGGTGCTATCCCACCTTGGGAATATGGTATCCAAAGGATTCTCCATTGGAGCTTATTGGTTATTCAGACAGTGATTATGGGGGTGACAAGTTTGATAGAAAATCCACAACTGGTGGATGCCAATTTCTTGGGAGCAGGTTGATATCTTGGCAATGCAAGAAACAAATAGTGGTGGCCAACTCTACAACTGAAGCATAATATGTAGCTGCAGCTGCTTGTTGTGGACAAGTCTTATGGATTCAGAACCAACTGTTGGATTTGGGTATAATTTTATGCATACCAAGATTTTTGTAGACAATAACAGTACATTATGCATTATTAAGAATCCTGTACATCATTCTAAAACAAAACACATAGAAATTCGACATCATTTTATAAGAGATTGTTTTGAAAAAGGTTTAATACAACCAGATAGGGTTACACAGAAGAAAATGTGGCAGATTTGTTAACTAAACCTTTTGATGCCGGGAGATTTCAATACTTGGTAACAAGTATTGGAATGATCAATCTTACCTAAAATGTGCTTTTGGAGCTTATTGTAAAAGTATGTACAAGATATGCACTGTTATTGGTCTTTGTACAAAAATTAGGTTTTCCACTTTATTTTTCTAAAGCTGACAAAGGTTATTTTAAAGCTGATAAGTGTTATAATGGACGCTGACAGCAATATGTTAGTTTTGTGGTTTTTGATCTAATTATGCAGGCATTATGAGCATTGTACAAATGAATACAGAGTTGCTTATGGGTCTTTGGAGCTTACTAGGAGTGTGCTCAAGTTTATAGATGATGATTGGAATGTTTACATTCCTATCTTGACATAAGTTTTTATTGCATATTTCATTTATGGCAACTTTGTATATCATAGATTAAGGGGAGGTTTAGGAAACCTTTAGGATTTTTTGGTATTCTTACAATACTCTTATCACAATTCTAGATCGTGTCCACTGGTGAGTGCGAGTTAGATTTCTAAATCGTGAGGCACTGTAGCATGCAAAGTTGATATACTTTGCACGCTGCCAAGACTTTTTGGCCTAGACTTGGATTTGGTCGGTTGGGAGACTTGGGTACGTTTTTATTGGGCTTACCTGGGAAGTTACAAGGGATTTATATGAGATAACTTCATTGTTAAGAACTTTGGTTAGCAAGGGACAATTGAGGGCAATTATGTCTATCTTGCTTAAGCAAGTGTGCATGATTGGACAGTGCTTGCCACCCTATACTGATTTTCAGTCTATAAGTTATCTTCACTAGGATAAATTACTTTGTTAAGGTCCTTTTTCTTTTTAATTATTTTTATTTTTGGACGCTGACATTTTTCTTTCCAAACGCTGATAAGACCAATTTTAACGCTGACATGGCAAATTTCCAACGTTGACAAGAATATAGCCGTTGGGAGCTGATAAGTTGTTTTGACCGTTGACAAACATTGGGTCCTACCCAGTTGTTATTTTTGACGAAAATATGGGCCGTAATTTTAGGAGTTGGTAACTTTTTATTAATGTTTGAGATAAGTTATATATTTTCCAGATTTTCATAAGTACTTTTTGAATATAACTGCCTCACGTTTTGACCAATCACATATTTTCACCTCTCCTATATATTTGGCTCATTTCTTTTACACAAGGTAACTGCTTATTCTTGTCTAATAAAATTTCTCAAACCTTCATCTTCCATAACTTTTATCACACCTTTCTTTCATCAATGGCACCTAAGTTTAAACCTCTAGATTTGGAATTGGGGTTCAGAAGTCAACACAACATGGTAGCTTATTTACAAGCTGATAATACTCTGTTTCCCCAATATACTCAGATGGTTGAGTATTTGAATGCGTCACCATTAAGGTATGCACTTTCACATACTCCTCTTATCCCTGTCACACACATTAAACATTTTGGAACACTGTAAGTTCCTCAACAGTTAATGAAGTGACTAGATTGACTGCTATTGTCCATGGGGTTCCATGGGTGGTTACTGAAGCTTTGGTTTGCCAAGCTTTGCATCTTAATGATGCAGATGGTATAACCACCCTACCCATTGTAGAGCTAGAGCAAGGACTCCAAGCCTTGGGTTATCCATTGCCTGAAGAAGGCCATTTAAACAAATATTCAAAACAGGAATTTCCCCCGGCTTGGAAGTACTTAATATATGTCATTCTTCAATGTTTGAGTCCCAAATGTACTACACACAATGAAATCAATCGATCTATTAGGAGTGCCATTGTGTGTATTGCAACTAGGCAAAAGTATAACTTTTCAAAAATGATTTTTGATGGCATGTGTCATAATAAGGGTAACAAGATGACTCTTGCTTACCCAAGGTTTTTGCAAATGATTTTTGATTTACAAGCATATTGCAATAGGGATCATAATGATTTTTATACGGTCCCTGTTCAAAAGAAAGCAATTTTTAGGAAGATGAACTCTGAACCTTATAGAGACCTACCCCTCACCCAAGCCATGTTTGCTGTTATTGAAGCAGCAAACCCTCACCCACAACCTCAACCAGACCCATTGCCTGAACAACCACCATCACCCCAACAAATGGAAGTTGACCAAGAACAATTCAACGCTGACACTTCAAATATTGGCGTTGACACTACAAATCAGACGCTGACACCACTTTACCACAAACCCAAACACCCCTTAACCTTCAAATAGACCCTCAATCCACTCCTTCTTCTACACCCCCAGAATATAGGTTGGTAAAACGCCAAAGGACTACTGGAGTGTTCTCCTCTAGTGGTCCTAGCCATGTTGCAGAGAGAACCACCACCACAAGTGTGGTTGGTGACATGGGTGAGACTGGGACTATTGGTTCTAGCTTATATGCAGACCAAGGCCGTCCTAACATCATTAAGACCCCCTCCATGCCCCATGAATCTACTTTGGGAGGTCAAATTCCCATTCTAGAGGAGGACAGATTGGAACCTTACACTAATTTAGAATTGACGGTGGTCTGCATTAGCTTCCAAAAGCAAAATGCAGACCTTGTACAGATTGTCAAGTCACAAGGCCTTAAACTCAAGTAATTGAGGGAGAGGATAGTTATTTTGGAAGGTGCTACCTCTAGGCGTAGGGAGGAGGATTCTTCCAAAGGAGAGGATGAACAGGTCCATATGAGTGACAAAGGCTCACAAGAAGGTACTTCTTTTGGTGATTCTTTGGGTATAGCTGAGGCTCTTACAGATTTGAAGAGGCAACAAGGTTTTGATGCTTCATTGGTTACTCCTACAAAGTTGTCTTTTACTGAAATGATGAAGCAGTTCACAGAGTCAGCCGCTGACAAGAGTAAATTAAGCGTTGACACTCATAGTTTGGACGTTGAGAGACTTGCAGATATAGTTGATGTATCCCAACCATCAGCTATCATTAAGGATTTCTCTACATAGGTACCTCCAAGTACTTTACCAATCATTGGAGCACTAGACAAGGGTAAAGCAATCCTGGAGGAAGTTGAGAAGCCAAAGAAGAATGAAGCCCAAATTAAGTTTGATCAAGCTTTGGCTGCACAACTACAAGAAAATGATTGGGCTACTACTATAGAGATAGAAAAAGTTGGTAGTGATGATGAAGGCTCAAATTCTAGTGTTATGATCATTGAAGATCCAGAGAGGCTGGAATATGGAGATGAGTTGGTTAAGGAAAGGCTTGAGGTGTTGAAAATGCAAGTTGATTATGAAATGCCTGAAGTAGCAAGAATGTACTTTGTATGGGAGAATAAGGTTATGGAGAATCCAGACATGACAATTTCAGATCAAATTTGGAGTCTAGAGATTTGTGGAAACCTTGGTTTCCTCGAATCTTTTAGCTGCTAGGCATAACCATTGTTCATATGATTAGCAATCAAAGCGGAAAAGAACAATAGTTAGGAAACAAGGTGTTTGGGGCACAAGAACAGATGAATTAAACAAACGGATTGCTAATTATATTAATAATCAACAATCACTAGGTGTGTATACATTGAATCCCACACCTAGTCGACACACGCTTTAGGTTTACATTGTGAATGAATGTTATGAATAAAACCTAAGACCCTTGTTCCTTTTATAGACTAATGATTAGGGTTTACAAGAGATAACTATGAATAAACATGTAAATCTTCTATTTAAATAAACAATACAGAATATTCATAAATAATATTCAGAATACTTATCCTAAATAGATTTTTCCAACAGCGTTTGACTTCTGTTGACTTCTGTCAACGCCTAATTTACACTTGTCAACGCTTAGACACAATGTGTCAACGTTGAACAAATGCCTTCATTGTTTCTTCGTTTTTGAGTTTCTGTCACATCAACTTTTTGACCTAACAATCTTCTCCTAGTTGATGTCGACAAAACTCTTTGTGTATCTCTTGTAAGTGGTACATCATCTACAAATTGCTTTCCCTCAAGTGTAGCCTCAAGTGTAGCATGCATGTCTTCCCCTTTTTGTCACATCAATAGGGAAGGAAACAAAGTATGCAATCGAATATTATCCAATCGGAGGCTCTATGTAATGACCTTGAAGAAAAATAACTATAATAATCTTGATGTAAGTAGAATAACCCAAACTTGTGTTCCATGTCTTGCACTATCCATGTGACGTCGAACTTGTAAGAAAAATTTAAATTGTATAAGTAGACCTCGATCTCTTGTCAACATTATCATCCTTTGTGAGACACTGAGCACGATAATGTAACTCCTTCAAGTGTTATGACAAGTCTTCGTCACCAACCATTAAAGCACGAACAAGTTATCTTAAAAGTCAATGACTGGGAGTTCACGACTTTAAGATATGATAGAACACAAACTCGCAAAAATATTCTTCGAACATCAAACTTACCATAAGAATTCTTCCCCTTAAGCCAACACCTCTTTATGAGAAGTCTTAATGAAACAATATCTTAATATGTAAAAGCTGTAACTGAATAACTCTTTCACAAGGCTATCCCGATTACATAATATAATATCAATCAAAGTCTTCATGAGTTGTTGATAACTTACTTAAAAATCATTAATACCTTTTAAAAATATCTGAGCCATTAATATCATAATGATATTCTGAATAAAAACAGAGATCCCATGTACCTTCGTGTGTAAATACCTCCTTTTGTGTGCCAAAATCGTATCAATTTTCCAAACGACAGCTATTCCTTTGTCATCCAAGATCCGTCACTGTCCAAGATCTCATCAGTGTGTTATCCAATATGGGACAACACTTATCAGCGTTTGAAAATCAATTTATCGGACGACACATGATTTTCCTGTCAGCGCCTATGTATAACATTGTCAGCGCCATCTTTAAACCTGTCAGCGTCTGGCCATCAGTGCCTCATCCATGCCTTGTCAGCGTTACACCAACATCTATCAGCGTCACACCAACATCTATCAGCGTCAAAATAACACATATCAGCGGCTAATTGATCTAGGATTTTATAAACCCTAAATCATTATTTTATGTGAAAACCATAAACTGTAGCGAACTTTGACATCGAATATCTTCTTCATGAGAGCTCAGATCGAAGATCCCTTCGGCGAGATCCTATTCATCAGTGCCAAGAACCTACAAACGAATTTCATGACGATCCAACGGTTAAGAAGGAGAAATCGCGTTTTTACTATTACTGTTCACAAAAAACAGCATATGATAACTACTGACTTCGATGCTTAATAACCTTTTCTTGGGAATAGATCTTGACAATCCCTTTGGTGGATGTATAGATATATGTGTGTAGAACACACACAAGAAATTTCGTGACAATCCAACGGTCCAATAAAAAGTTATGCCTTTCTGAATACTGCTGCGCAAAAAAAATCGCCCAGAAAAACCCTAGACGGATTTTTCTTTTCTTCTCAAAACACGAACACCTTGTTGGTCCTAGCATAACGAGGCACGAGGCTCTGATACCAACTGTGGAAACCCTGGTTTCCTCGAACCTTTTAGCTGCTAGGCATAACCATTGTTCATATGATTAACAATCAAAGCTGAAAAGAACAATAGTTAGGAAACAAGGTGTTTGGGGCACAAGAACAGATGAATTAAACAAACGGATTGCTAATTATATTAATAATCAACAATCACTAGGTGTGTATACATTGAATCCCACACCTAGTCGACACACGCTTTAGGTTTACATTGTGAATGAATGTTATGAATAAAACCTAAGACCCTTGTTCCTTTTATAGACTAAGGATTAGGGTTTACAAGAGATAACTATGAATAAACATGTAAATCTTCTATTTAAATAAACAATACATAATATTCATAAATAATATTCAGAATACTTATCCTAAATAGATTTTTCCAACAGCGTTTGACTTCTGTTGACTTCTATCAATGCCTAATTTACACTTGTCAACGCTTAGACACAATGTGTCAACGTTGAACAAATGCCTTCATTGTTTCTTCGTTTCTGAGTTTCTGTCACATCAACTTTTTGACCCAACAATCTTCCCCTAGTTGATGTCGGCAAAACTCTTTGTGTATCTCTTGTAAGTGGTACATCATCTTCAAATTGCTTCCCCTCAAGTGTAGCCTCAAGTGTAGCATGCATGTCTTCCCCTTTTTGTCACATCAATAGGGAAGGAAACAAAGTATGCAATCGAATATTCTCCAATCGTAGGCTCTATGTAATGACCTTGAAGAAAAATAACTATAATAATTTTGATGTAAGTAGAATAACCCAAACTTGTGTTCCATGTCTTGCACTATCCATGTGACGTCGAACTTATAAGAAAACTTTAAATTGTATAAGTAGACCTCGATCTCTTGTCAACATTCTCATCCTTTGTGAGACACTGAGCACGATAATGTAACTCCTTCAAGTGTTATGACAAGTCTTCGTCACCAACCATTAAAGCACGAACAAGTTATCTTAAAAGTCAATGACTGGGAGTTCACGACTTTAAGATATGATAGAACATAAACTCGCGAAAATATTCTTCAAACATCAAACTTGCCGTAAGAATTCTTCCCCTTAAGCCAACACCTCTTCATGAGAAGTCTTAATGAAACAATATCTTCATATGTAAAAGCTGTAACTGGATAACTCTTTCACAAGGCTATCCCGATTACATAATCTAATATCAATAAAAGTCTTCATGAATTGTTGCTAACTTACTTAAAAATCATTAATACCTTTTAAAAATATCTGAGCCATTAATATCATAATGATATTCTGAATAAAACGGAGATCCCATGTACCTTCGTGTGTAAATACCTCCTTTTGTGTGCCAAAATCGTATCAATTTTCCAAACAACAGCTATTCCTTTGTCATCCAAGATCCTTCACTGTCCAAGATCTCATCAGTGTGTTGTCCAATATGAGACAACACTTATCAGCGTTTGAAAATCAATATATCGGACGACACATGATTTTCCTGTCAGCGCCTATGTATAACATTGTCAGCGCCATCTTTAAACCTGTCAGCGCCTGGCCATCATCGCCTCATCCATGCCTTGTCAGCGTTACACCAACATCTATCAGCGTCACACCAACATCTATCAGCGTCTAAATAACACATATCAGCGGCTAATTGATCTAGGGTTTTATAAACCCTAAATCATTATTTTATATGAAAACCATAAACTGTAGCGAACTTTGACATCGAATATCTTCTTCATGAGAGCTCAGATCGAAGATCCCTTCGGTGAGATCCTATTCATAAGTGCCAAGAACCTACAACGCGAATTTCATGACGATCCAACGGTTAAGAAGGAGAAATCGCGTTGTTACTATTACTGTTCACAGAAAATAGCATATGATAATTGTTGACTTCGATGCTTAATAACCTTTTCTTGTGAATAGATCTTGACAATCCCTCTGGTGGATGTCTAGATATATGTGTGTAGAACACACACAAAAAATTTCGTGACAATCCAACCGTCCAATAAAAAGTTATGCCTTTCTGAATACTGTTGCGCACACAAAATCGCCCAGAAAAACCCTGGACAGATTTTTCTTTTCTTCTAAAAACACGAACACCTTGTTGGTCCTAGCATCACGAGCCACGAGGCTCTGATACCAACTGTGGAAACCTTGGTTTCCTCGAATCTTTTAGCTGCTAGGCATAACCATTGTTCATATGATTAACAATCAAAGCTGAAAAGAACAATAGTTAGGAAACAAGGTGTTTGGGGCACAAGAACAGATGGATTAAACAAACGGATTGCTAATTATATTAATAATCAACAATCACTAGGTGTGTATACATTGAATCCCACACCTAGTCGACAAACGCTTTAGGTTTACATTGTGAATGAATGTTATGAATAAAACCTAAGACCCTTGTTCCTTTTATAGACTAAGGATTATGGTTTACAAGAGATAACTATGAATAAACATCTAAATCTTCTATTTAAATAAACAATACAGAATATTCATAAATAATATTTAGAATACTTATCCTAAATAGTTCTTTCCAACAGCGTTTGACTTCTGTTGACTTCTGTCAACGCCTAATTTATACTTGTCAACGCTTAGACATAATGTGTCAACATTGAACAAATGCCTTCATGTTTTCTTCGTTTTTGAGTTTCTGCCACATCAACTTTTTGACCCAACAAGATTGTACTAACAGTTCAAAGAGATTGCAAGGTAATCTTGAAGTATAAGGCTAGCAAGGTTCTTTCACAGACTAAGAAGGATAGAAGGGAGCTTTAGTATATGCTTCTCAGATGTCATCAAGGGGGTTGGACTTTCAAGAAATTGCAGGATTTGTCCTTTGATGAATTGGAGTTTCATGCCTATCCTATATGGGCACGTGTACAAGAGGGGAATCCTATCAGACTTCTTTCTGATGAAAGAAAAGAAGAACTTGAAGAAGAGATGCAGATCCAAAAAGGCTTCAAGTATACCAAGGCTAGTGAAGAAGGGACTTGCTATTGAGTTCCCAGCTTTGGATAGAGTGAATCCTAGTGAAGTAGTTATAAGAAGGAGTATTAAGCTCTCACCTTTGGAAGCTTCACATATTACAGAGGTATTACCTTTTGATTCCAGAAACCCTATAGTTCACTATGAAGAGACAAGTGGGTTCTGGATGATTACCAGATATGGAAAGAAGGTACATACTTTTACTTCTTTCATCTCTTTGTTTGCAAGCCTGGATAGAGAAGACTTGGTAGATCTTTGGGTATTGATGAAGGCTAAGTATGAGGCTGAAGCACCTACTTCAGTAAATGGAATAAAGATTTGGTCCACATTCAAGAGAATGTGTGAGCCAAATGATGTAGATCCAATATGGTTGGATTTGGATGATATTAGTGGACTCCAATGGCGTCTACATTCAGTAGCTGGTGTTTATCATTTGAGTACTACAAAGTTTTCAGAATATCTTCTTGTGGATGCTGAATATCCTATGTCCAAGGAAGTTTTGAAGAAAATGGTGTCAACACAGCTGGAAATGGATTATACAAGTGATGTTGGAAAAGATTTAATTTGGTTTATTTATTTTCTAATTCACAAGTGATTTGTATTTCTGAGAATCCTCCTTGTACTTAGTTTTTATTAAGAAACTTGATTACTAGAGTAGATATCAAGTTTAGGGGAGGATTGTTGGGAATAAAATGAGCCAAGACACTTAGACGCTGACAAGAGTTATTTGGACGTTGATAGGAAGAAATCAAGAGCTGAAAGACCAAGCGTTGACAAGAAGTATCCAAGCGCTGATAAGAAGAAGTCCAAGCACTGATAGAATACTTAGTCTACACGTTGTGTATTTCTAGTAAAGATATGTTCGACATTGTATTTTCTATGTTTATCTTTACCTAAAATAGCTGATACGTAGACTCTTGTAGAAGGTTCCTTAATCTATAAAAGGATGCCTTTAGGTTTTAGTTTAATATACGTTTTACACTTTCATTGTACGCAAGTTTTATCATCAATCAAAAGTGAAAGTTTGGTTTACTTGTTTTGCTTGTTCTTCATTCAAGTATTAATTTTGCATAATACTTGAATTGTTCATACAAAAAAGTTTCTCTAAGTGTTTAACTTTATCTAATCTCGTTAACACAAAGCTAATTGATCTAAGTTTGGGATCAACATTTTTGCCGTCACCATCACCATTATCATCACCATCACTGTGTTTATCACTACCGCCTTCGTCATTACTACCCTCTTCGTCATCACTACCTCCTTCGTCATCACTTCCTCCTTCGTCATCACTACCTTTTTCGTCATCACCATTGTCATCATCAGCATCATCGTCATCGTTGTCGGATTCGTCTTCCTCTTTCTCTTTATTTAGGATATTGTAAGGAACTACAGTACCATGTTTCTTGAATATCTCAGTAGCTTCATCCATAGCCGTTTTAAGAGCCTTGTGAAGGTTCTTTTGAGCTTTGTGTTAATTCAATAATGCCTAAAAACGTTACTTTCATTTTTCGGTCTCGCTTAGTTTTGATTACGACAATATGTAAAAACAAGCATTTACGAAAACAACGAAAAATGAATTCTTGAGTTCAAGTATTTTTCATTTTACCCGTTTTCACTTAAGGTATGAATAAACAAGTACTAACGTTAATCAAGTGATCAAGTGATTTAATCTTTTCTTAAAACTCACTTTTTATATTAAGTTTGACAATTTTTTTATTAAACTTTCTATTTAGGAAAATGTTTTATTAAATTAAATATTTGAAAATTTGAAAATGGCATATTCTTTTTTGATTTGGAATATTCTTTCAGGATATTTTATAATCAGATAAGACCTCCACCACTAAAGGACAAAAAGGGAGCAGAGTCTACTCCGACGGTTCCCTAGTGCCTATGCGGTTCCTTATCGATAAGGAACCGCCGGCTGAGATAAGGAACCGCAGGCAGATATAGCCGTTGGCCCTTTGTCCTATAAATAGTGGACCATTCTCAGATTTTCTCTTCACCTCTTTTGCACATATATTTTCAGATTCAAACATACTTCTTAAATCACTCAAATCCTTGATCATTTGATTGATTACTACTTGTTTAGAAGTGAATCTATCCCATCCATCCCTTCCTCTCCAAGTGCAAGAGAAGAACACTATCCTTGTGAAGTGTTGAGTCCACCACCAAAGATCCTTTGAAGATCAAATCTTATACATTTGTTGTTGTGTCATAGTTGTGAAGATCCAAGTAGTTGTGTCTATTTGGAAGTTGTGTATGTACTAAGTATAGTTGTGTAGATTGGTCCTAGCTACGATTAGGGCTCGACTTTTAGTTTAGAGTCGGAAATTGGTTAAGCAACGTGTAACGTGTACGGTTTTCTCCACCATAAGGAGCTTGTTGTGTAGTGAACTCTCGAGTAAGGAGTACTCGAGGAGTGGAGTAGGAACGAGGAGTGAGCTTCGTTGCCGAACCACTATAAATCCTTGGTGTTTGGTTTGATCTTTCTTTACCCTTAACTCTTTACATTCTTTATTCTTTGTGCATATACATTAGTTAGTATTAGTTTAGTTACACTATCATTGTTCATATTATGCATAGGAAGATTTCACATATTTCCTCAAGCCTAAGTTTTTGAAAAAGGATTTTTTTTTAAAACCATCTTTTAACAAGTAAATATAAGAAACTATTCAACCCCCCCCCTTCTAGTTTCTACAATTGGTATCAGAGCGAGGTTGCTCAAGAATTTTTAAAATATATTGTATTTTAAAACTTGAATCAATCTATGGATTCCAACAAGTACCTAGAAGAGAAATCTATGCAAAGACCACCACTTTTTGAAACCGATAGTTTTATTTAGCGGAAAAATAGATTTGAGACTTATGTGAAATCAAAAGATTTAGATCTTTGGCATGTTATTAACAATGGTGAATTTTTACCTTATCAGTTTAATGAAGTTTCTAAAACAAAAGAATTGGTCACTTTTGAAAAAGCTAATGACGATACTAAAAAGAAACTTTCGAAAAATAATGAGGCTAAAATGGTTATTTATAATGCTTCACCTAAGAAAGAGTATGAAAGGATTTTTATGTGTGAAACCGCTAAAGATATTTGGAACACTCTTTTAGTAACCCACCAAGGTAATAGCCAAGTCAAAGAAAGTAAAATCGATCTTCTTGTCCAACAATATGAAAAATTTGTCATCTTAGAAGATGAAACTATTGATAGTGCTTTTGCTAGATTTAACACTATTATTACTAGTCTAAAAGCACTTGATGAAGGTTTTTCTAGCAAGAACAATGTTAGGAAGTTTCTAGTGGCCTTACATCTAAAGTGGAGAGCAAAAGTCACGGCGATTGAAGAATCGAAAGATCTCTCAACTTTATCACTCGATGAACTCATAGGCAACTTGAAGGTTCATGAGATGATAATTTTGAAGGACTCGAAATTAAGTAAAAACCAAGAGTGAAAGGAAATCTCTTGCACTTAAAGCCAAGAAGGCACAAAGTGACCATGATAGTTCCTCGGATAGCGATGACGAGGAGTATGCATTGGCGGTGAGAGATTTCAAGAAGTTCTTCAAAAGACAAGGTCAACACGTGAGGCAACCCAACAATGACAAGAAACCATTCTCAAAGAATCGGTTTGCCAAGAACAAAAAAGGTGATAGGAATTGTTTTAGATGTGGTGATCCAAATCATTTCGTTAGTTATTGTCCAAAGCCTTCACGCGATAAGAATCACACGGCGTTCGTTAGTGGTTCTTGGAGCGATAGCGGTGAAGATGTTGATGACAACCCCAAACAGGAGAAATGTCTAATGGCTCATACTTCTAGAGAGGTACATTCCAAAACCAAATATTATAGCAATGATAGCTCCACCTTAGATGATATTGAATTAGAAGGCCAATATGATAATTTACACAAACTTAGCCTTAAATTCATAGAAAAGAACAAAACCTTAAAATCAACCAAAACTAAGCTTGAAAATGAGATCAATGAACTTAGGGAGAAATTAGCCAAGCTTGAGAAAAATAAAGAAGTTGATTTAGGTTGCTTAAGTTGTGAGAAACTTAGATTAGAGAATGAAGATCTCAAGAGCACCTCCATTAAATTGGAAAAGTTCATGAAAGGTACTAGTTCTCTTGATGATATGTTAAACAAACAAATTCATTCTAAGGAAAGACTTGGTGTAGGTTTTAACTCAAATGAAGCATCAACTAGTGAACCTAAACAAGTCAGATTTTCAGAAAAATCGTCTGCTGTACGCGGTCCCAGATTGTATGGGGCTAGGGGTGTAATCGAGCCGAGCCGAGCTCAAGCTTAGTAGGGCTTGAGCTTGGCTTGATACTAAAATTGTAGGTTTGAGCTTGGCTTGATAGCTTGTCAAGCTTTACCAATCCAGGCTTGAGCTTGGCTTAATAAGGCTTGATAAAAGCTTGAGCTTGGGTTGAAAAGCTTGATTGTGTATAAATTTAATTTTTTATAATAAAACTCATCATTAAACATATGTATAAAATAGAAAAAATAGAAAAAACAAAAATCATTACTTAAAACAAATTTGATTTATTTAAAATTAATAAAACCAATAACAAAATTATCGTACAATCTTGGTTTCAAAATGTGTTTTGCACTCCAATACGATTAAGGTCCCAAAGGCCATTGCATGATGTGAATGTGAGTATAATCTAGACACGTTGTGTTTAGTATTAAGAAGAGTACAAAAAATATTTATACACGTATTGTATTTTACCAAGTACCGAGTAAATGCAATAATTAAATTTACAAAAATAAAGAATCATTTAAAATATAAAGAACTAAAATATAAATGTAATCAGAGTTAAAAGTTATTATAAAATATATTATTTATTTATGAAATTGGCCCTTAAAATTAGGTTAATACTCAAATTAACAATTAGTTTCTTATATAAATTCATCATAAAAACGTATTTTTGATAGAGCTTGAAGAATCTTGATAAGAACTCGAGCCGAGCTATCAAAAGCTTGAGCTTGAGCTTGATATAGTTTCGAGCTATTTTTTAGGCTTGAGCTTGATAAAAGCTTGGCTTGATCAAGCCAAGCTCGAGCTCGAGTTGCTTGATAAAAGCTTGGCTTGATTACACCCCTATATGGGGCGGTTCCTTATCACTATGGAACCGCCGCCCTAGATAAGGAACCACGGCCAGAAAGAGGTTTTGCTGAAAATCCTGAACTTTCTGAAAAGTCAAATTTAGGTGAACTACCAAAGCATCTTATTGTTAACAAGGTCAAATTACCCATACTTGACGACAATGCCGTTGATTAGTTCTATAAGCCCTTGAGTAAACCTCTAATGGGAAATAGAAGTTTATCAAGACCATCCACTACTCCACCAAGAGTACGGAATGAGTCTAGGCCTAGAAGTAGAACGACAACACCTAGAAGAGATAGTCAAAACAATTCACGACCTAGAAGTCAAACTCCAACACCTAGAAGGAATGACCACAACTCTAAACCAAGATCAAATACACCTAGGAGAAATAATGAACAACAAAATGGTTATATGAATTATTATCCTCCTCCATTTTATTCCTCATGGGGAACCCCTCCTCCATTGATGCATCCCAACCAAATGCAAGGGATGTTTGGAACTAACAATTTTGGACCCATGAGATATTAGGGACCAAATGTTTGATCTTGTGTGTTGTTACCTAGATATGCTTGGGAATTGATTTGGAACCCGACGAGTGGATTAAGGATAGTGGTTGTTCTAAACACATGACGGGTAATCGAAGTTTGTTATCGCACTACAAAGCATATGATGAAGGTAACGTCACATTCGCTAGTAGTCTACGTGGTAATATCATTGGCAAAGGTACGGTTTCTCTTGACTTCATGACCATTGAAAATGTTGAGCGCGTAGATAATTTAGGGTTTAACCTTTTAAGTATAGGTCAAATTTGTGACAATAAGTGTAAGGTCATCTTTTCGGAACATGACAGTGAAATCGTAAAAGATGGAAAGGTCATTGGAAAAGGTGTTAGAAAGCATGGGCTTTATGTCATGAAGGTCAATAAGAAGTCAAAAGACAACATATGTATTGCGACTATAGATGATAGTTCTACTCTTTGGCATAGGAGATTAGGTCACGCTAATATGCGTTTAATTCAATCTTTAGTCTCTAAGGAGTTGGTAAGACACCTCCCCAATATGAAGTTTGATAGTCACTTTTGTGATGCTTGCAAAGTTGGAAAGCAAGTTCACTCAAGTCACAAAGCCAAGAATTTGGTTTCAACTTCTCGGTGCTTAGAGCTCCTACATATGGATCTCTTTAGAGCTTCCGCCATACGGAGTTATGGATGTAACCTTTATACCCTAGTTATAGTTGACAACTATTCTAGATTCACTTGGACTAGATTTTTGGCATCTAAGAATGAAGCTTTCGATCATTTTGAAATCTTTAGATGAAGAATTCAAAATCAACTCCAATTGTCTCTATTAGGACGGATCATGGTAGGGAATTTGATAATGAAGTGCAATTTGGTGCCTTTCGTGAAGCTCATGGTATTACCCATAACTTCTCGTCTTCTTGCACTCCACAATCAAATGGGGTAGTTGAAAGGAAGAATAGGACCATCCAAGAGATGAGTAGGACGATGTTAAACGAGCAATCTTTGCCTCAAAAGTTTTGGTTCAATGCCGTGGACACATCGACTTATATTCTCAACCGAATTCTTATTCGACCTTTCCTAGGAAAGACCCCCTATGAGATTCTTAAAGGTAAGAAACCCTCATTGGAATACTTTAGGTGTTTGGAAGCAAGTGCTTTATCCTCAACACCAAAGACTACCTTACCAAGTTCGACCCAAAGTCTTACGAAGGTATCTTTTTTGGTTATTCCCAAACTAGCAAAGCCTACATAGTCCTCAATAGAACCTCAGGCGTAATTGAAGAATCACTTAACGTGACTTTTGATGAAACCCCTCCTTTACCCAAGAAATCACCATTGGTTGATGATGACTTGGATGAAATAGAAGTAGTTAAAGCCAAAGAGGTTAGAAAAATAGGAGTTGAAGACCTTAGTGTTGAAAAGGAAGTAAACATTAAGGAGTCTAAGGATCATACTCTCAATAATATCATTGGTGAGTTAAATCAAAGGACCCTAAGATCTCAAGTCCAAAACCAAAAAAACTTCTTTTGTTTTGTCTCCTTGATTGAACCAAAGAAAGTTAAAGAAGCTTTGACGGATGAGAGTTGGGTCATTGCGATGCAAGAAGAATTGAACCAATTCGTTGCTAATGATGTTTGGGAATTTGTTCCTCTACCTAGAAGTTCTACCCTTATAGGAACCAAATGGGTCTATAGGAATAAGTTAGATGAGAATGGTGTTGTGTCTCGTAACAAGGCTAGACTTGTAGCTCAAGGCTATAATCAACAAGAAGGGATTGATTATGACGAGACATATGCACCGGTAGCAAGATTAGAATCCATTAGAATCCTTTTAGCCTACGCTTGTGCCTTAGACTTTAAGCTTCAACAAATAGATGTAAAGAGTGCGTTTCTTAACGGTTTGATCAATGATGATGTATATGTGGCTCAACCTCCCGGCTTCATTGATTTTGAGAAACCGGATCATGTTTACAAGCTTAAGAAGGCACTTTATGGTCTTAAACAAGCACCCAAAGCTTGGTATGATATACTTAAAGTGTTTCTTTTTAAACATGAGTATACCATGGGGATGGTAGACAACACGCTCTTTACAAAGAAGAAAGGTTCTCACCTCATAATCGTGCAAATATATGTTGATGACATTATATTTGGCTCAACTTGTCAAGAATTGTGTGATGAATTTGCCAAAATCATGCATGATGAGTTTGAAATGAGTATGATGGGAGAACTTAACTTCTTTTTAGGACTCTAAATTAAATAAATGGATGATGGTATTTTCTTTAGTCAATCTAAGTATGTTAATGAAATGCTAAAGAAATTTGGATTAGAAGAATCTAGACCAATGAAGACCCCAATGGCCTCGGATACTAAACTCACCGTAGATGATGATTGTGAGTCGGTAGACAACACCAAATATAGAGGTATGATTGGTAGTTTATTGTACCTAACGGCAAGTCGACCGGATATCATGTTTAGTGTTTGCCTTTGTTCTCACTTCCAAGAGGCTCCCAAAACCTCTCACCTTGAAGCGGTTAAGCGTATCTTCCGATACATTAAGGGCACTATACATTTTGGATTCTGGTATCCTAAATGGACCGGCGTAGAAACCATTGTCTACGCGGACTCGGATCATGCGGGAGACTATGTGGACCCGAAAAGCACTAGTGTAGTTTGTACCTTCATGGGTTGTTTTTTAACTTCTTGGTTCTCCAAGAAACAAACCGCTCTTGCGATATCCACCACGGAAGCCGAGTATGTGAGTGCCGGAAAAGCATGCCAACAAGCTCTATGGATGAAGCAAGCGCTTGTTGATTACGGGATTTCTCTTGATGATGTTCCCATCATGTGCGACAATAAAGGTGCTATAGACCTTAGCAAGAATCCCGTGCAACATTCGCGAACCAAACACATAGAAATTTTCCACCATTTCCTTAGGGATAATGTTCAAAAGGGGAACATTTCGATTGAGAAGGTACCCTCCGAGGATAACTTAGCCGACATCTTCACTAAGCCACTTAAGAGGGAACCTTTTAATTACTTGCGTCTAGGTCTAGGATTAATGGAACATATTCCTTAATTGCTTTCCTTTTAATGAGTCTCTTATTTTCTTTTGAGTCTTTTATCACTTTGAGTCATTGAGTCTCCTAAACTCTTCTTGAAAATCTTCTCTTCTCTTTTTCAAAATTTTCAAAGTCTCTTTTAAAAATGGTCGAGAAATGTTTTGACATTGTTAATTCAATCTAAAAACATTTTTCATAGATTCTTGCTATTAATCTCGAGCTTACATAATTCATATGTATGATTCTCTCAAACATAGCAAGAACAAGATAGAATCATGGAGGATCATTGTGTCGTGACTTAAGGTCTTGTCTTACACACCTCCTACATCGATTTTTATTTTAAAATCCATGTATTTTGGTCAAATCTCTATTTGGTGAGTTCGTATGTGTTTTCTTTGTCTATCTTTGCTTTTAAGCATATCCCTATGATTAGTTAGACTAGGAAAATAAGATTTGATGAATTGAAAAATCTTCCTTCACCACCAAAACACATCCTCTGTAGGCGGTTCCATATATGAACTGTCCCTTAGCGATAAGGAACCGCCAGAAGTGATAAGGAACCGCGTACAGTGCTTCTTTTTTCGGGTATTTCTGAAACTCCAAATTTGTTCCAACACTTTGGGAATCTTTGTTTCAACCCTTTGACCACCCTAAAAATACCTTGAGCCTTCCCTATTTAACCATAAGCATTTTTCCATACTTCACATCCCAAAATGTCTTATTCTTTTTTTTCTCTCTAAAAATGGAGGAATCCGGCAACATGGCTCTCTATTTCCGATCAAATCATTGATCCTTTTTGTGTACATCTATTATGATTAGTTTGTTTTCTTTACTTCCTTTCTCTGATCTTGGTTCTTTCGCTAATTAAAACGTTGTTTCCTTTTTAGGGTTAGACGTTTTATTAGTTTGAATCGTAATCGGAGGTTAGGGGTGGGATTAGATCTAATCGTTTTTGGATTGTATATATTTAGGGTTTATTTTGTGTCGAATTGGGTTTCTAGTGCCGTTTCTTTTCTTTATTTATTTATTTTTTCCTCCTTTTTTGTGACTGTTCGGATCTCTAGGCTAGGGTTTCGACCTGATCTCTTAGATCTGTTGGTTGTGATTCGGTGCTGCTGGTGCGTATTGTTTATTAACCCGTGTTTCGGTGAAGCTAGGGTTATATATTTGGGAATATTGTGTTCTGATTGGTGGCTTGTTTCCATTGTTGAAAACCCTAACTAGGGTTTCTTTCTATTGCTGCTAATCGTGGATTTTGTTGGGTTTTTGCTGTGGGTTTGAGAGAATGGAAAAGGGCTTCTTGGATAAAAATTCATTTGCTTCAAAAATTATGAACATTGATGGGAAGAAAATCCAAGGGGGAAGCTGCGACAGGTCATGAGGAATGCACCAGCTACAGGTACTTTTATTGTTCCACTTAATGATTCGAGTGGTACTTCTGATGTGGGTCAAGATTCCTCGATGAGGACTGATGTTACGTATGCATCTGCTGGGAGAAATACGACTGACACAAGTCCTAACAGTGTGACCGTGGCTGCTGGTCATGGGTCGCATGATGTTGATAAGGTGAAACATCCTGAACCTAAATTTATTAGCAAGAAGGTAAGTATTTCGATGCTTACAAATGATGAAATGGTTTCGGGTGCGGATGTTAAAATCCCATCGACAGTAGTTAAGGAGGTGAGGGAATTTTGTTGCTAATACACTTTATGGGTATTTTGTTGGAAAAAGATTAGCATTCCTCATTGTAGAAAATTATGTTATGAATACTTGGGCGAAATTTGGTATTCAGCGGGTTATCTTACGTAATGGTTTCTTTTTGTTTAAATTTAAATCTAAAGAAGGTATGGAAAAAGTGCTAGAGAAAGGCCCTTGGCTTATTCGTTTAGTTCTGATTATTCTTAATATTTGGAAACTGAATACTAGATTGGTTAAGGATGATGTTAAATCGGTACCGGTTTGGGTTAAAATTCATAAGATTCCTATTGTTGCTTTCTCGGAGATTGGGTTTAGCTTGATTACATCTCAGTTTGGAAAACCGATTATGCTTGATAGTTACACTAGTGAAATGTGCCTCAATCCGTGGGGACATTGCACTTATGCTCGCGCCCTTATCGAAGTTTCGGCTGATAGGGCTTTGAAGAATTCTTTAGTGGTGGCTATACCACTTGAGGATGATTTGGAACACGTGTTGGAGAATCTTGAGGTTGAATATGAATGGCAGCCTCCCCGGTGTGATACTTGTAAATTTTTTGATCATACGGATCTAGATTGCCCGAATGTGTCTAAGGAAGTTAATTCGAAACCTGGTGATGGTTTTGAACAGGTTAAACGAAAGAAGAAACATGGTAGTAAGCCTCGCCTTATAGAAGGTCTTAAATTTATTGAACCTAAAGCTACTTGGGTTATAAAGCAATCGAAGACGTCTACTTCAAAGAGCAACAATTCTGAAAATATTTTGGAATTAAAAAATGCGTTTGAGAAATTGCGTGATAATGAGGCGGTTCTGGAGGAAGTGCAACATGTTGAGACGACGGCCCCAAGCCAAGGTAGTACGCCCACGGTAAGGGCTATTGATCCTAGTTCTAGTGAGATAAATAAGATTGTTGAGACCCCTAAAGATGCTGGTGCATCTTCTAGTAAACCTAAACATTCATTTGGTCCATTAAATCTTGCTAACATTAGTGATTCGGATGACGATGAAGTTTTTGCATCTCAAGATGAGTTTGTTGCTTATATGTCGTCGGTTGGTGGAGGCCACTCTCTTGAGGATGAATTTGATATGTATGATGATGAGTATGTAAATCAGATTTATGATTTACCTGGTCAACTTAAGGAGTTTCGAGACGTTCAACTTCAAAGGAGTGGTAGGAAGTAGATGTACGTCTTTGTAGTCTTAAGGGGGGTTGTCCCCTTAAGTAGGGATGTTTTGTTATAGCTTTATTTGCTTGGATGTTGCCTATGTATCGGGCTTTGATATAGGACTTCACCTATATCCTATGTACTTAATTGGTTTTTTTGGAGTAATATATTTTACCGGGGTTGTATTCCCCTTTACCCAAAAAAAATGTCTTATTCTCCTAATGAAAGCCTTGATTCTCCTCCATTTTCCCCAATTGCTTTCAATCCCAACTCACCCAAGAACACTTTCAATCCAAATTCACCCAAGAACACTCTTAATCACATTTCTCCTACCAAGAATGTTGATTGTGGAACATCTTTTCGTCCACCACCACCCTTTAGTGTTCTTCCTCCTTCTCATGATAATGTCATGCACCATGGGACATATTGTCATTGTTGTCAATATCAACATCTTGCTATGGCACACATCTATGAGGAGTTGAGCTACATCAAGAGTCTCTTAATCAAGCCTCCTCTTCACTTTGATTATGAGATCTCCACCAAGCCACCACCACCACCTTCCGCCACTACCTTGTGTTTCATATAAGTATTGGTTGCTTATCCACAAGACACCTAATTCAAGCAAATCATAGAATGCTAGATTAACTAGGATTAGATTTATTCTTTTGGCTTGTTTCCTTTTTCATACATCTTTGTATGATTTTTTTTACATGACTTCACTTGGATCTTAGTCTTTGTGTTTTCTTCTCTTTTTATTTTATTTTTTTGTGGCCTATAGCTATCTCTTGTTGGTTGTCTCTTTTGTTTAACTAACCCTTCTATGTATCTTGTCACCATATCTCGATTCCTCGGTGCCCCAAGCAAGGGGGAGTAAGCACCAAGGGGGAGTCTTAGCAAAGTCCGTGTCTTCAACACCGACTTGTGCAACCTTTTTGCTTCGACAAAGGGGGAGAAATGAATAAACATGTCTTCAAAAATCTTGTTTTTGTGTGATTGAGTTTATGTATTGTCGGAATCAAAAAGGGGGAGATTGTTAATGCAATAATGCCTAAAAACGTTACTTGCATTTTTCGGTCTCGCATAGTTTTGACTACGACAATATGTAAAAACAAGCATTTACGAAAACAACGAAAAACGAGTTCTTGAGTTCAAGTATTTTTCATTTTACCCATTTTCACTTAAGGTATGAATAACCAAGTACTAACCTTAATCAAGTGATCAAGTGATTTAATCTTTTCTTAAAACTCACTTTTTATTAAGTGTCACAAGTTTTTTTTATTAAACTTTCTTTTTAAGAAAATGTTTTATTAAATTAAATATTTGAAAATTTGAAAATGGCATATTCTTTTTTGATTTGGAATATTCTTTCAGGATATTTTATAATCAGATAAGACCTCCACCACTAAAGGACAAAAAGGGAGCGGAGTCTACTCCGGTGGTTCCCTAGTGCCCATGGGGTTCCTTATCGATAAGGAACCGCCGGGATGAGTGTTAGAAGACTTGATCATGAAGTTGCTTGCAGCAATTTGTTTCAACTCGTCTCGCAGAGAGTCGATAGATTCCTTAACCTTTTCATCAAGTGATTCAACAATTGAATCGTTAGCTTTGGCAAGAATCTCTTTCTCATCTTGGTACTTCCTTTTTAGTTCTCGAAGACGAATGAACGTTGCTTCATTTTTTGTGGTTTCATTTGCTTTGACGTGAGCTAGTTCTTCTACATGTGCTTTGTGGGATAATTCTAACTCTTCTTGGAATTTAGCAATTGCGTCTTCTTGAGCTTTTCTTGTGGATTCTTCACTTTGCTGTCTACGAGCTAACTCCTCTTTGACTCGAACCATCTCTTCTTGTTGAGCTTTCATGAGTTGTTCCATTTGTAGCATGAACAATTTTGGTAATGATTGAATCAAAGATATTGGTGCTACTAGTGTTTGTTGTGTAGGAGCAATGGTCATTGCAATACTTGAAGCTGAGAGAGGTTGGCTTGGTAGAGTTAAGGGAAGTTGAATTGAAGCAGGTGGGGTTACTGTAATAACTGGTGGAGTCACTGTAGTACTTGTGGATTTGTTAGGTTCAACATTTGTAACGAGATGTTCATTGTTTACAAATGATGTCGTATCAGCAGACCCGGTAATGTCCATATCCTTCAATCCGTCATGAGCTTGTTGTTCATCATGAATGTCGACATCGTCATCAACTTGGGCATATTTCTCACGAATAGGTATGTATTCATCAGGCTTCCCAAATTCATCAATATCAGTAGGTAGTATGGTTTCCTTTGCCTTCACACCAGAACCACTATCCCCGTGTCTTTCTTACTTTGCATGATAGCTTTCTTTATATTGCGTCTTTCATTTTTGCGAATCAGTTCTTCTTCACTTATATCTTCATCTTCATCCTCAAGCATCAGCTGCTTCCCACTAGACTTGGCAACACTTTTCTTTATTTTGGGCTTAGGTGAACCTGTTTCTTCTGATGGTTCACGTTGTTTGTGTTTGCCTTTGGGTTTTTGTGAAAAAAAAAACTCTTCAGACTCAACTCTGTTCTTTTGGTTTTCCATTTCTTCCAACAATAGCTTGTATGCATCACTTGCCTTGATTGCATCATTCAGCATGTGATCAGGAACTTGAGTTGGAATACCTGTATAGATACCT
This sequence comes from Glebionis coronaria, assembly GCA_025667525.1. Taxonomy (NCBI): domain Eukaryota; kingdom Viridiplantae; phylum Streptophyta; class Magnoliopsida; order Asterales; family Asteraceae; genus Glebionis; species Glebionis coronaria. The sequence continues at coordinate 86,232 of JANFOE010000922.1, forward strand.
AGTTGTCCGTCTTGTCTTATATCGATGGTATCATCGTCATCTGGTGTGTGATGAGAGCTCCCTTCACGCTTATGTATTGAGTTATCTTCTTGCATGAGGTAATGAATGATGAGCTTGATGAATCGTGGGAATTGAAAGTACCCAGCCTTCTTCTTTGTTACGTTGTGGAATAGTTGATAATGAAACTCATCCCATAGTAAATACGCATAATTCACATTCTTACCTTTGTAGATTCCCAAAAGATGCAAGCTTGTGGAAATCGCATAGAATCATATCCAGTGGTTTTAGCGGTAAGACATCGAATGAGTGTACCAAAGATTGCTTTCCAGGGTTGTCCCAATATTGCGGTGTTGAATTGAGACGCAATCCGTAAATCAGGATCATCATATCCAAGAGAATAATACATCTGAATGAGTGCTTTCTTGTCAGGGTTGTCTGCAAACTTTTGACCTTGAGGTGGAGTCGTCAAGCCAAATATTTTACCGAAAGTGAGGAATAGTGAGAGTCTTTTCCTTTTTGTTGATTGTGAATGCAATATTGGTGTCTCATATCCTTTTCTTCGATGCCCAAAATTCATGCATGTAAACAGTTGGAACCGAAGCTGTAGCCCTTAATGCTTTCCTGATTGGTGTACGATCAAGAATTTCCGTTGCTACTTTGTATGCATACTGAGCTGAAGTGGTGTCTTCCCTTAGCCTAAAATTGTTTGGTATAAACTTGAGAGGCTTGTCATCGGTGACAAGTGTCTGATCAGCTTGAACTTATTTTGACATGTTTACTGCTTCAAATAGAAGATACACAGTTGATACAAAACCATATATATTATAAAGCATAAACCTCTAAGCATAGCAAACATGTCATATAATATCATACACTTTCTAATTAGACAATCACTTTTGGAGAAAACTTTCGGAGAAAACTTTCGTAGAAAATCATCTTTAACAGAAAATATTTTCCACGGGATAACAAACTTTCGCAGGAAAATGAACTTTCGCAGGAAAACAACCTTTCGTTGAAACACCTTCCGTGGAAAACACCTTTCGGAGAAACCACCTTTCGTAAATAATAAATACAAATCTATCGCAGAAAAACAATACTTTCGTAGAAAAACAAAACTTTCGTAAAACAAAACTTTTGTAGAAAAACAAAACTTTCCTGGAAAACCAAGTTTCGTAGAAAAATCATGTTTCGTAGAAAAATCATGTTTCTTAGAAAAACCATGTTTTGTAGAAAAATCATGTTTCGTAGAAAAATCATGTTCCGTAGAAAAAATCATGTTTCGTAGAAAAATCAAGTTTCGTAGAAAAATCAAGTTTCGTAGAAAAATCAAGTTTCGTAGAAAAATCAAGTTTCGTAGAAATCCAATGTTTCGTAGAAATCCAATGTTTCGTAGAAAAATCCTTTTGTAGAACAGTTGAGTTTCGTAGAAAAATCCTTTCGTAGAACAGTTGAGTTTCATAGAAAAATCTACTGACATTCAAACACAAGTTTCGGAGAACAATAAAATTGTATACTCTGTTTTTTCATTCAAACACAACTAAGAAGAATCCTAAGGCCAATTCATAGTATTTTAATGTGATCTAGGCATACCTATCGGAATCTAATGCTTTTCCAATCAAAACGCACTAATCAATTCATTATTCGATCCAATTAAATCCATAAACCCTAATTTTGATATTTGGGGATTGACAAATTAAACAAAGATACGAATGAATCATGTGTACCTTAACTATTTGGAATGAAAACACAAATCAATATCGAGGTGGATGAAACTTGTAACAATGGCGGCAAGTGGTTTGGAGAGTTTTTGTGAAACGAAAGTAAGAGAGAAGAAAAAGGGGGCGGGTATACTTGTTTTGACCTAGGTCAACTTTTCTCAATTTTACACGCTTGGTCATCCTTATTCTTTCTATGTTTCATTTAGAGAAACTTAACATTCGTTGTCACAAAAATATTATAATAACTATTTGTTCACACAACCAAACAACTCACTTAAACTCCTATGCCTAAGTCCGAGTCACATAAATCACGAAGCACAACAAATACACACGAAAGATGATGCAATATAAAGCATGAAACCAATGAATTTTCTGAAAGACTTTTGAAGACCGATTTGATGATGAAAATGATTTGATATTTTCTCCCCCTTAAATATAGACCCGTTTTCTGTTTAAAGAGCTGTAGTCATTGTATTAAGGAGTCAAATATCGATGAAAGCTTTTTCCGTTTTAGCTTGATATAAGAACGATTCGTGGTGGCAATAAGATTTCTCTTATTTTTACAAAATAAGTGCACTGAAGCGTACACATATTTGTGTTAGACCAAGTTATAAAGTAAACTTGATCCCTTGTATGGTTTTAAAGTAAACCATACCCGAGAAAATTAATTCCCGTTGTGAGCCAACGTCTTCGTAAGAAATACGTGACTTTAATGCGAAAAGCGGGTTGCTGTCAGAAATAACTACAAGCCATATGGGCATGTTTTAAAATATGTACAACTTTTATACGGACTCTATTTATGGCGTCGTGTCTATTTTAATCGAAATTTCTAAGGCCATAAATATTACCGTACTAAAAGACATGCCCGATTTTAAAATGAAAAATATTAATGGATTTTCTTGATTTTATATTTTTTATGGTTTTTATATGTTTTATATTTTTGTATTTTTCTTTTTGTGGTTTAAATATATACGATAATATACAAGATCACGTTAAAAGGATACTCTAGAATAGTTTACCACCACTATTCTGTAGATTCTTCTGCCAACTCCTTAAGTGTCACTGGTGAGAATGATTTCATACCCAGCTTTTCGATCAAAAACTCGATACGTCCTCGATCTAAGGCCTTTGTGAATATATCCGCCAGCTGATACTCAGTGTTGACAAAATACAGCTCGATCACTCCATTTTCCACTTGCTCTTTGATGAAATTGTAGCGAATGTCAATGTGCTTCTCCCAGGAGTGTTGAACGTAGTTGCAGCAAAGGGCAATGGAGCTTTTGTTGTCATAGTACATCAGAATTTTGTTGAATCAAAGATCGTAGTCAATTAATTGTGATCTCATCCAAAGAACTTGAGCACAACAACCGGACATAGCAATGTATTCAGCCTCTGTACTTGATATCACAACGTTTTTCTGCCTTTTGCATGCCCAACTAATCAGTCTATCTCAAAGAAGTTGGACACTGCCAGAGGTGCTACGTCTAGTATCTTGACACCCAGCATAATCCGCGTCTACATATGATATTAGTGCAATATAGGAATCCTTCGGATACCACAGACCACGATGAAGTGTTCCTTTAAGATACCAAAAGATCCTTTTCACAACATGTAAATGCTTTTCGGTAGGCCGAGCCTAATACCGGGGACACATGCATATAGCAAATTGCAAATCAGGCCTGCTAGCAGTCAGATAGAGAAGGGTGCCGATCATTCCGCTGTAAAGTTTAGGATCGACAGCAATCCCATCCCTATCATCATCTAACTTGGATCTCTCCACCATTGGAGTATCCACGGGGTCACAGTTTTCAAAATGATACTTTTTCAAATATTCAAGAGCATATTTCGATTGATTAATAAAGATGCCTCTAGGATTTTAAGAAATTTGCAACCATAAGAAAAATGAAAATTTTCCCATCATCGACATCTTTAAGCGTGTGGACATGATTTTCTCAAAATGGTCAGACAGTCTTTGATTAGTGGCAGCAAAAATTATATCATCAACATAAATTTGTACCAGTATCATGTCATTGTCCTCCTTGAGAATAAATAATGTAGGGTCCACTTTGCCTTTGGATAAGCCTTCCAAGATGAGATAAGACGATAGGAGATCATACCACGCGTGTGGAGCTTGTTTCAACCCATAAAGAGCCTTCTTGAGCTTGTACACGTGATTAGGATACTCCTAGTTGACGAATCCATTCGGCTGGCTTACGTAGACATCTTCCCTTAATTCACCATTAAGAAATGCCGTCTTAACATCCATTTGGTAGACGATCATATTCATGTGAGCAACATAAGCAAGGAATAGTCTAATCGCTTCTAATCGTGCAACAGGAGCAAAGGATTCTTCAAAGTCAATACCCAAAGCTTGTTTGTAACCTCTAGCAACCATTCTAGCTTTGTTCTTTAGCACTCCACCTAACTCATCGAGTTTAACCTTATATACCCACAATAATGTAAGGATGTCAACGTTGTCGGGTAAAGGAACTAATTCCCATACTTCAAGACATTGAAATTCATTAAGTTCCTCTTGCATGGCTTCAATCCAAGATGATTGTGTCATGGCTTGTTGCCAAGTTTTAGGTTCAATGTCAGAAAGAAATGCACCAAATTAACAATATAATGCATGTTCTTGTAGTTGATGGTGTGTTAAGACTGGTCGATCGATGTCACCAATAATATTGCGGATTGGGTGATCCTTTGTCCGTTTGGTGTTGTGATTTTCAATTCGTGGTGGTCCGGAGTGAACGATTGCAGGAGCTTCCATTAAGGTAGACGCACCGTTAGGCTTTTCGGGTATTTGTGAACCAAAGAATGGAAGCTCGTGTAGATGAGCAATTTCCAAATCGTGATCATAGTAATCCTCTTCAACATCATTAGGAACGAGTGGGGGTGTTGATTCGGGTGTAGTTTGAGAATTGTTGGTGGATGGTGCATCTGGTTCAATAGTCACTGAAGATGCATCAAATTGATTTCCATTGTCTTGAGAAAAAACTTTCGGAATCAGAGCGACTGCTGCAGGTGCTGGAGAATCATCACTTGGAGGATCAAAGAATTCTTCAAACATAGGTTGAAATAACCCATCCCACTCGGGCCTTGTAGGTGGTGTAAACGATGGAGAAGAAGGATTGTTGGGAGTTAATCCGGAACTGATCGTACCGGTTCCCATCTCATGTAATGCGGGTTCAAAGCTGTGTTGCACAGAAGCCATCGCTGTCAGCTCATCAAAATTGGCATCCAAAGTTTCTACTATCTTGCCAAGACGACGGTTATAAATTTGGTAAGCTTTCTTTGCGGGTGGGTAACCAATGAAAAATCCAATATCAGCCTTCGGTTGAAGTTTGCCCAAATTCTCACAATTAGTATTTGGATAACACAATTGTAGTAACCCGAACTTTAAAATCAACATTTAGACCTAGTTCGAATACTAATTCTATTATTCAGACTAATATTTGTTAAGCGAATTTTATTTGTCATGTTCTTTCGATGAATAATATTGATTTCTCGACTAGACGGCAATATTAGGCTTTTAACGTATCGAATATGTGTCATTTCTTATTTATCGTAAAAGTATATGTCCCTCATCGACCGTAAATATCCTCGTTATGACATAGAAATATTTTCTAATGGCGTCGTTTTAATTTTTCGTTTTATGAGAATTCTTGATAATTTACGTTAAACCTTTAGGCGTCATTCGTTTAGGCGACGCGATAACGTTTATTAAATTATAATCCCTCCATTAATTATCGAAATATCAATGTTCCCGGAATGTCGACGTTTTTATTTTATATCGAGAGTTTATTTTTCATGTTTAACGCGTATCTTTTAAATCGCATTACTTTTAAAATATTGGGCTTTCATAATACCCGCTTTAGCAAATTGTGAGGAAAGATTTATAAAAATCTCACCTCTTTCTATCATGTACACGTCTCATATGAAAGATACACGTCCCACACTAGTATGACATTTACAAAACTCATTTGAATACTAATATATATGTCGGTTATCATGATAAGTATTAGTCTCATTTTACATCCTTCATTTTTCATCTTAAATCAACTCAACCATTTCTCTTTTTTTGTTGCCATGTATCACCAAGCATCAAACAATCTCACCATCTAAAAATCTTCCACTTATTTATACTATAGATTGGAAGTATTGGGTCATAGTGTATGATTTATATTTAAATCATCATACACCACTTCAATCTCTTTATCTATTGAGATTTTAAGGGCTGAAGTAAATGCGTTGTTTCATGTGTATATAAGTTTGGTGAAAAGCTTGATGGATTGGGCATATTGTTGATCATTGGTTTTTCTTGAAAGCTAGTTGATTTGAGTGATTGGGGTGATTTGTGTTCTTCATTGTTGAAGGTTTCCATTTACTTTATTTGATTTGTATATAATTTTTATGGATATGTAATTATTATTTACATACTGAGATTAAGATTTGTAACAGCTTAATTTGGATTTTTGGACATTGTATATGAGTTTTTGACACTAAAAGCAAGTTAGAATAACCTTAACCAAGTTGTGATAACTTTGATTATAAATCAGTGGCAAAAACGTAAGACTTGTGGAAACTCAGTAGGTTATGGTCCTTAGATAAAAATGTAGGAGGATAGCCCTTTGTTTTGTGGTGATTTGGCCGGGTCACTCGTCTCGTGATGATACCCAATGAATTAGATATGGCCGAAACGATTAGAAGTGTAAAATCTGAACATGCTGTGTAAACGAACTGAAAACTCCTATAAGAACTCATAACCAGTGAAAAAGGTAAAACTATGGGTTGTAGATAAAATCATGAAGAACTAGAATCAATCAGATAGTTTACCAATTCGTTATAGTTTGAAAATGGCGGCCAAAACCGTAGAACTAAAGTTGGCTACGATTGACAGCTTTGACTTTAAGTAATAAATTGGACATTTAGGCTATGTTAAATATAATTTGAGGCCATATATGCTTAAGATCAGTAGAGTACATGATTTCATGATCACTTCGATATAAATAAATGTTTTAGATGATTTACGGTTTAGGCATAACAACTTAAATATCAAGATATGCCGTAAAAATTGTTAAGTTGAACCGTAGAGATAAAACATGTAACTTAATTATTTGTATACAAGCCAAAGTGGTATGACCCACTTGTTGGGAATTTTAGACACTTAGGATACTGATAACTAGGGAAACCGAGACCCGACCAACGTGAGATATTAAGTTGACATCGTTATGAGGCGTTTTAGAACTTGTAATGCATATAAAGTAGATTTGGACCATAAAAGCCCAACATACACTTATAATGGCTATTGGGCCATTATTAGACCTGAGATTGAAATGGACCAAGTTATATGAACATGTAATGAGTTACTAGTGGCCTTAATGGGCTTAATGATAATAACAAGATAACACATGAAATTGTTATCAAAAGTCTTATGAAAAGTTTTACAAACTTATACAATTTCCAAACTTACTAAAGTGAACTATTTACATATATGTATGACTTATGTATAGTCCCGAACCTAAGACGTGTTTCATCATTATTAGGTCTCGTTCGGTTATATGTCAATCGTTGGGCATCTCATTCTCGATCAATGAGCGATTGTTATCTCGTAAAGTCGTGTATCGACTATTGGATGTTTGTTCCTCGATAAACGTGTGATAGCTATACCAGGTGAGTTCATAGCCTCGCTTTTACTGCTTTATATGTGTTTATAAACCCGCGAGGGGGAATACATGCTCTTGGTATAAAAATATGATGTTTATATATATAGTTTCGAGAGAATACATGTTTATGAATAAACATATGGTTTGCTATATGCTTTGAACGAATACATGTTGTTCTAAATGAATGTGAGATGGCTGATTATATGCTATTGAAAGATGAACACAAGCGTTGATTGTATTTATTGTGAACCGCTATTTGCTAAGTGCTGTATTGCCAAAATTTGAAAGTCCCTAAAATCCATGAACCGTTAGCTACCTATAATGGGTAGGCGCTGGTACAGACGGATGGATCCATCAGGGATGGCCCCCACCTGGCCAGGTCGCACCTGTGGGTTGAGGCTCAGCCAGGTGTGTTGTATTAGAAGTAAGGGGTTATTCGGCAAAATAACTGACTAGGGAATTATTTATACTTAAGGCTTCGGTGTCATGGCTTAGTAGAATAGCGCGGACTTTGGATATTGTATGTGTTACAATATTGACAGTGGATGAGATTCTTGTGTTCAAAAGCTTTATGGTTCATTTAATAACCCATGATTGTTTATTTAAAAACCTATGAATTCACTCAACCATTGTGTTGACATGTTAGCATGTATTCTTAGGTGTGTAGGTTTAAGAGTAGCTGGAGCATGGAGCCGCGCGGGATAAGTAAAGGCAAAACAAACAATTTCTATTCGATACATTTGACAAATTCTTATTTTTATTAAGGTTTGTATAAATTGTTGGGACCTCTTTTTAGTTAACTCTTATTTAATAAAATTATCGAATGGTTTATTTTATAAAACGTCTCTTTTGAGGTCATTTTCTATGACTATGTCTGATGAACTATGAAGTAGCACCCAATGTTGATATTCCTCTGCCTTGTAAAATTGGGGGGGAGGCTACAGATTGGTATATAAGAACTTGTTATAGAGAACTAGGTCGTTTTGAACACCTGGACTATAACAGCTCTTATGAAAAATTGTTTGATTGCCTTACAAAGAGTCCGCGCGCTCATGGCTCCCAGAAACCAAGGTTTGGTTATGATAATGCGATACTATGTGTATGTAGAAATGATTGTATATATATGTATATACATACTATGGTATGTAAAGGCATTACGCGTGAAGCAATGGTCCTCGTAACTTTATTGTAAATTCTATGATATGGTTTTATACAGAGTTTGGCCTCGTAGCCAATCAATTTTATCGATAATTAATTTATTATCCGAATATGAGAATTAAACTCGTTTGATACTTTGGGTACGTATATATTGTTTCGTAATTGGTCACATATCGACTCGTTTGAACTTGATTATTGCCATTGTATCGTGATGTGCCCTTTTAGGGCATATCCTTTCAAAAATTACCTGATTATTTTGTTATTTGTAGTTCCGTTAATCCTTGTGATTTTAAAGAATTATTTCTCCAAGGAGACATCTTATACGTGATGTAACGCCTAATCTGATTGTGTATGATTATGTTTTATTGGCAAAAAGGAGGATACCAATGTTGGACCTAAAATATATATACCCAAATCAACTATATATAAATTGGGTACAACAAAGATATACTCATAGTAGTCCTTAGTTGAGCAATTTAATACCTTGTATTTAAATGGAATGGGACATTTAAATATATAGATTTTAAATAAAAAATCTTCCAACTATGTGTCATTTAAGGTTCTCTTATTGAAATGGATTAGGACATTGAATTATAAATTTTTAAACCACTGGGCCTTAGATTGTTTATGGTTTCTTTATTCAGATGGAATGGGACATCTGAATACAGAAATCATGGAGTAAGTTTGACACCCTAATAAGTGTGAAAACACTTATCCTTTTACCACTTATTTCCAATAATAACAAAACCAAAACGTGTAATTTATGTCGTAAAAGTCGGAATTATGCGTGGTTTGTGTTTTTATTGTGTTTTAGGACCAAAAGATGAAAAAGGAAGAAAACACGGGCTTTTATCGAAGAAAACGAGAAAAGACGAAGTCAAGAGATCAAGAGTGCTTAAAGAACGGATGTCCAAGACCTATTCTGAAGATTTATCGAAGAAAAAGTCTAAAGACGGAAGTTTAATGAAGTCGAAGAACTCAAGTCTAAATTAAAGAAGAAAATTATTAAGACAAGTTCAAATCCCGAGACGACGTCGAGAAAAGATAAAGATTTAAATCGAGTCGAGAAGAAAAGAAAGAAGGAAGCACACCACACATGCACTTCCCATTTTCCCTATAAATACCCTCCTAATCACATTAGGAGGGGGTTAGCTAGTTTTTCATTTTCATTTTTTCTTTCTAGTTTTAGAGAGAGAAAGTTCCCAACTTTCTCTCACTAAGTTTTTATTTGTTTTCATCTTTCAAGTTTAAGCTTTCATTAATCTTTGTATTTGAGTTTCTTTAATCAAAAGTTTAAGTTTAAGTTTGTGTTCTTTAATCTCTTTCCACATTTCTTGGTTTCATTTATTCCTTGATCTGAAACTTCTTATTTGATCCGAATAGTTCTTCATTCGGTTTTGAATTTGATGTTTTAGTGTTTGGAAAGTTCATCTTTTAGTGCTTATAAGCTTTCATATGGAACAAGCAATAAGCTCTTTGTGCTTATTGGCTTGTTTGCAAGTTTAGCTTGTTTATTTTTGGGGTTTCTCAAGAGTTTCATTGTTCTTAAGTTCGTGTTATTGAAGTTCGCATGTTTTAGATTCCAAAAGATAACGAATTTGTGTTTTTTTACTCTTTTCCAAGTTGATAAGTTCTTATTGGTAAATGCTTATTCATTTGGGCTTAGTTACTTTTGGACGCCATTTCTATCCGAGAAGGTTTTGCTTGGTACGATCACTTGACTTCGATCGCATAGATTGCGATCTGTTTGTTCTTCCCTGGTACGATCACACACTTAGATCACCCAATACGATCTGTGGTGCGATCGTATCCTATTACCTTGTTACGATCGCATTGAGTGCGATTCCTCTTGTTACGATCAAGACTACGATCCACATTGCGATCACTAGTTGCGATGGAACATTGCGATCAGGTTGCGATGGGACATTGCGATGGTGCGTTGCGATGGTATGTTGCGATGGAACATTGCGATGGAATGGATGTGATAGAGTGCGATCGCATTGCACATTTACTTTAATTTTTCTTTTTTAATTTCCTTAGATTTCAAATTTTATATTTCCGGCCTTTTGTCTTAGTTTATTTTTACTAAGTTTTTAAGTCTTTAATCATTTACGTTTTAATTTCCTAAGAATTGCACACTCTTATTTTTAGTTTAAATTTTTAAAGCTTTCACTTTACTCAACGACAATTTTATTATTTTCTTTTAGTTTAAAGTTAGATAATCAAACAAAACATCCTCTTGTTTTCCAAAAGACAATTGAGTCGCACTAATTAACGGTAATCAATTCGAAGAGACTCGGAACAACGAACTTTGATACTTAGTGAAAATCTTTGTATTAAATGGCGCCGCTGCCGGCTCTTTTCGTTACGATTAACGGTTTTTAGTGAGAGACGCGTTGAATTATGGGGATCCTTTCTTTTAGGAACGTTATTTTCCTTGCTAAAAATTTTCAAAAATCCATAAAAAATTATAAAAAATTTCAAAAATACAAAAACATTAAAAAAATCATAGAAAGCATTTCTTTTCCAAAGGTTTTGCACCAGAAAGATTATATATATATATATATATATATATATATATATATATATATATATATATATATATATATATATATATATATATATATATATATATATATATATATATATATATATATATATATATATATATATATATATATATATTCTCTGTTTCTTTGGTATCTTTTTCTTTTGCAGGTGTATGCGTACTAGATCTTCAAATTATTCTGAGCCCGAGACTCGTGAAGATTTAGATACGGCTGGTGTGCATAACAACAATAACAACCCACCTCTACCCAATTTGAATAACAACAACAACAATGTTCCCTTACCTGATTTATGAACAATGGAGGAACTTTGTCAACCAACCATGAACGGACGCGGAGGACCGATTGCGCCGATGCAAATCACGGCTCCTGAATTTTCGTTTAAGCATCACATGATCCAGCAAGTTCAAAAGCTTGCCCGTTTAGCGGATTACCGGGTGATGATGCCAACAAACATCTTGACAAGTTCATTACCGTCACCCAAAGCATGAAACTTCCCGGTGCTTCCATGGATTTTCTTCGCCTTCACCTTTTTCCACACACTTTATCCGATCATGCCGAGAAATGGTTTGATCGTCTTCCCAAAAACTCAATTCATACATGGAATGACATGACTCAACGCTTTTTGTCGCGCTACTTTCCACCATCCATGGTCACTAGTCTTCGCAACCAAATCAGTGGATTTACTCAAGAACCTGATGAGTCGCTTTTCGATGCTTGGGAACATTATAATGTCTTGATAGACCGTTGTCCGAACCACAACATGCTCCCCGTTACATTGATTGATACCTTCTACAATGGGTTAACTTTTCGTGATCATGGTACGATTAATGCTGCCGCCGGTGGTACATTCATGAAGAGAAGACCTGCGGAGTGTAGAGAGCTGATTGAGAACATGACCACTTACCACAAAAATTAGGATTCATTCGCATCCTCAAGATCAAACTAGAGAGTCAATGTTTCTTCTACTTCTTCAAACCCTGATATTACCGAAATGTCCCGCGCAATAGTCTAAATGAGCAAAAAGATTGAATTTTTAGCCACTAACCAATTTCCACAAGCTAAAGCTGTAGCCACGTCTTGTGAGATTTGCGGGGATTCTCATTCATACACCGATTGTCCTTATACTCAAGACAATCCGGAAAATGTGTATGCCGCCAACGGTAACTTTTCTATGGGAGGCTATTCAGTACGTCCTCAAGGTGACCGCAATTTGCTTAGTTATCGTTCGAATAACTTTCTTTCACCACCCGGTTTTCAATCCCATAATAGACCACCACCACCTCAATTGAACAACACACAATACCCACCAAGGAACCAAGGCCAAAGAAGTAACTACCAAGGGAATTCTTCTAATAATAAAAGGAATTATAACTCAAATCAAGGAAATTTTAATAGTCAAAATCAAGGGGCTTTTAATGGGAATAGAAGAATGTTTAAAGGAACTAAGCGAACTGCTATGGAGCTCATTCAGTGCACTGTATCCAATGTTCGCCTTAAGCTACTTTCTTGTCGATTTAAAAGATCTACAGATGGATGTGCGTTTGTTAGGCTTTGGGAGCTGCCTGAAGCGAATCTTCTTAGGTCATAATGTTTTGGTGTTTATGTACTATTAGATGGTACTTTCCTGTTGGTACCATAGGGTATGTAATTGTTGGGTAGGTATTCATATGGTCTGTCATATGAGTATTGGTTGTTCAAGTTTTGGCTTGAGGTTAATGTGACTTTCAGTCGCATTCCAATGTACTTAAACTGATTTTTTTGGTATAATATATTTTACCGGGGAGGGAATCCCTTTTACCAAAAAAAAGGGGCTTTTAATGGGCAAAACCAAGGGTTTCAAAATAACAACTTTAACCAAGGTTTTAATAATAACAATGCTTATCAACAACAATATCCAAACCAAGGTTTTCAAAATCAAGGGCAAAACACGAATTCCCCTTCAGTGGACTTGGCACTTCAAAAATTGACTGATAAGTTGAGTGAACATGAGAAAATCATGACTGCTATACAAGAATCGAGTGATAAGAAATTTATGCTAATGTTTCAAGCCATTAATCCCCAAGGCCCACCCCAAGGTACTCTCCCTTCTAACACCGTGACCAATCCTAGGGCCAACGTTAATGCCATCCCTACTAGGAGCGGTAAGATCATCGTTGAACCTTCTTCTTCACCAACTAACCAAGGACCCGAGATTCCTTCTACTTGTGATATACCACCCGTTATGCCTTCGTCTGCACCTTATGTCCCACCGATACCTCAAGTTTATTCCACACCTTCGGTTCCAAAACCGGTCCCTCCACCTTCTACTTCCACCCCTCCGCCACCTAAGGATGCGAGTGAGAATTCCATTCCAAAGCCTTCATCTCAACCCAATATACCTTATCCCTCAAGGTTGAGAAAAGAGAAGTTGAAGAACAAGGATGATATTCAGGTTTCTAACTTTCTCAAAATGTTTAAACAACTGAATTTCAATATCTCCTTTGCTGAGGCTCTCGCTCACATGCCTAAATATGCTAAGATGTTTAAGGATTTTTTAAGTGATAAAGAAAAATTGCTCGACATCGCCAACACCCAATTAAATGAGAATTGTTCTGCCGTTCTTTTGAGAAAACTTCTAGTTAAGTTAGGAGATCCCGGTCGTTTTCTCATTCCTTACAACTTCCCTGGGGTAGAGAATTGGATGACCCTAGCCGATCTAGGTGCTAGTATCAACTTAATGCCTCTAAGCGTTTGGAAACAATTGTCTCTACCCGAGCTAGTTCCCACACGAATGACTTTGGAATTAGCTAACCGTACGGTTGCTTATCCAGTGGGGATAGCCGAGGACGTTTTCGTTGGTGTCGACAAATTCACCTTTCCGGCGGATTTTGTTGTCGTTGACTACGAGATGGACACCCGTGTTCTATTAATCGTTGGACGTCCATTCTTGAGGACCGGTCGCACTCTCATTGATGTAGCTGCGGGCGAATTAATCATGAGAGTTGGTGACGATAAAATCGTCTTCAACATGGGTAAACTTTCTAAGCAGCCTTCTGAAAACGAGAGCGCTAATTTCATTGACGTTCTTGATGAAGCTTGTGAAGAACATTTCAAAGACGCTTGTAAAAGTGGTTCTTCTTCTCTACCCATCGTTGAAACTGTTGCCTCTATCGCTCCATCACTAACTCCATTTGGAAAAAGTGATTTCATTTTCAAAGAATTTGAAGCAACTTTGGGAGATGTGGATTTGCAATATGACGATTCTCCCTCAAATTGGGATGAAGACATTCGTACCATTGAGAAACTTCTCAATGAGGACCATATTTCTCCACAGTCTCCTAAGGATATCTCTATTGATGATCCAAATTTGACTACACCTTTTATCGAAAATCCTCCGGATTTAGAGCTTAAGGACCTACCGTCTCATCTCGAGTACGTTTTCCTTGAAGACAACAAGAAGTCACCCGTCATCATCGCAAAGGACTTGAAAGAGGAAGAAAAATCTCGACTTATCGCCGTGCTGAAGAATCACAAGAAAGCGATTGCTTGGAAAATCTCCGATATTCGTGGAATTGATCCTCACTTTTGCACACATGGAATTCTCATGGAGGACGACTTTAAACCCACTATTCAAACCCAAAGAAGGGTGAATCCCAAGATCCATGACGTTATCAAAAAAGAGGTTATCAAACTTCTTGATGCGGGAATGATCTACCCTATCTCGGATTCACCATGGGTTAGTCTCGTCCATTGTGTGCCTAAGAAAGACGGAATCACCGTTGTTCCCAATGAAAACAACGAGTTGATTCCTACTCGTCTCGTTACAGGGTGGAGAGTTTGTATAGACTATCACAAAATCAATGATGCTACGAGAAAGGATCATTTTCCTCTTCCTTTCATGGACCAAATGCTTGAACGTCTGGCGGGTAATGACTATTACTGCTTTTTAGACGGTTTCTCAGGTTATTTTCAAATACCCATCGATCCCAAAGACCAAGAGAAAACTACATTCACTTGTCCTTATGGAACATTTGCTTATAAAAGAATGCCTTTCGGCTTATGCAATGCTCCTGGGACATTCCAAAGGTGTATGATGGCTATCTTCCATGACATGGTTGAAGAAACTATGGAAGTCTCATGGATGATTTTTCGGTCTATGGTGATTCTTTCTCTCATTGCCTTGCCAATTTGGAACGCATGCTTAAGCGGTGCGAAGACACTCGCCTTGTTCTAAATAAGGAAAAATGCCATTTCATGGTAAAAGAAGGCATTGTGCTTGGACATAAAATCTCTAAAGCCGGTCTTGAAGTGGACCGTGCTAAAGTAAATGTCATAGCCAAATTACCTCCACCTTCAACCGTGAAGGGTGTGAGAAGTTTCCTTGGTCATGCGGGCTTCTATCGTCGATTCATTCAAGATTTTTCTAAAATCGCTCGCCCGATGACCCACCTCTTGGAAAAAGATACTCCCTTCATCTTTTCCAAAGAGTGTCTAGAATCCTTCAGTCTTCTTAAGGATAAGCTAACTAAGGCACCGGTCTTGGTTACCCCTAATTGGGAGCTACCTTTTGAGTTGATGTGTGATGCTAGCGACTTTGCTATTGGAGCGGTTTTGGGTCAAAGAGTGAACAAACACTTCCAACCAATCCATTACGCTAGCAAGACAATGACGGGGGCTCAATTGCATTATACCACTACCGAAAAAGAGCTTTTAGCTGTAGTGTATGCTTTTGAGAAATTCCGCCCCTATCTTGTTCTTTCCACCACCATCGTGTATACCGATCATTCCGCGTTGAAGTACTTGTTGACTAAGCAAGATTCTAAGCCAAGACTTCTTCGTTGGGTTTTGCTCCTTCAAGAATTCAACATTGAACTTCGTGACAAGAATGGAGCCAAATACCTAGCCGCGGATCATCTAAGTAGACTTGAGGATCCTTATCAAGGGGATCATCCGAATCAAGAGATCAATGACTCTTTTCCCCTTGAGGCCTTAATGTCTATCAACTCCAATCTTGATGACACCCCGTGGTTTGCGGACATTGCAAACTACTTAGCGGGTGGAATTCTCAAGGAAGGGTTAACGTCCCAACAAAAGAAAAAGTTCTTTAAAGATATTGAACATTATTTCCGGGACGACCCTTACCTCTTCAAACAATGTGCGGATCTTGTCATTCGTCGATGTGTTGATGGGCCGGCAGCGGTACAAATCCTTGACGCTTGTCATAAAGGACCCACCCGTGGTCACTTTGGTCCCAATTACACAGCGAAGAAAGTATTCGGCTCTGGATTCTATTGGCCCACCATTTATCGTGACGCTCACGAAATGGTTAAGCATTGTGATGCTTGCCAACGACAAGGCAAGATCACACATAAAGATGAGATGCCTCAAAATTTCATACAAGAATGTGAAATCTTTGACGTATGGGGCATCGACTTTATGGGGCCATTTCCATCATCCAAAGGGAACAAGTACATCCTCGTAGCCGTTGACTACATTTCTAAATGGGTTGAAGCTAAGGCTCTTCCTACGAACGATGCGAGGGTGGTTGTGAACTTTTTGAAGAAGCTTTTTGCTCGATTTGGTGTTCCTCGTGCTATCATCAGTGACCGCGGGACTCATTTTTGCAATGATCAATTTGCAAGAGTCATGGCTAAGTATGGTGTCAATCACCGTCTTGCCACCGCCTATCATCCCCAAACCAATGGGCAAGCCGAGATTTCTAACCGTGGATTGAAGCGAATTCTGGAACGTACTGTGGGAGAGCATCGTGCCGCGTGGGCCGATAAGTTAGATGATGCTCTGTGAGCTTTCCGTACCGCATATAAGACCCCGATTGGTTGTACACCTTATCGTCTTGTGTACGGGAAAGCATGCCACCTCCCTATCGAGCTGGAACATAAGGCATATTGGGCCTTGAAGTGGGCTAACTTCGACATCAACAAAGCCGGTGATCTTCGCAAGATTCAACTCAACGAGCTTAATGAATTGAGGAATGAAGCTTACGAGAACTCATTGATCTACAAGGAGAAGACCAAGATCATCCATGATGCAAGGATTAAGAATCAAGAGTTCCACGTTGGTGATCAAGTCTTACTTTTTAACTCTCGGTTGAAGATCTTCTCGGGCAAGTTGAAGAGCCGCTGGTCTGGTCTATTCACCGTCGCCAAAGTCTTCCCAGATGGCACCATTGAGCTTTCTCAGCCAAATGGGCCCAATTTTAAGGTGAATGGCCAGCGCGTGAAGTTGTACTTTGGTGAGAACATCTCTCATGAGATGATTCCATCCCTCACCACGTTTCCCATGAACTAGTTTTGGGTCGAGTCAGGCTCGTGACTCGGTGAACAAAAACAAGCGCTTCTCGGGAGGCAACCCGTGATCTATCCTTTACAGCTTTCATAATAAGTGTAGGGGGAGCCCCGTATGTGTTTGTTGTCTTGTTTCTTATCATGTGCAGGGATTCGAGCTTTCAAATATCCATTCTTGATGACTTTTGACGACCCATGATTCCGTGTACTTGTCTTCCCGGTTCTATCCTAAACTCTTTTGATTCACTATTTTGTATTTATTCAATTAAAATAGGAATCACTTTAGTTGTCTCTTCCTTAGCAAGATTTAAACAACGTGCACAATGTCCTAAGTGTAGGGGAGTTTACTCCCACATGCTTAAACATTGAGGACAATGTTTATATCAAGTGTAGGGGGACTTCTATCGAAGTAAGTGGTCTTTTCCATGAATTTGTCCTCATTTTTACCGGAAAATTTGATTTTTTGACATTTTTCAAAACATTTAATCTATTTTGGCCTCGTAGTTTTCCTTTTTTATCGTTATTTACTTTCTTTTCTAGAATAAATTTTTAATAAAGTGGTTTTAATTTTTAGAGTCGTGAATATTTTGACTAAACCCGAGTTTACGTATCTAAGTTTACTCTAGCTAATATCCTTAACGTGTTTAAGTCAAGTTTTTCTAGGCTTTTATATAGGGAACTTTAAAACGCGAAAGTCTTAACTCTCACGGGTTAAGAACAAGAACTTTTCGCAAGTTCCTATAATTGATCCTAGAGAGTCGTTTATCAAGGGAACTTTAAAATGTGAATTCTAAACTTGAAAAAGTCTAAGAGTTTGCAAGATCCTATAGATGACTCGAAAACCAAAAACTTTGATTTAATTGGCTAAGCATCCACGAGTCTCATTCCTTGAGATTTTAAACTGTGGAGGACGAGAGATGATAGAGTCAATTATAAGTTTGGTATTCTTTCGTGAATTTATGTGAGTTAATTATGAGCCTATTCTCCCATCGCTTGTTAATAAGTTTATCTGCAATAAATAAGGTTGTACGATTTGAAAAGTTACTTAGCTTCTAGCCCAAGATCGTTTAAAAGTTGCTCGGTATTAATTAGAGTTCATAGCCAAGGCATAACTTATTGAAGCGGGATGCGAAGATTGGTGAGTCCGAAAAGGCCCTAACAAGGCATGAGGGCTACATTTTGTTGCTAAAGATCCAAAAGTGATGTGAAGAATCATTTGTCAAAAATCAATATGAAGGATCGAGACACACGATGAAAAGCAAAAACTCCCCTAAAGATCATGGAGAAGTCTATCCAAAAAGACCCTAACAAGGTATGAGGATAAATAGATCCAAGTCCTAAAAGGAGGCGGATCGTTGCATATCAAAGTACAAAATAAAGATTGGAGAAAAATGAAGAAGTCGTGGTCCAAATATGAAGAATCTCTCAAAAGTTCAAGAGAAGAATTTCCTAATATGAAGAGAAGACCATAATTTCAAGAACGTCTCTCAAAGATTTGAAGTATGAAGTCGCTGCCAAATATCGGTCCGAGAAAGGTCTCAAATCGTGAAGCGAGTTATGCCAAGATATGAACTTTAAGAGGTCCCAAGAAGCAGTTTTAAAAGATTTTATCCTTTAGCTAACTATTGATTAAATCGTTCACTTTATTTTCGGCCTAAATAACTATCGAAATAAGTTAAACAATGAATCCTCGTGATCATTCAAGACAAGAATAAAATATAAGAGATACACCTAGGAATAAGGGAGTCTAAGTAAATAATTGACCCACATGAATTCGTGTTAGTCTGCTAACGTATAATAACAATGATCTAGTTTTTAAGCTTGGTATGGGCACGTGAAACTTGTGGATGATAAACGTTCATGGCAGCCAAAACCCAATGTAAGTCTTTAATTTCCTTACTTGTTACTATCTTTTTATTTTCCTTAATGTTTATTGTTTAATAAAGGCCAAGGTGGGTTATTTAGGATGGAAAATGTAAACCGTGCTTTAAAATTAATGCATTGCATGAGGGCATTGCAATGGTCAAGTGTAGGGGATTTAATAAGTATGAAAACACTTATCCTTTTACCACTTATTTCCAATAATAACAAGACCAAAACGTGTAATTTATGTCGTGAAAGTCGGAATTATGTGTGGTTTGTGTTTTTATTGTGTTTTAGGACCAAAAGATGAAAAAGGAAGAAAACACGGGCTTTCACGGGCTTTTATCGAAGAAAACGAGAAAAGACGAAGTCAAGAGATCAAGAGTGCTTAAAGAACGGACGTCCAAGACCTATTCTGAAGATTTATCGAAGAAAAAGTCTAAAGACGGAAGTTTAATGAAGTCGAAGAACTCAAGTCTAAATTAAAGAAGAAAATTATTAAGACAAGTTCAAATCCCGAGACGACGTCGAGAAAAGATAAAGATTTAAATTGAGTCGAGAAGAAAAGAAAGAAGGAAGCACACCATACATGCACTTCCCATTTGCCCTATAAATACCCTCCTAATCACATTAGGAGGGGGGTTAGCTAGTTTTTCATTTTCATTTTTTCTTTCTAGTTTTAGAGAGAGAAAGTTCCCAACTTTCTCTCACTAAGTTTTTCTTTGTTTTCATCTTTCAAGTTTAAGCTTTCATTAATCTTTGTATTTGAGTTTCTTTAATCAAAAGTTTAAGTTTAAGTTTGTGTTCTTTAATCTCTTTCCACATTTCTTGGTTTCATTTATTCCTTGATCCGAAACTTCTTATTTGATCCGAATAGTTCTTCATTCGTTTTTGAATTTGATGTTTTAGTGTTTGGAAAGTTCATCTTTTAGTGCTTATAAGCTTTCATACGGAACAAGCAATAAGCTCTTTGTGCTTATTGGCTTGTTTGCAAGTTTAGCTTGTTTATTTTTGGGGTTTCTCAAGAGTTTCATTGTTCTTAAGTTCGTGTTATTGAAGTTCGCATGTTTTAGATTCCAAAAGATAACGAATTTATGTTTTTTTTTACTCTTTTCCAAGTTGATAAGTTCTTATTGGTAAATGCTTATTCATTTGGGCTTAGTTACTTTTGGACGCCATTTCTATCCGAGAAGGTTTTGCTTGGTACGATCACTTGACTTCGATCGCATAAATTGCGATCTGTTTGTTCTTCCCTGGTACGATCACACACTTAGATCACCCAATACGATCTGTGGTGCGATCGTATCCTATTACCTTGTTACGATCGCATTGAGTGTGATTCCTCTTGCTACGATCAAGACTACGATCTTGGATCACTAGTTGCGATGGAACATTGCGATCAGGTTGCGATGGGACATTGCGATAGTGCGTTGCGATGGTGTGTTGCGATGGAACATTGTGATGGAATGGATGTGATGGAGTGCGATCGCATTGCACATTTACTTTAATTTTTCTTTTTTAATTTCCTTAGATTTCAAATTTTATATTTCCCGCCTTTTGTCTTAGTTTATTTTTACTGAGTTTTCAAGTCTTTAATCATTTACGTTTTAATTTCCTAAGAATTGCACACTCTTATTTTTAGTTTAAATTTTTAAAGCTTTCACTTTACTCAACGACAATTTTCTTATTTGCTTTTAGTTTAAAGTTAGATAATCAAACAAAACATCCTCTTGTTTTCCAAAAGACAATTGAGTCGCACTAATTAACGGTAATCAATTCGAAGAGACTTGGAACAACGAACTTTGATACTTAGTGAAAATATTTGTATTACACCCTGTACTTTTCTTGGCATTTAATTTGGTTATGATATCGTGTTTTGTGACGGTATTACTGAGTAGGATGATTTATAATCGTCTTGTTGAAATAAATTGGGACGCCTTTTTATTTGAACACGAAAGTTATAAGTTCCCAAACCATAAATTTATAAATTCTTGTTTACATGGATTGGAACGCCTTTCGATGTAAACAAGAAATTATAAACAAGTGGGCTCAAGAGTGCTTGACTTGGTTTGTGATTATTTTTATATACAGATGTATTTCTTCGACTCATGCTTCGTGGTACGAATCGTCCGTTTTCATCGTCATTATGGTTATTATTGATTATCGTCTATGTATGAGTAACCCTGTTAGTTAAGAACCATTACCTGTTCCGAGAACATATGACTTGATTATCGTCTATCGCGAGCATTATAAACTAATAGTTAAGAACCATTACCTGTTCCGAGAACATATGACTTGTTTAATCGACACTAGTTGTGTACTTGTCGATTGACTGAGGATTGAGTTATCAACACAACTCATCGTGAATGAAAAGATCTTGAGATTCTTTCTTGTTATTATGGATGGTTCATCGAAGAATTTTTAAAACGTAACGAGAAAATATTTTGGGTATGGATCCGTTTGTGAGCACCCTGTAATATCTTTTCGGTTTGGATCCGTGTATGAGAACCCTAAAATGCCATCTGGGTATGGATCCGTGTGTGAGCACCCTCTAATGACGAAAATATTGTTCTATATGCATCTATGCAATCAAGATCGTGAACATCCTTTAACTTGCAAACTTTCCTTTGACTGGATTATCTGAAAATCTTATCAAATATTCTTATTTATCATGGCTTGGCTACTTAGCAAGTATGATTTAACTTGATTGAACTTATTTGATTTGGCATGGCTTGGCTATTTTGCAAGCATGTCGTAATGTGATTATGTGTGCCTAATGATGGCTTTTATATTTTATTTGGATCATAGTTCCTCCGATCGAGTAATGTATACTCCGAACGATTTTCGTGTCGATGAATTCGCTTTTGACGAAATAAGTTTGCATGTTCGAGATCAATGCAATTAGGTGATTTTGTATGACTAGTACTAATTACCTCATCTTGATTATTTTGTAATGTTTCGATGGACTTATGTGTGATCCATGCGATTTTCTCTTACGACGTAATTGTTTTTATCAAACCCGTAGACGATGTGTGTTTTAATTTGATCGACGTGATCACCGATTGTTTTAAATTGATTGTTGCATTGGAAAATTTCTCAAATTCGCCCAATTCTTTTGTCTCTTCCCTTTTCATGAGGAATTTTTCTAACTTATATCGATCGTCGCAAGTTTGATAAGCTAGTAGTAATGTACCTTGAGACACTTCAAAAAAATTGACGGCTTGTTAATTTTTCGCTTTCAATGGCTTCTCCTTCGAGTTATGTATTATTCTTTACTTCCGAGGGTTAAAGGTACATTTAAAACGTTCATTCATGGTTGTTATGTATACTCATTTTTTTGAATTTTGTTCATTTAACATTCATTAGAAAACTCAGCGATGACTTGTCTATCTCTCACCTCTTCGTCCTTTAACCGAAGACTATTGAGACGAATTAAGCGCTGGGACATCGCTTCCTAAAGGGGTAGATAATGTAGTAACCCGAACTTTAAAATCAACATTTAGACCTAGTTCGAATACTAATTCTATTATTTTGACCAATATTTATTAAGCGAATTTTATTTGTCATGTTCTTTCGACGAATAATATTGATTTCTCGACTAGACGGCAATATTAGGCTTTTAACGTATCGAATATGTGTCATTTCTTATTTATCGTAAAAGTATATGTCCCTCATCGACCGTAAATATCCTCGTTATGACATAGAAATATTTTCTAATGTCGTCGTTTTAATTTCTCGTTATATGAGAATTCTTGATAATTTACGTTAAACCTTTAGGCGTCATTCGTTTAGGCGACGCGATAACGTTTATTAAATTATAATCCCTCCTTTAATTATCAAAATATCAATGTTCCTGGAATGTCGACGTCTTTATTTTATATCGAGAGTTTATTTTTCATGTTTAACGCGTATCTTTTAAATCGCGTTACTTTTAAAATATTGGGCTTTCATAATACCCGCTTTAGCAAATTGTGAGGAAAGTTATAAAAATCTCACCTCTCTCTATCATGTACACGTCTCATATGAAAGATACACGTCCCACACTAGTATGACATTTGCAAAACTCATTTGGCTACTAATATATATGTCGGTTATCATGATAAGTATTAGTCTCATTTTACATCCTTCATTTTTCATCTTAAATCAACTCAACCATTTCTCCTTTTTTGTTGCCATGTATCACCAAGCATCAAACAATCTCACCATCTAAAAATCTTCCACTTATTTATACTATAGATTGGAAGTATTGGGTCATAGTGTATGATTTATATCTAAATCATCATACACCACTTCAATCTCTTTATCTATTGAGATATTAAGGGCTGAAGTAAATGAGTTGTTTCATGTGTATATAAGTTTGGTGAAAAGTTTGATGGATTGGGCATATTGTTGATCATTGGTTTTTCTTGAAAGCTAGTTGATTTGAGTGATTGGGGTGATTTGTGTTCTTCATTGTTGAAGGTTTCCATTTACTTTATTTGATTTGTATATAATTTTTATGGATATGTAATTATTATTTACATATTAAGATGAAGATTTGTAATAGCTTATTTTGGATTTTTGGACATTGTATATGAGTTTTTGACACTAAAAGCAAGTTAGAATAAGCCTTAAGCAAGTTGTGATAACTTTGATTATAAATCAGTGGCAAAAACGTAAGACTTGTGGAAACTCAGTAGGTTATGGTCCTTATATAAAAATGTAGGAGGATAGCCCTGTATTTTGTGGTGATTTGGCCGGGTCGCTCGTCTCGTGACGATACTCGATGAATTAGATATGGCCGAAACGATAAAAAGTGTAAAACTGAACATGCTGTGTAAACGAACTGAAAACTCCTATAAGAACTCATAACCAGTGAAAAAAGTAAAACTATGGGTTGTAGATAAAATCATGAAGAACTAGAATCAATCGGATAGTTTACCAATTCATTATAGTTTGAAAATGGCGGCCAAAACCGTAGAATTAAAGTTGGCTACGAATGACAGCTTTGACTTTAAGTAATAAATTGGACATTTAGGCTATGTTAAATATAATTTTAGGCCATATATGCTTAAGATCAGTAGAGTACATGATTTCATGATCACTTCGAAATGTTTTAGATGATTTACGGTTTAGGCATAACGGCTTAAATATCAAGATATGCCGTAAAAATTGTTAAGTTGAACCGTAGATATAAAACACGTAACTTAATTATTTATATACAATCCGAAGTGGTATGACCCACTTGTTGGGAATTTTAGGCACTTTAGATACTGATAACTAGGAAAACTGACACCTGACCAACGTGAGATATTAAGTTGACATCGTTATGAGGCGTTTTAGAACCTGTAATGCATATAAAGTAGATTTGGACCATAAAAGCCCAACATACACTTATAATGGCTATTGGGCCATTATTGGACCTGAGATTGAAATGGACCAAGTTATATGAACATGTAATGAGTTACTAGTGGGCCTTAATGGGCTTAATGATAATAACGGGATAACACATGAAATTGTTATCAAAAGTCTTATGAAAAGTTTTACAAACTTATACAATGTCCAAACTTACTAAAGTGAACTATTTACATATATGTATGACTTACGTATAGTCTCGAACCTAAGACGTGTTTCGTCATTATTAGGTCTCGTTCGGTTATATGTCCATCGTTGGGCATCTCATTCTCGATCAATGAGTGATTGTTATCTCGTGAAGTCGTGTATCGACTATTGGATGTTTGTTCCTTGATAAACGTGTGATAGCTATATCAGGTGAGTTGATAGCCTCGCTTTTACTGCTTTATATGTGTTTATAAACCCGCGAGGGGGAATACATGCTCTTGGTATAAAAATATGATGTTTATATATATGGTTTTGAGAGAATACATGTTTATGAATAAACATATGGTTTGCTATATGCTTTAAACGAATACATGTTGTTGTAAATGAATGTAAGATGGCTGATTATATGCTTTTGAAAGATGAACACAAGCGTTGATTGTATTAATTGTGAACCGCTAATTGCTAAGTGCTGTATTGCCAAAATTCGAAAGTCCCTAAAACCCATGAACCGTTAGCTACTTATAATGGGTAGGCGCTAGTACAGAGGACGGATCCATCGGGGATGGCCCCCACTTGGGCAGGTCGCACCTGTGGGTTGGAGGCTCAGCCAGGTGTGTTGTATTAGAAGTAAGGGGGTATTCGGCAAAATATCTGACTAGGGCATTATTTATACTTAAGGCTTCGGTGTCATGGCTTAGTAGAATAGCGCGGACTTTGGATATTGTATGTGTTACAATATTGATAGTGGATGAGATTCTTGTGTTCAAAAGCTTTATGGTTCATTTAATAACCCACGATTGTTTATTTAAAAACCTATGAATTCAATCAACCATTGTGTTGACATGTTAGCATGTATTCTTAGGTGTGTAGGTTTAAGAGTAGTTGGAGCATGGAGACGCGCGGGATAAGTAAAGGCAAAACAAACAATTCCTATTCGATACATTTGACAAATTCTTATTTTTATTAAGGTTTGTATAAATTGTTGGGACCTCTTTTTAGTTAACTCAGATTTAATAAAATTATCGAATGGTTTATTTTATAAAACGTCTCTTTTGAGGTCGTTTTCTATGACTATGTCTGATGAACTATGAAGTAGCACCCAATGTTGATATTCCGCTGCCTTGTAAAATTGGGGGGGGGGGGGCTAAAACAATGCACCAAACACATGAATAATGAAATATCGGGTTTATGTCCATGAAGAAGCTCATATGGAGTTTTTCCATGGCGCTTACGAATGATGGAGCGGTTTTGGGTATAACATTTGGTTGCCACTGCTTCAGCCCATAAGAATAAAGGAGCATTCGCATAAATTAACATAGTTCTAGCAGCTTCCATTAGTGTACGGTTACGTCTTTCCACGACACCCTTTTTTTGTGGAGTGCGAGCGACTGAAGTTTCATGTGTAATACCGACCTCTTCATAATAGTCTCGTAGAGTCTATTTAAAGAACTCAGTTCCATTATCAGTTCGAATGCGGCGAACAGTAGCATTAACACGCACCTGAATCATCTTAAGAAAAGTAATAATATATGTTGGTGCTTGATTCTTGGTTGCTAAGAACTTAACCCATGTAAATCTTGAATAATCATCCACCATAACGAGGATATATTTTCGACCGTCACACTGGCCATACGCATTGGCCCGCAAAGATGCATGTGCAACAGATACAGTGGTTCTTGGTTGGTATCTTCAGCTTTGGGTTTGTATGATTTCTTGGTGCTTTTCCCCAAAGAACACACGGAGTATAAATGATCCTTATCGAACTTAAGTTTTGGAAGACCACGCACAAGCTCGTTTTTAGCCAAATGATTAATAGCATCAAAGAAGATGAGATAACCGGTGATGCCACAACCATGACTTGGTCTTAGATGCTTTGGAGAGAAGGCATACAGGAGAGGCAGCCATCATGTTTTGAATGGACGTTGTGTAGAGATTATCCCCTCGAGAACCTTTTAACAAATCATTTCCTACAAGATCACGAATGAAGCAAGTATGTTGTCAAAAAGCAACCTCAAGGTTTGAATCGCAAGATTTTCCTACTGAGAATAAGTTGTGACCAAGTCCCTCCACGTAATATACCCTTGAAATCGTAACATTCCCAATTGGATATTCACCATAACCTATGATCTTCGTAATATGGTCGTTGCCGAATTTCATCGTTCCTAGAAACTTGCTGACGAAATTTCTGAGCATCGAGCGGTCTCCGGTCATATGCTTTGAGCATCCAGAGTCCAAGTACCAGAGGATGATTTGGACCACCTGAAAATATCACCAAACAAAGACGATGTATCGGAATATAGTAGTTCCTCTGTGTTAGCAGGTACAGATATATTTATCTTAGATTTGCTAGCAGAAGAATTCTTAGGCTTCCAAATTTTCTTCCTGGATGCCGGCTTAGTTTCTAGTTGTCTAAGATCCTGAGGTACTTCTTCACTGGTAGGCACAATAGTGGGGGGCAGACCTAGTTAAAAGGCGCTTTTTCCATTTTTAGTTCTAGTGTTCCTATTTAAAGGACGCTGAGACCTAACTTCCGTGGATGTGATCCTAGTTAAAGGATACGTAGTTCCATTTCAGTGAAGGTCCTACTAGTGGGTTTCCATTCCCAACCAACTTGGGTGAATTTCTTCCCCGTTGGAGTCCATTCAAGATTGTTCCTAATTGCATACATTTCATTCACGTGATCAACAAGACATAAATCATGACGCTGAGAAAACATGTATTCATTACAATTCCAACATCACAAATTAGAATTCACATTTTGATTAGGCTGCTGCACAAGCACATGGCCTTTAGTCTTAGTTACATGATTCTTTTTATTCAAATTTGAAATAACATTCCTAAGCTGAACTTCTACTTTCTTCTTCGCAGTCCTACTAGTGCAAGGCTTGATACTATCTTTCTTGTCTTGAGATCCTTTTGCCTTAGTAGATACAATTACTCCTGTAGAAGCCAAAGGAACATTAGTTACAAATTTTGATTTAGCCTTGATGGGTGTGTTTAAAATAGGCTTAGCTCCTGGATTCTTATTGAATGAAGTCATGGCAATGGTAGGGGTTTGTTGTTTAGGTGGTGTAGAATCCGGTTGTCCTATATAATTCAAATGCTCTAAGCATTGTTGTACCTTTTCAATGTAAGCATGAGCAGAGTAATAGTGACTATTCGAGGGATCTAGTTCATAGAGATCATCTACAACATCCCTAGCAAGATCAGCGTGTTTAACTGCATGCTCCATATAGAGCTTATATGATAGTGGATTGTTCTTATGGGTTCTTAGTGATCACCACCTTGTTGGTTTTTGGAGCACTAAAGGTCAGGCAGAGATTGTAGCTAGATTATCAACAACTTCTTAATCTTTGAGTTGAAGTGTATCCTTTAATTCAGCCAAAACCATGTTTTTGTCTATGAGTTGAATATTTAAGTCAGAGATTTCCTCACACTTATGGTTCAGTTGGTCAACAAGTGAATTTTGCTCTTCCGCATTAATAGCGAAGCGTTCTTCTAACGAACCACAAATTTGTGAAAAAACCCTTCTTTACTTTATCAAACTCCCCTAGCATAGAAGTAATTACATCTTCTAGAGCATGATTTTTAATCTCTACAGCCTCTAGTTCCAATTTCTCTGCTAATGATTCTCTCTTAAGTCTCATAATTTCTTCCTCTAATGCCTGAACCACCTTAATCATCTTGTCACTAGTCTCAACGGAGTTTTCACAATCATTTGTTTTTGAAGGAGTTTCATTTTTAGATTGATTTTTTTTGGTAATGGGTTACCCCGGTAAATATATTAACCAAAAAATCATTTAAGTACAAAGGAATGTGGCTGAGATACCACAGTAACCTCAAGCTACATGCAGCTTGTTAACAAAGACTATGAAACATCAGAAGCCCTAATCGAATCTAGAAGACAAAAGTAAACTAGATAAAAACCAAGATGTGAAATGAAACCGCGCACACTCTTCAACATCCAACACCACCATGAGAGGAGCAGGATGAAACCAAATGAGTCTGCCTCCTTAAAAACCTTACCAAAGAAAACCCAATGGGAAAAACCTTAGACAAGGAAAAAAGAGTACAACATTCACCCGGCACACCTATCATGGAACAAATCTTGAGCTCGGAACCCTCCATTTGTCAAGCAGCAAACTTGACCTGGTAGATAATTTCTTGAAACGGAAAGAAATCAACTTCAAACGAATAGTATCACATAAAATCTGAAATAACTGATCAACTGACATCCGCTTCTTCTTGAATAGTCTTGAATTTCGTTCCATCCAAATAAAATAAGCAGTAGCAGCCAACACAAGACGAGCAAGAATACTAACACATGATTTCCCATTCGAAATTAGAATAACATGCGCTAATATATCATCAATATGAGGGGGAACAGTATCCATACCACACAAGGTCCGAACCTTAGACCAAACCTGCATAGAATAAGAACATTCAAAGAATAGATGGTCATGGGAGTCCTGCACCAAACTACATAAAGGACACCGAAGAAGGCTTAAATCCACCAACGGGCCAACATCCCATTGCTTAAGCCTATCCTGCGTCTTCAATTTCCTTCTAACCACCAGCCACAAATTAATAGAGTGACGAGGAATACAATGAGATAACCAGACAGCTTTATACCAATTTGCTTCCATAGCCCGATCACGTATGGAATCCCAAGCTAACGCCACAGAAAACGGCCGAGAAACACCACTAATATCCCTCCATAGTAACTCATCATCTTTGTCATCATTAATAATAGGCACAGGTATAGAAACAATATTAGGGAATCTAGTATTTCAATCCTGCGGCCACTGCCAAGCACCATCAACGATAAGATCCCTCACCTTATTAGATAAAGAGAACCCCGATCTATTTATATTACGGACCGTGAGGATGTCCCGTAGAGGACATAAATCTGCCCAATTATCAAACCACATAGAAGCAATTCTACCATTATTAATATTAAACCATACAAACTTACGAACATGTGGTCTGATTTGGAGAAGTTTTCTCCAGCCCCAACTCATGTCACCAATACAAGGAACATCCCAAAAGCTTCTATCCTTTAACTTGTAAGAATAGATCCGTTTGACCAATAAAGAATCTTTACGAGTCAAAATACACCAAATATGAGAAACCATTAAAGCAGCATTAAAATCAGCAAGCTTACGAATACCAAGGCCACCTTCATAAAATGGAGTACAGACAGAGTCCCAAGCAACTTTAGCCTTACCCTTCTTCATTTCACCTTGACACCATAATAAGCCTCTCATAAGCTGTTCCAAATCATGAATAATCCGCACATGTAAAATAAAGACTGACGCCCAGTAAATATGCATAGAAGATAGGACTGAACGAACTAATTGGAGTCTTCCTGCCAAAGAAAGAAATTTATTGCGCCAATCCTTAACTCTACTCTCAAGCTTTTCTACAAGGACCTTACAGTCCCTATACAGAAGCCTGGAAGAGATTAGAGGAACACCAAGGTATCGGACAGGTAACTCGCCTTCAGCAAAAGGCATTATATGTAAAATAGTGCTTTTAACAGCAGTGGGAACATTGCAGAAGAAAACAGTGCTCTTAGGGATACTTGGAACCAAACCAGAAGCAATTTTAAATTCCTCCAATACATCCATAATAACTTGCACAGAACCAAATGACCCCTGGCAAACAAGAAAAGATCATCTGCAAAGCAAAGGTTAATAATTCGTTGCTGCTCACACCGGTGATGGAAATAAAAGTCATCAATAGCAAGAACCCTTCGCTGCATCATAAGAGAAAGAACTTCCATAACCAAAGTGAAAAGATACGGAGATAACGGATCACCTTGTCGAAGACCTCTCTTACCTTGAAACCAACCATATAAATTACCGTTGATACAAATCGAATACGACGTAGTAGAAACACATGTCATAATCCAATCAACCATTATATGATGAAAACCAAACCCAGTCAGAGTGTGCCGAAGAAACTGCCAATCCACCATATCATAAGCCTTTTGAATATCAACTTTAAAAGCACATCTTGGCGGACCAGAATTCCTGTGATAATTTCTCATCAATTCTTGCGTCAATAATATATTAACCGAGATCCTACGACCCGGAACAAAAGCTGATTGATTAATATTAACCAGAACCCCCAAATCCCCTTTAATACAGTTAGCAATAATCTTGCTAATGCATTTAAAGATAACATTACAACAAGAAATAGGGTGATAATCAGTAATCTTGTCAGGAACAGTAACCTTAGGGATAAGAGCAATAATGGTATGATTAACCTCTTTAAGTAGTTTTCCATTAGAGAAAAACTCCCGAATAGCACAAGTAAAATCAGCACCCACAATATCCCAAGACTTCTTAAAGAAAGCAGCAGTAAAACCATCCGGCCCAGGGGCTTTGTCATCACTCATAGAAAATATAGCACTTTTAATCTCAGAATAAGAGATAGCACAAACCATATGGGCAGCATTTTGGAGGCCAAGCTTGCGAACAAATAAGTTAGAAGTATTAAATTCACCTGAAGCACTTGATTGACCAAGAAATTGCTCATAATGACCAACAAAAGCACCAGGCACAGCACCTCCCTCATAAAGCACATTAAGAGAATCACGAACCATTTCAATGCGATTACGAGCAACCCTACTCTTTACCGAATTATGAAAGTAAGCAGTGTTAGAGTCACATGCATCAAGCCATTCAATTTTAGATTTCTGCCGGAGAAAACGTTCCTCATCAAGCACAACTTCTTTGAAAGCAATTAAATAATGAGCATGATCTTCTTTCAGCAAATCATTTGATGGGTCCAAATCAAGAGCTTGCTGTGCAGCATCTAATTCCACACGAATCTTGTTGACACGATCATGAAGATTACCTTGTTCAAACAGTAACTTACGTAACGGGGCCTATAACCCTTTTAACCTTTTAACAAGCTTGAACATAGCACAACCATTAAACTCAGCCATCCATCCGTTAGCAACTACATCATGAAAACCGTCCTTATGGTAAAGAATTTAAAAGGTTTAGGCTTGGGCCTGCTAACAGAAGGAATCCGTAACACACAGGGAGAATGGTCAGAAATCCTGTAAGGTTGGAAAATAGCAAAACATCCTGGAAACTCATCAAGAAACTGAATGTTAGACATAATGCGATCACTCTTTTTAAGAATACCATCATCTCCTTGGGGTTTCTCATTCCAAGTGAAATGAAGACCAGTAGCATTAACATCCATAACTTCCATAAGATTAACACACTCCTTAAATTCCCGCATGGCAATATTAGGGGATAACCACCATTTGAGTGATCTTCAAGATTAAGAGCAGCATTGAAGTCACCCAAAACAACCCGCGGTTTATCAGCATAAAATTAGCATGAAAGATCAAATTTGTCCAAAGAACACGCCGATCAATATAGTAGTTATCTGCATAAACAAAAGAGCAAAACAAAGTACGGTTATCCACACGGGTATTGATCTGACAATGCATAACTTGACTTGTTTGGGACAACACCATAATATCCACATTATCATCATTCCAGCCAAGAATAATACGTGTCCCTTTAGAACATAAACCACCATTAGAAGTCCACTTCCATTTACTAAAAATCTTACGACACATATCATAAACACCTGAGGCATCAACATGGGACTCCAAAATAGCACACACACTCAGATTGTTTTCATTAACAACCTGACGAACCTCTTTTCGTTTAGGGATTGGTTCAGACCCCTTATGTTCCACGAGGCTATACTAAACATTTAAAACAGTCGCATCAGGAGTGCTTGCCCCTGTTTGATAATTGAGAAGATTAACAGTTTCATCATAAACATTTTCAATCTCCTCATCATCATCATCTTCAACCTGATCACCAGTTTCATCTGGTAGATTCTCAAAAGAATTGGAAGTAGAAACATTCACAACATATTTACCTCTATTAGAACTACCAGGGATAGAAACATTTCCAGAATCACCACTGTTTTTATCATGGTTAGGATTAGGATTCGTACCAGATTTGGGTGGATTATCAGCATTGATTGTCTTTGGAACAAAGTGAAAAGGATTACCAACCTGGAAGCCCTTGCTCAAAGGAACTCCTCTCGGAATCTGACTTCCTTGCTTACCTTTATTATTACGCTTTCTACTCCTGACTTGTTGAAATCCATCATCTTGTTCCTGTACAACAGTAGGTGCCACTTTGGGAATAACACGTTTTGGACAAGTTTCAGCCGTATGACCAAAAATACTACATGTAGGGCATCTAGGAGGCTTCCACTCATATTCAACTTTAACAGTTTCTTTAGTAAACCCATCCCCATCCAAATCAGGAACACCAATAGTAATTGTCTCATGCAAAGCACAATCAGATTTAATTTTAATTAAAACACGAGCAAAACTACTATGACCCCATGATTCTTTACACATAGTGCTAGTAATAGAATCAAGCATAATAGGCCTACCAAGATGTGTAGCAATCAAACTAATACCTTCTTCCACAAACACTTGAATAGGCACATCGTGAAGTTTAACCCACACAGGAATACGCGTAAATTCTTCTTTTCGAAGACTAGTTTTCATAGTATACTGTTTAAGAATGATAGGAGAATTGCGAATCATCCATGGGCCACCTTCCAACACACTTTCATAACCAGCTTTTGTTTCAAATTTAAAGAAAAAGAACCCACTAGAATTCATCATGATCCTATTTAATCCAAATTTAGCCCAGTTAGTTTTAGCATAATACTCAACCATAGGAAATGCAATTCTTCTACCAATAAAGTACCCATATAGTGTATTATGAAATCGAGTAGTAACTTTTTCAACCACTTTACGTGGTATAGAAACCTGAACACCCTCAAATCTGTTTTTAGCAATAGCAGAACCAATGATAGTACGTACAATAGTAGGTTGTTTACTTGGACCAGCAGCAGATGCATAAGAGTTAGATTGAACACCAATCTCCACAGATTGCACAATAGGGGATTCAGCCACACCCTGTGTTACATTAGCTACATTCTCACCAAATAATCTGTATTCATTACCCGTAGGTTTGGGTGGAAGAGAGCCAGGATAATCAGCAGATTTAGTACTAGGGCTCGAAGACCACACATTGTTATCCTCATTAGTACTAGCCACATTACAATCAGCGTGTTCCAGTTCATCAGGTAATAGCTTAAAGACAAGAGGAGTAGTAAGACTTACAAATTCATCAAGAGAAGTGAATGGAGTAGTTTACTTGGTTGCCGCAACGTAATATGAGAATCAAAATCAGAATTAGGGCTTGAGTGAACCCTAACCAATTCCAGTTTATCTCCCATTGCAATAATCTCTTTCTCATAGTCACACAACCATTTAAACACCTCATTGGCACGATCTTTGTTAACCAAACTCCATAGTTCATACTTATTCATCTTTAAATCTGACATAAAATCATGCAAGTCTTGTCGAACCACAAGTTTAACACCAAACAGATCCCTAATCGCATCCAAGCTGCATGATTCCATGTTATTTATAATAGAAGCTCTTTCAGCCAAAGGCATGTTACTCAACCTGTACGCATCCATACTAACAGCGATAATATTTTGATGCGTAGACCAACAACCGAAACCCCAAGAAAACGTAACCCTAAAAAACAAATAATGCGAACACAAAGTAAACAAAACAAAGAATATACTTGTCCAGTAGCACGTGAAACCTTAAATAAGACACCACCGACTATAATGACAATTAATTGCGCAGACTTGGGTTGACAATTAATTGCCGACTGAAACAATTAATTGCGTAGACAAGGAATAACAATTAATTTCACATCCAATCAAATAGATCTTTTAATAAGCACCGACCAATTTGGATCTTTTAATGACAATTAACCACTGACGCAACAAAAAAAGAACAATCGCACAAGACAATGACTGAAAAAAAACTAAAATAAAACCAATTTAATTTACCCTAAAATCAATCAACCAAATAAAGACTTCTCATAACCCCTTCTTCTCATAACCTAATTTTCTTTTTCCTTTAATCCGAATACCTTATAATGATGCTGTTTTCTCGAATAATCACTGATTAATCTTGAGTTAACAAAGTTTTTATTTGGTTGATTGATTTTAGGGTAAATTAAATTGGTTTTTATATTACTTTTTGTGCCGTCATTGTTTTTTTGCGATTGCTTTATTCGTTGGTGGTTAATTGTCAATTTGGTCGTGCCTTGATAACGTGTCTACTGGACAATTCTGTTAATTTTGTGGGGTTTCGCAAGTTAGGGTTGCAATTAATTTAATCGCAAGTTTTGTCTCCGGTGGCGGCTGACATTATTGGCATTAATTTAAGGTTGCAATTAATTTAGTGTCAAGGTTGCAATTAATTTAAGGTTGCAATTAATTTTGTGTCGGCTGACTTTTCAAGATTAAGTGGGGTTGGCGGCTGAATTAAGTGGCAGCTGACTCTTCAACATTTTCTTGGCGGTTGACACTTAATGCTTTGCAGCAATCATTGCAAGGTTTAATTGTTTAAGGTTTAATTGTTTAATTGCAGCAATCATTTTCTTGGCGCCTGACCTTTTATTGTTTAAGGTTTTATTGCGCAGTTCGATTGTTCTTGTTTTAGGATCAATTGCGCGGCTGACCTTAATTTTTAAGGTCCTCTTTTCAGTTTTGGCTACTTGTTGAACCGATCGACTGTTTGCGAATTTGTCTAAGATTCATCATGTCTTCAAAACCAAGTGTTGAGGTAATTGAGTCTATTGCATCTAAGATTAATGCTATGCAGCCACTTGACATTAAAAAGGTGCTTGGATTGCTTGGGGTTGTTATCACCAAAATTCAAGATATTCGTGCTGTTGGGCAAGAAATTAAGGATAGAAAGGATCCTGTGTGTGAACTGATTTCTAAAGAGCGTTCTAAGGAAATTGTGGTATTATTGTGTAAACTTGAAACTGATATGATTGCTTTTCCCCATGTGGTTAAGGCAACCTCTTCTAGTGATGGTTTCGTTGACTTGATTGAAAAAGCTGCCACCATTAATGGAATGCATCCGTGTAATCTACATGATGTTTTGGAGTTATTTGGTGTTACGATTCGTACGGTTTGCGATGCAGCTGTATTTATGCATGAACTAAAGATGAATAAACATCCATTATGGGCATTGCTTTCTCAAGATCGTGCTAAAGAAATTCTGGATCTACTTTGCAAGTTTGAAGCTGGAATGGTTACATCCACTAATCAAGGTATTAACTCTGATGGAGTCTCATCTTCATCTAATTTCCATTGTGTTAGTGACAGTGTTTGTGAAGGTGTTAATATCTCGATCCCTAGGAAGGTTGTTGAGAAAGTAAATACTCGCTACCACAATACTTTATATGGTTATTTTCTTGGTAAAAGGATAGCGTTTCCTGTGGTGGAGTATTTTGCTAAGAATAACTGGGCCAAACATGGTCTGAAGCGTATTATGATGAATGAAAAAGGATTTTTCTTTTTTCAATTTGGGACTTGTGAGGGGCTTAATGCGGTTCTTGAAGGTGGTCCGTGGATGGTAAGGAATTCGCCTATCTTTCTTAAGAAATGGACTATAAATACGTACCTTCTAAAAGAGGAACTAACTCGCATTCCGGTATGGGTTAAGTTTCATGATGTACCCGCTACAGGTGTTTGAAGAGGAAGGTATTAGTTTAATTGCTTCGTGTCTTGGTAAGCTTATCATGATGGACACTTATACTAATACTATGTGTAAAGAGTCTTGGGGACGTAGTAGTTTCGCCCGGTGTCTAATTGAAATGAATGCTAATTCGGAGTTCATGGAAAACATTACTATTGGTGTACCCGATCTTGAAGGCCCTGGATTCACTAAGGAAACTATTCGTGTTGAGTATGAATGGAAACCTCCTAGATGCCCTACTTGTAGTATTTTGGCCATTCTTTTGATACTTGTCCGAAAATTGTTAAACCTAAAATGGTTGAAAATGTGACAACTCATGTTGATAGTGATGGTTTCCAATAAGTGCAAAGCAAGGGGAAGAAGAACAAAGGTAACTTAGGGAATCAAATCCCAAGAGGTGTTCCATTGAGCAAGGGTTTTCAAACAGGTAAGTCTGTTGCTTTTCGTCCAAAAAATCACTTGGATGCTACAAGTAAGAGTGGTGATAATGGTAAAAAGTTGAATACTAAATTTAGTCAGACACAGCAGTCTAGCAACCCTAGTGGTCTGAATAAAGGTACGGATCCAATGAGCATTGTTTCTACCTCTAATAAATTTTCAACTTTGTCCAAGTTTGGAATGGAAGAAGTGGTTCAAGTTAGAGAAGAAGATAATGAGGAGGAAGTCGAGATTGTCTATGATGAATCGGTAAATCTTCTCAGCACTCATATTGGGGCAAGCACTCCAACTGGTTGATCCTATGTTGATGGTTTATTATTTTCTTCCTAATTTTATGTTTTCGTCTTGGTTTTTGTCTAGCTTATATTTTTCATCATTCTAGACTAGTTAATGTTTATGGTCTGTCATAAACATTTGTTTAACAAGCTGCCTGTAGCTTGTGGTTAATGTGGTATTTCAGCCACATTCATTGTACTTCAACGCTTTTTTTGGTTCTATTTACCAGGGTCATTGTTACCCTTTTACCAAAAAAAAAACCAAATAAAGACTTTGTTAACTCAAGAATAATCAGTGATTATTCGAGAAAACAGCATCATTATAAGGTATTCGGATTAAAGGAAAAAGAAAATTAGGTTACAAGAAGAAGGGATTTTTTGGCAGTCATTGATGTTTTTTAGGTTTTAAGGCTTATTACGGAATGTTTTACCTTTAGATTGATTTTCAATTTCAAGAGATATACAATGTTGTTGAAGCTCATCAAAACATTTTGAAAGTGAGTTATAAGAATCTTGAAGCTTTAAAAATTCAGCGTTAGATTCGTGACAAGAATGATTATCTATATTATTCACAGGTTCAACAATATTCACAGACAGATCATGCACATCATCACATTTATTCACAACAGATGTAATCTCAATAGCACATTCAATAGTAACAACTTGCATCACTTTGAGAGACACTACATGTTCCAAGAATTGGTCATATTCAGACAAAATCTTTTCTTTCTCAACTAGATGTTGCTCATAAGCATCATCTATTTCATAGAAAACTTTTCGAACTTAAGCCATTTTGAAATTAAGATTATCCCCGAGATCTAGAAATCCTTCTTTAATATTGTGTACAAACGGAACGATCTCTTTCTCAAACACCGATTTCATGTGTTCGAAAGCCCATTCTCTAGCGGTTTGAGCCATTGGAGTCGTACATTCCTTAATGACCTTGTCAAATTCGGTGAGGTATCGCCTAATCTCTTTCATGCTTAGCAATATTGTACTTACCGGTGGAAGACCCTTTGGAATTTTCTTAGGTTCATTCGGATTGACAAGTGTAGGAAATATACTAAGGCTTTCTCTAGTAGACATGTAAGTTGGTGTATGGATAAATTCCCTTTATTAAAGCGAATTCTAAAATCTGTTTTTGGATTCTCTGCATTAAGCTGTTCATAATCATACTTAGGATATGTAAAAATCATTGTTGACCGATTCTTTTCATGCAGTAACATATTCTCTGATTCATTCGAATTACCAATCGGATCTAAGACCAAACCTAGCTTTGTTGCATCATAAAGTCGTGGGTTGTGGTTAAATGCTTTCTTTGCATACCCCGGGTTAGGTGGTATGTCTATTAGACGCGATAGAGTGAATTCCTTAAAAGATGAATGAAACAAGTGTACTAGATGTGAATCAGAGTATTGTTTTAAAAGCAAAACTTCAGTCTTTTTAACTTTCTCAGACGCCTTAATTTCCGTTTCAACCCTTTTAGACTCGAGAATTTCGAAATCCGTTTGTAGTTTTTGAAAATTATTAATGATTGACTCTTTTTCTTTAAGTTCTTTTGAAAGATTTGCTCTTAAACTCTCAATTTCTAGCAAGTTATCCATTTAGACTTTTCTAAACCTATCAAATTCTGGATTGGTTATGGTAGTGGTCACTGGAGTTAATTCCAAGGTTTTAACCTTTTCCTTATACAAAGCAAGCTCGGCAGATAATGTCTTATTAACACATAGGGTTTCAAGGACCGCATTATTCATTTGGCCAAGCATAGATGCTGACACCATAACCAAATCTTGTTGAGCAAACGAATTTGTAGACGTAATAGCTCCCGGTTGTGTTTCACTCAAAGTCTGGGGACTTGCATTGATATTGTTATCATTGTTCGTCTCCTCGTTTGAATTACTAACCACCAGAGGCTGTTCCGGATACTCAGACACTTGCTCAACTTGATAAGGTACAATACTAGTATCATTGGCAGTATTTGGTACCTTAGAGATTGTATCAGCCCCATAAAGTGAAAGATTTGCCATTAGAGCTACCGTAGCGGTATTGAGGTCATCACAGTCTGAATCGTATGCATCAAGATCATCACATTGATATGCTGCACTGTTGGTAGAAGCTGCTGTGAGTCCTTCAGTATCCGAAACTCCTGGATCTACTAGAAATGCTAACTCCTCTTCACTGATTTCTCGACCTTGTGCTTGAGCATTCACCAAGTAAATCTTTTCTTGAAACCAGGTACCATCCCTCTTCCTCTTTGGCTTCTTACACTCCCTAGCCATGTGTCCTTCCCCTTTGTAGTTATAGAAGATAATCATCTTCACTTTACCACTGTTGTTTCCTCTTGGAGCAGTGTTGAATGGGCGTGCAGCAGTATTAGATGAACTTGGTCTTCCCTGAAGTGGTTGCACAGTAATTCTACCATCTTGAATTGTTGCTTGTTGACGAGAGTTAGAAGAAGTTCTCAACTGATTGTTTGTTGGAGATGGTCCTCTATAACCTCTTTTGTTCAACGTTTGAGTTATGTAGGCAGACATTTATGCTAGTACATCATTAGGATTATCCCCTTATCTGAACTCGGGAATTGGAACCTCATCATCGCAGTAGAAAACTGGTGCTGGTGGAGCCACATACACACTTGAAGGAGTACTGACATGTTGTGAGTAGTGAGGTTGAGGAACTTCATGTTGCTGGTAAGTGATAGAAGGATTTGTTGGTGGTTGATAAGGAGAGTATGGTTGTTGAGCACGTTGTGATGATAATGCTGGTTGCTGATATGATGTAGGTGGTTGTGGTAGAATCGAATACTAAGGAAAGCTTGGAGTTTGATACAAGGGCTGATATGAAGATTGTTGTCCCATAGCATACGGAGTGTTGTGATATGATAAAGTTGGATGATTTGCCATTAACGCCAATGGTTTGGAATAAGATCCTTGAGAGATGCGTTTCTAGATCACGTGCTTCTCGTGTTTCTGCAAGAAAGCATAGAGTTGATATAAATTTGATTTGTGCAAATCCCGAATCATTTTAACATCAGTGACATATTGGCTCCACTCTGGGGGTAACGTATTCAAGAACTTGGTGTTGAGTTGAAACTGAGCAATCCTTAGATTATACACATTCAAATCATTCATCAATGTGGTGAAGCGCCAGTAGTAGTCATGAAGTGTTTCCCCTGGAATGTATGTGAACCTATCAAACAAGTCACAAAATTGACACTCTCGTTCCTGCTTGGTGAGTGAAGTCCTTTGTAACAAAACAGTTAAGCGATCCCACAGTTCCTTTGCTACCTTATGTTCGCTTACCATTCGAAAAATATCGGGTGGAAGAGCTTGAAGTATGGTCTGAACGGCCCTTTCATCTGCATCGGCAATTATTTGATTAGCAGCCGTTAATTCATGAAATAACCTTGGTCGAGTCACATTGTCTATAGTAACTTCGCCCCAATCAAGTGGACCTTTCTCAATGGATTGAACCATAAGTCTCCCACTGGGTTTACCCATAATGTAAGTCCTCATGCGACCTCTCCATGCTTCAAATAACTCTTTGATGAGAAACGGTGGATAGGTATCGGTGCCCGAGATGACAGAAATATCGGTAAGCGAGGTCATTGTTGGCATAAATGAATGAGGATTCATTTTTGATCACTTGAAGGAAAAAAGATTATCTTTTGATCGTCCAATGAAATAAAGTTATTAAACAGTGTTGTTGTTATCAGTTTTGGAAAAATGAATAAATTGAGTTTGGATAAATTTAATGGTGAGTAGGTTTCGGAATATAATGAACTTTCGTAACTTTTGGTATTGAGAAACTCTCGGAACTTTTGATTGCGAAACTTTCGGAACAATTTGATATTATGAAACTTTCGGATGAAATGACCTTTCGTAACCAATCAAATCCTTCGTAACTAGTTAAACTTTCGTAACTAGTTAAGCTTTCGTAACCAGTTAAACTTTCGTAACCAGGTAATATTTCGTAACCACTTAACTTTCGTAACCAATCCTTTCGTAACTAATGAAACTTTCGTAAGATATGAACTTTCGTAGATCCTTAAGTTTCGGAACTTTGGATATACTATAAACCCTTTTACGAAAGGCAACTTTCGGAATTAATCCTAAAACCCTTTTACGAAAGCCAACTTTCGGAATTAATCCTAAAACCCTTTTACGAAAGATGAATATTACCAAGAAAACAATCTTAACGGTAACACAAATTTTTCAAACGAATACCACTAAAACACCACTCGAATCGAAATTTTTTTGTGATTCCTACCAAAACACGTAAACCAAATCACTACCACAAATTTGTAGATGATTTGTTTACAAACCTAAACCATAAAATCATAAAAAATTTCAAGATTTGAGATAAACTATCCTAAAACCCACTAATACAATCAAAAACTAAATAACAACACGAATCAAAACCTTAAATCAACCCATGGCTCTTGATACCAATTGTAGAAGTATGATAATCTATGATCCTATCAAGAGGGTTGTTGTTTTCTAAAGAGTGAAACTAGAGAGAGAAAGATGAGAGAAATGTGTGTTTATTATGAAAATAAGTGAACAAACAACACCCCTTTCCATGAAGGAAAGGGGTTTATATACCCAAGCCTTTGTGGGCTTGGGCCTTCAACCCATGGACAAGCCCATGGGTTAGTTTGTTACTAACTTTGATACAATAAACTAACTACGAGCTAATTACATTTAATAATATTGTTGGAGTGACCGATA
Source organism: Glebionis coronaria (assembly GCA_025667525.1). Lineage (NCBI taxonomy): Eukaryota > Viridiplantae > Streptophyta > Magnoliopsida > Asterales > Asteraceae > Glebionis > Glebionis coronaria. The sequence goes on from JANFOE010000922.1 coordinate 128,113, forward strand.
CTTCTAATATACGTTAAAAACGTATTTCCAACAGTAAAATTTTGGGCATCCGTCGGTATCGCGATCACTAGGAATTTTCGTTGTACACTGTTTTTGAATAAACTCGTTGTAAAATGCATGCGGGTGATTTTAAATCAAAAACTTTGATTTAAATGAATATGGAAAAATAAAATAAAATATTATAATTCCAGATAAAATATTTATCAATGATCAGAAAATACTTGAAAAGTATAATTTATTAAAATATCAAGATCTCAGGATTTACATATAAGAATACAAGAAAAGGTAATACGTTAGAAAATTTAATAAGCACGAATAAAAGAATAAAATAATACTGGGAAAGTACGGGTTCTCACAGTTTTCCCACTCCTTGTAGTGATTGCATTGACATTTTCCCTAGGATTGGTTTGAGTTTTGGAGGGTAAAGCACATTGAGGCTATGGTTTAAGAGCAACATGAATTTCTTATTTGTTTCCTCTTGCATTGCCCTCAATTGATCTTGAGTTCTTATTTTACTCTCATGAATCCTTCTTTCATTCTCTTGATTCATCTTATGAAGTAGCTCAATGGTTTCATTTTGTCCATTCCCTTGATTATATCCTTGGTTTTGTAAAGGTGGAGGTGGATGGTGAAACCCTTGGTTATTTCCATGAAAGTTATTCCCTTGGTTTTGAACGTTGTTTGGCCCTGTATTGGTGTTATTCCCTTGATAATTTCCTCTTGGCCCTTGGTTTATATTTAGCATTTCTGGATTGTTTGGTTGGTTTTGGGTGGGTTGTTGGGGTGGGAATCCCGGTGGAGCAAGGTAATTGTTGGATTTGTATGAAAGGTGATTAGGATTGATGTTTGGTTTGAAATGGGACCTTCCATCATCATTGTAAGCATAACATTCTCCTTGAAAGTTTTGAACTTTGTCACAATTCAAGTATGAGTGAGGGCCTCCACATGTCTCACATTGAAGGGTGATGGAATTAACATTGTTGGTAGAAGAGTTGCTCAATTGAATCTCACAAAGCTTTTGAAGCAATTCATTGTTTTGTTTAAGTATTTGACTATCAAGTGATTGAGGAGCACTCTCTTGCACAACATGTACCATTTCATCTCTATCCCTGTTGCTTTGAACCATGGATTTGGTTTTAATGAAATCCATTGCATCTTGGATAGACTTAGCAAGAATGTTTCCACTCGCGGCCGAGTTAAGGGAATCTTGATGGTGTGGTCTCAAACCATTGTAGAAGGTGTTAATTTGGTGAACTTGGTCAAAACCGTGGTTAGGGCACTTTCTTAACAACTCTTTGAATTCTTCCCAAGCTTCACTGAAGGTTTGATCTCTCTTTTTTTGAAAGCCTATGATTTGATTCCTTAATGTGGTGGTTCGTGAAGGTGGAAAGAACTTGTTCACAAATTTCTTCTTTAAGTCCTCCCAAGTGAGAATGCTATTAGAGGGTTCCTTGTCTAGCCAAATCCTAGCATTTCCCTCCAAAGAGAAAGGGAATAGTATCAACTTAACCGCCTCTTGAGGTACCCTATTATACTTGATTGTGTTACAAAGGGACAAGAATATCTTGATGTGGTCATGAGGGTCATCCGTAGGAAAGGTAAAGAAGAAACCATTTGTATCATGCATGTCTTAAGTTCAAAATTGTTGGCGGCTATCTTGGGAATGACTATGGCATTCGCATTCCCATCCACGTTGGATTGGAGAATCTCAATCAATGGTCGATTGTCCATGGCTTTGTTTAAGTGGTCTGATTGTAGATAATTTAGTCACTTGTTTTAGGAAAAACAAATAACCGTGGCAAATATTAAGCGTTACGATTTAGGAAAACCGTAAAACCGAATAAGTGTGAGTTCGTTCTCGAAGGAGGTGTATGTGTTATGCGCCAATTATATAAAAACAATTTTTGGATTAGTGATCGTTTTTTAGAGAGAAAGATTTGAATTTAAAGACGAATTACGCTAAAAACTATGCTACGACGGTTAAAACGCGAAATCGTAAAACTCGTCAAATATCGAAACTACTCTAAAAATTACCAAAATTTTAAACTAAGTTAAGAAAAATGTAATTAAAACAAAAGTGAAAACCAAAATTTCCAAAGCTTTTTTAATTAATTTTATATTAAACTACGACGAAAATTAAACGTATACGTAAAAACGTAAAAACGTAAAACGTGACGAAAATAAAATATTATACTAAAAATTAATTAAAATTAAAAATTAAGTCTAAAATAACATAAATAAAAATAAAAATTCAATAAATAAATTTTAAAACTTATTATTAATTGAATATTTAATTTTAAATGCTAATTAAAGCCATAAGATTAAATATAATCAACAAAAAGTCCAAAATTATATTTAATCAAATAAATAACTTACTAATATTAAATAAAAACTAAAAAGTATTTTTCCTAAATTTTTAAAACTATTTTCTAATTTTTAAACCACTAAAAACAATTTTTTTATTGAAATAATGCTAAAAATTAATAAAATAATGGGAAAAATAAAATGAATTTTCTAAAACTTCTATTTTAACTAAATTAACAAGAAAAAAAGAAAAGGTTTGAAAAAAATAAAAAAAATGGCAAAAAAATGTTCCCCAAAGTATTCCAAATTTGGAGTAGTTCTGTGTTGTCCAATATGTCACCAGACAAAAGTGTCGTCCGAGATCAGTGTTGCCCGTTATCGGACATCACTGAAAAACTGCGATATCGGACAACTATCTCAATAAGTTGCTGATAGGATTTTTGGAGCTCGTTTTTGTATGTTTTGAACTTGTTTGTCGATGTTTTTGGGCACAAACGGCACCCCTACAACCAGTTGGTTGTAGAGAGTCTAACACAAACAAAAATATCCAAATACAAACACAATTAAAGCCACAAAATTCATGAAAGATCAAGCATATGAAGAGAATGAAGGCTGTTGTGTCTAGAGGCTATATCAGTGGACTTCAACAGCAATTAAAAGCCACCAAAATTCTACCAATACCTAAGACCATATGCATGACCCCTATATCTACCCTAAACCTAATTAATTACCAAAAACCAAACCACCAAACCTACAAAAACACCAAAATCTATCAAATTCACAAAAGTAAAGAAAAAAACTTGGGCTGTGAGTTCTTGTATGCTTAAGTAGTGAGCTTATGTGGGATTATTGAACCACCAAATTCTTTCAAACACCTAAAACAAGCTATGTAAGCCCTTGACTACCCTACAAGCTATATGTGTATCAATTCTAAGCCACCAAGCAAAATTACAAGGCCCCCACCACCTGCTCAAAGGAAATATCACAGAAATTGGGGGTCAGCGTGATGTGGGCAAACTTGCTACGCAGTGGGTTCCTATAACGATTATAAACCAACAGACGGCCCTCAAACCTAGGTGCCATATATTAAATATATAAACCTAGCCCACTTCTATACTAGAACCTAAAATACTAACCTCAACTCGCCAAGTTTCACCTTTTTTGTGAACAAAAAGGGAGGTTTGGAAGCTGTGGTAAAACAATGAGCGTACACGGCAATTATGACCACCAAACATTTATTGAAACTTTAAGACCAGGTATAGAGCACTGCGACTACCCTAACACCCTTCTAATAAACCAAAGTACAAACCACAAAACCCTCCAATGAGCTTAAATACCCTGCTGATGCATTTGGCAAGGGTACGAAGTACCTTGCTAATTTTTTTTATTTTTTTGGCGGAATTTGGGTGAATTTTTAGCTACGAAGACCTTAGGCTAAGCAAAAAAAAAACACAAACCAAGTAGAAACTAACTCCTAATTGAGACCAATATCTAAATCAACAGAAACACAACAACCACAGTCCTACCCCTACTATTTAGACAAGCAGACATAAACAATGGTTGCTACACGCACAAAAAAGTGAAAAAGAAAAAAATATATGTATTCGTTGATGTAGTTGGTAAGTTAGTGGAATATGGGTCACAAGATCTTGCACCTAGGCACTCCACTCCTCAAATCAACAACATACACTCCTAGGCCTAAGGCACTGTCAACCAAGTTCTAGGCACTCAAACACAGTCCGAAGTAACTTGGTTTGGACAGCAAGTAAAAAGGCACACTTGTTGGTGCCTTGCGCACCACAGTGACTTGTAAAAAGAACTCTAAAAGCTACTAAAAGGCTTCCAAACTAAGATTCGACAAATTTCAAATTTATAATAACCTAAATACTATCAAGCTTACCCAGTTAAAACGCCCAAAACTCAAAAATCATAGCTTAAATCAACTACTGATTTTGTTGTATGCAAGTTTTAACCAAAACTTAAAACGCTTGTTTTGCCCTACACTATCCAAACCAAATAGTCAAACAAAACAATTCCACCTAAACTAATGTGCAAGGAATATGTCCTAATCAATTGCTTGTCACCATCAACGTGAATGAGACAGATCCAAACACACCATTAAAACTACCTAAATGAGATAAAATCAAAGTAAAAACTAGAAAATCAACTATAAATCTAACTAATTCAACAATATCATATTGCAAGTAGAAACAAACAAGTAATACCAAAAAATTGTATACCAAGATCAGTACACAACCAACTTCACATAGCAAAATAAATCTTAAGAAAGAAAAGGGAGTTCGAACTTATTGCCGAGTCTTGACCATTTCGGGCCAAGATAGCTTAAGTGATACCACCGGCTTAGTCCTTCAAACGTTTAACAAGCTATTGTGATTTTCGAGGGGGGACAATGAAATAGATATGGGCTGCAAGGACTACAGCAGTCCTTCTCAGCTAAGATGGATGAGGTAGATGGAACCTGTTATAACGCAAGCAAAACCAACAACCTTCAATGCTCACATAAGCCCACAATAAGCTAATTGTAAATCAGCTTATTGATGTAACTTATGTGAATAGTGAGTGAGATTAGGAAAACAGTAAGAAGACAAGATTGTGTACAAATCTTGAAAATCTACTTGACTCTTGAAACAATAGTAACCCAACAAAGAATTTCCTTCTACAATTGTCCTATAAACACAAGGGTTTCCAAAGAATTTTTGCAAATCTTTTGATACTAAGGAACAAACTTCCAAATCTTGAAACACAGTTAAACTAAGAATGCATGAAGTAAAAGAGACAAGCAAAATAAACTAGGAACACAACAATTCTCAATGCAAGGTTTTAAAATTTCTACAAATAATTCATTAAAAAAGTTTACAAATGAGAAAAGTAGGAATAAGAGAGAAGGTCACAAGGCGACCTCTCTTTATACTACCATACTAAACATAATAGAAGAAATAGGAAGACGAGAAACCCTAGTTCACTGAGTTTATAAATCTGCCTTCTTGGTCTTTTCTTTTAATTTGGTCAATCTTGGATCCCATGTGATATCCTTGGAGTTTTTCTCTTTGCCAGCTTGTTAATTCAATCTAGGCCTTTGAGAAATACTTTGGGAGCAAGGAATAAGCTCATAGCCATCGGATTACTGTACCATATGGGTCAGGGGAGTACTGGGTTGGCCATGTGAGTGAGAGTGACACCTTTTTGGGAGTTGAGGTGTCATTAGGCTAAGGAGAATTAGTGTTCTGGAGTATTTGGACAATTTTCTCTTTGATGTGAAAGGTAAACGTGATTAGGGTTTATAGCTAGGATTAGGGGTGTTTATGTGAGTGAAGTCAACAGTAAAAGTTCCCCCCCCCCCCTAAATTTTATTATTATAAAACCGGGTTTAAACTTTATATTGAAGTGAGGTGGTGAGATGTGATGATGTGGAGGGATGAGGTGGAGTAGAGTGAGCTGGCAGATGGGGATTGGAGGGGATTAGTTTGTTTTTGGCAAAAACAGTCCTTAGACTCTCCCAAAAGTATCATATCAAGTTTGGTAGTCGATATTGCACATTCCCTTTGTAAAATCTTTAACACACTTGTCATTTTTGGCACATACATATTTGCAAACTTGTATCAAGGGCCTTTTGTGTAGATTTGGTATTCTTCAAGGGCTTGTATTGTCATTTCTTGAAACTTTAGGACCAAACTTGTAATAATTGAGATTTACAAGGTTCTAAAATGACGAGTCTTCAATTCTTGAGGGACCAAAGTTGACAAATCTTCAAACTTCAAGGACTTCTTTGAAAATTCATGACTCGGGTCCGGTTCTTTATGCGGCTTCATTTCCTGTTTTCGTTTTTGTTTGAAACTCGTGATTTTTTGTTGATTTCACGATATCCGTACCAAAAATACACGACGAACAAACACAAGCATAAAAAAGTAATAGTCTACTGGAACCTAAACTTTCTCTCTCTAGACATGGCGATTTTGCTTAACCTTTCTCTTTATTGATCGATTGTTCTTGCGAGATCATCATTCGATTTATAACAATCAATTAAGGATCTTGAGTTCTGTAACCTGTATTGGTTATATATACATCGTGATTTAATTTTTTGTTATTTATCTCGACGTGATTCTGGTAGGTTGATCGTTTCAATATTAGGGTTTCAATTCGTGTTCTAGGGTTTAGGTTGTGGTCTTCCTTTATTATTATTATTGTTGCTACTATCATGGAAACATCATAGTATTATCCGATTGGTGGGTTTTGGTGTGTCGATTGAGTTGTGAGCCCTATTTGTTTTAGGGTTTGTTTTTTAATTGTTTATTTTGATTAATGAGAGATGGAGAATGACAGTGTGCGTCCAATTAAATCTTCGCTGGGTGCATTTGCGAATCGACTCAAGAATATCAATGGCAAGATCGGTAAAGAAGGGGTTGTGCGTAATGCAGTTCGGCATGTGAATAAGGAGGGTGGGGTATTGCGTATACCTCTGAATGATACTTTAAATCATCAAGCGGACACAAGCATCAAGGTGCGTCAACCGAGGGCTGATGCCAAGGTTGAAAACGTTGTCCCGGATAATGTGGATTTGAGTACTACGGTGCGTCACTCGAGGGCGGATGCAAAGGGTGACAACAAGAAGGATTCAGGGTGTGAACCTGATATGCTTCCCAAATCCTTTGTGGATATTCTTGGATCTGAGCCTGTTGTTGAGAGGGTTCGGTTTAGAGAATTATTTAATGATGAACACGTTGAAAATACTGATTTTGTATTGCCAATTGAAAATGTATTGGCTGCGCAAGACATGTTCTCTAATTCTTTAGTAGGATTTTTTGTGGGCAAAGCGGTGGCGTTTCCACTTGTTAAAAATTATGTGCTTAATACTTGGGGTAAGTTTGGTCTACAACAAGTCATGCGTGATGATGATGGAGTGTTCTTTTTCAATTTTACTTCCATGTCGGGGTTGGAACAAGTGTTAGAGAAGGGGCCTTGGATGGTACGGAATCGTCCTCTCATACTTACGAAGTGGTCTCCAAATATGGTGCTGTCACGTGATCATGTTACCAAGGTGCCAGTTTGGGTTAAAATCCATAAGGTGCCAATTGTTGCGTATAATGATGTTGGCCTAAGTCTTAATGGTTCTCAAATTGGAACCCCTATGATGCTGGATGCATTCACGAGTGCACGGTGTTCAGACTCTTGGGGAAGGATGGGTTATGCTCGTGCCCTCATTGAGATTTCAGCAGATAAACCTCTTAAAAAGGAAGTTGTCATGGCGGTTCCTAATATAGAGGGGGATGGACATTCGGTAGTGCGTATGCAGATGGAATATGAGTGGAAACCTTCTATTTGTGAAGATTGTCAAGTTTTTGGTCATGATATTGATATGTCCCCTAAAAAAAAGCCGGTGACTATTATTGACAAGGGTAAAACACCTATGACACAAGAGGATGGTTTCACTACTGTGACTAATAAGAAAAACAAAAAGAAGAAGGCGGGGAAAAATAATGTGAAACTGGCTGATGGTATTGTTATTTCAAAACCTTCGGTAAGTTTGCAATATCGAGTGGTGGAAAAGGGTCAAAGTTCTAAACAGAATCATCATAAGTCGCGTGAGGTTGTTGGTACAGTTACGACTAATAATGCCTTTAGTGCATTATCTGATACTGATCATGATATTACTACTGAGAATAATCAGCGGGTTAATGAGGATAGTGAAGATGATGAAGTGGACGAGAATATCATTATGGAAAATCCGCCTACTGTTACGGAAGGAGCAAGCACTCCTGTTGAACAGGTTATTAATGTTTAGTCTTGCTGCCTGGAATATTAGGGGAATGAATCTCTCTCCTAAACTAAAAGAGATTAGGCAAGTTATAAGGGAGAACAATCTGTCTTTGTGTGCTATTCTTGAGTCGCATGCTAGTTCTTCGAAATTGGATAAGCTTTGTGGTGTGGTCTTTCTCCAATGGGACTGGGTTTCTAATAGCGCTTGTTGCACTAAGGGTACTCGTATTATTGTTGGATGGGACCGTGATGTTATTGATGTGTCGATCATCAACCAAACTGCTCAGGTCATTCATTCGCGTCTATGGATTAAAGATTGTAATAAAGAGATGTTTGTGTCATTTGTGTATGCTCATAATGCTCACACGCAGCGTAGATCTCTTTGGCATGATCTTAAGATGCATAATTACTTTGTTCGACAGCGCCCGTGGTCAATTCTTGGTGATTTTAATTCAGCGCTTGTTCTTGAAGATTATGCCTCGGGTTCCTCTTCCATCAGTATTTCCATGCGTGAGTTTCGCGAGTGTGTTGTGAATATTGGGGTTAAGGATGTTCAAAGCACGGGGCTCCAATACACGTGGTCTCAGAAACCTCGAGGGGAGGATGGTACTTTCAAAAATATTGATCGGATAATGGCTAATGTGGAGTTTTATGATCAGTTTGTGGGTGGGCATGCTATTTTTCAGCCATACCGGGTCTCGGATCATGCGCCTGCGGTGTTGCGGATTCCTGCTGTGATGAAACCTAAAAAGCCTCATTTTAAATTCGCCAATATTCTATGTCTGCATGAAAGGTTTAAACCTATTGTCCTTAAAAACTGGCACAATCCTGTTAGTGGTTTCCATATGTTTACTCTTGTCCAGAAGCTTAAACGTCTCAAGAAACCTTTGCGGAAATTACTATATGATCATGGTAATCTTCATGATAATGTTAAAAAGTTGAGAATGGAATTGGATGTTGTTCAAATGGACCTGGATCGGGACCCTTTTAATATTGTTTTGCGTGAAGAACAAGCTATGTATGTTCAAGCTTTTAATGAAGCCAGCCTGTTGGAGGATCGGTTTCTTCGTCAAAAGGCGAGAATGGATTGGATTCGCGATGGCGACTCTAATTCTGCTTTTTTTCACAAGGCAATTAAGAACAGAATGAGAAGAAACAGAATTGACGTTATTACGAGCACTAATGGTAACGTTTTTGCTAGTGATCAGGTTGCTTCTGCTTTTGTTGCACATTATGAAGATTTTTTGGGGCAAGCAGGTCAGGTTGCGGGTTTTAATGATAATGACTTGTTTATTACTCGTCTTAATGATGAGGAAGCTGCCCTTATGATTAAGGAGGTCACTAATGATGAGATTAAGAGGGTGGTGTTTTCCATGGGTAATGAGAAAGCTCCTGGTCCCGATAGCTTCACAGCGGCTTTCTATAAGGAAGCTTGGGATATTGTGGGTTCTGATGTGTGCCTTGCTGTTCGAGAATTCTTTTCTAATGGGAGACTTCTTAAACAGGTCAATCACACTATTATTGCCTTACTTCCCAAAGTTTTGAATCCTTCTCGTGTTACTGATTTTCGTCCAATTGCGTGTTGTAATGTGGTCTTCAAAGTTATAACCAAGATTATTACTAATCGCATGAAGGAGTGTTTGAAGCGGATCATTAGTCCTAATCAATCAGCTTTTGTCCCTGACCATAGTATATCGGATAATATTCTGGTTACTCAGGAATTAATGCATAATTATCACCTTAATCGCGGCCCTCCAAGGTGTGCTTTTAAAGTGGATATTCAAAAAGCTTATGATACGGTGGATTGGAGCTTTTTGAAGAGTATTTTGATTGGTTTTGGTTTTCATCCTAGGATGGTTTCTTGGATTATGGAATGTGTTACCACGGCTTCTTTCTCGATTAGTATTAATGGATCGATTCATGGCTATTTTCTAGGCAAACGTGGTTTATGTCTGGGTGATCCTCTTTCTCCCTATTTATTTACGCTTGTCATGGAAGTTTTGACGTTGATTATTAGAAGACGGGTTTGAGAGTCTGATTCATTTACATATCATAGATATTGTTCGAGATGGGAGCTTGTTAACCTTTGTTTTGCTGACGACTTGTTTCTTTTTGCCCATGGTGATGTCCATTCTGCGCAAGTGATTATGGATGCTTTGGAAGAGCTTAAATTGATGTCGGGGCTTGTTCTAAGTTTACCAAAGAGCACCGCTTATTTTTGTAATGTGGTCCCTCATGTTAAGAGATCTATCCTTCAAATTCTTCCGTTTGAAGAAGGTAAGCTTCCTGTTAAATACTTGGGAGTTCCTTTGATCTCTTCGCGGTTAGTGTATCAAGATTGTAATGAGCTTGTTCAGAAAGTTCATGATAGAATTGATGATTGGAAGCATAAAGTTTTATCCAGGGCTGGTCGTGTTCAATTAATTCAGTCGGTTCTCAGTTCGCTTCATGTGTTTTGGGCGTCGGTGTTTATTCTTCCTACTCGAGTTTTACATGAAATCGAGCAAATTCTTCGTAATTTCCTTTGGTCTCATTCTGGTTCGTGCAAAGGTAAGGCTATGGTCTCATGGGAGGTTGTTTGCCTCCCTAAATCAGAAGGTGGTTTGGGGATTCGTCGTTTGGATTCTTTTAATCAAGCTCTCATGGTTAGGCATATTTGGAATCTCATTATCCGTAAGGATTCTATGTGGGTTCAGTGGATTCATGCCTATAAGCTTCGACATCGAAGTTTTTGGGATGTTCCGTTGCGTGGGAGTTTAACGTGGTGTTGGCGTAAGATTCTTCAATTACGGCCTATTATTCGAGAATTCATTTGGCATAAAATTGGGAATGGTAACAATACTCTTGTGTGGCATGACAATTGGTGTGAGGTCAGTCCTCTTTCTAGGATTATAACCTGGCGTGATATTCATCGTGGAGGTTTTCACAAACATTCTAAGGTGAGTGACTTGGTGATTAATGGCCATCTTGAATGGCCGGATGGGTGGTGCCACAAGTACCCGTTGCTATCGTCGATTCCTGATCCTATCTTATGTGATCGTCCGGATAGCATTAGATGGAGGGATATTATGGGAGCTGTTCAAGAGTTCTCAACTAGTGTCGTTTGGAATGATTTAAGGCCGCGTAGCAGCAAGGTTCCGTGGAGATATGTTGTTTGGTTTGCTGGTTCCATTCCGAAGCATGCTATGCTTATTTGGTTGATTATCAAGCGTCGTTTGAAGACTCAAGACAGGTTAAAAGCATGGGACCATGTTGATGCTTCGGTGGTCAAATGCTCGTTGTGTGGCGACTGTCCTGATTCGCACGAGCTCTTATTCTTTGAGTGTGCGTTTGCTAGACAGATTTGGAATGATATAAAGGTGTTGGCGGGTCTCTCCGATTCAGGGTATGAGTTTGATAGTATTTTGAATGATATTATTCCTTATGCCAAGCTTAAAAATTCGAGGAGTGTCATTGCAAAGATTGCATTAGCGGTGACTGCCTATCATGTTTAGACTGAGCGCAACAACCGGTTATTCAAAGCGGTCAAGAGGTCTCCAGGTCAAGTTATAGACGTTGTGAAGAATGAGATTCGGCTTAAGCTTATGTCGGTCCGTTGGAAGCATTCTCGAAGTGTGAATCATATGATTCTAAGATGGCGGTTATCAGATTCTATTTTAGTTTCCTTATGATTGGTTGTATCATTTGTCTTTGCACTTGTAGGTGGTTTTTCCCTATAGGTGTTATTGGTTTTGTAATAGGGTAAGATCTATGGTGTGTCATATGATCTTGTAGTTCAAGCTTTGCTTGAGGTTAATACGGTATATCTGCCGTATTCCATTGTGCTTATTGGTTGGGTTAATATATTTTACCGGGATTAGTCCCTTTACCCAAAAAAAGTATAATAGCACATGAAACATGAAATACGTTAATTAAGAACACATGAAACACTAAGAAATACATGATAAAACATGAAATGGTAAAACAAATCAAGAACAAGTAAAACAAGTCAAGAACAAGTAAAGTAAACTAATAATGAGCAAGTTATACATGAACATACAATCTTTCACGTCCATTATTATGTAGCACTCGTGAAGTCGGGGTAGTTACTTTCCGCCTTTCATCTTTCATCGTTACTAGACATAAGGTACGGATATTCCGTCCTTAAGTAAGGACATTCAAGCATGCTTAGGATTCCACGTTTGCTGCCATATGTTTTCCCAGTAGTTTACATGTTATAAACTTTTTCAGTAATTACCATGCTATCATTTTAAATTGCCTGAGCTATACACATGCATGACCATGTCCACCTAGTTATGGAGGTACCATAACCATGACACTTGAGGCACCGGTGTTATGACTCTTCTGCGACGAGAGTGATTACTCGCGGCGTCCCTTTCAGTTATTTTGCCATTATTATTATTATCATGTGGGGCGTATGGGTGCATCCTAGTACATGTTTTGCAGATTTACACGGTGACTGTGGTGTGTGCTCTACATCCGTCACATTGGAGCTGATCCCTCCACCCATACGTATATACTTAGAGGCAACCCATCTAGTTGTATGATGAGGTCACCCCTCTATGTATTCATGCACGCTGATACCTTTCAAGACCTATATGGGCTCTTTGGAATTTAAATTACATTTTCATGAATAACCATAAGACTTTTCACGTATAAACCATTAATAAAACACGTTCCACGTTTTCCAGGACTTACACATTTTCCGCTGCATTTCTTATCATTTACTTATGTTTCAGTTGTTTTTATCATGTCATTTTTATCCGTTCACTGAGCTTATTTCTCAGCCGTATTTTCTTTCCATATCCCATACGGCAGGTACCCAAGGACAGACCTAAGCTATTGAGAGTACGTGCATAGGATGGAGGCTACCTTTAATTTCTTTCCCTTATGCACTTTACATATTTATGCTTGGTTGGACACTATTTTAGTCCTTTCCACTTCATTTACTTTATGCATGTTTTGAGCTTATGTTTGGGAGCCGATGTTTGATTCCAGTTTTCATTTTTGGTCATGTATGTTTTAAGAAATATTACCTTGCATGCTTTGATGACACGCCATAAATATCATGTAACAGTCTACTTATCAAAGTCGGGTGTTACAATTATGGTATCAGAGCTTGGTTTCGACCTGTAGGCTCTAAAACTTGACTTGTGACTAGTGGGTAGTCACCAGGATCTTCCTAAACTGGCGTTGTTACTTTTCGCGTATTGGTATTTTCAAAAATTTTGTTGGTTGTAATCAGGACAGTTTCCTTTTGAATCTTGACTGGTATGGATTAAACCATAGTCGTCCATACTTAGTCACATGTTGTCAGTCTTTACTCATGATATTTTCCTTTGAATTTTGACTGGTATGAATTGAACCATAGTCGTTCATACTTAGTCATATGTTTTCTTTTGAATTTTGACTAGTATGATTGAACCATAATCGTTCATACTTAATCACATGTGTTCTTTCGAACATAGACTGGTATGGTTTGAACCATAGCCGTCCATACTTAGTCACATGTCTTTTCTTTCAAATTTTGTGGGCTGAACCATAGTCGTCCACACCAGTCAATGTTAAATCATGTTGATTATGCTTTTATGTTTCCTTGTGACAATTATATTTTCATACTTTCATGTTGATTTTGTTTTCATGATGATTATGTTTTCATGCTTCCTTATGTTGATTATGTTTTCATGTTTCTTCAAGTTGATTATGCTTTCATGCTAGACATTGATGAATTTCAATTAATCATGCTTTCATGATTTGCATGGTTGGTTATCATTAATCATGCTTTCATGCTGGTCATTATTGAATTTTGTTTCATCATGTTTTCGTGCTTCTTCATGCAAGTGGAGTTATGTCTACGCTATATTAGCTAGGCTATTACGTTGTCCTCTCCAGTTTGGTTTCTAACCGTATAAGCAATTACCTTCATTAGATCACGACAGATGGTAAACACAATACTGATCATCTCATGTGCATTCCATGTGTGCTCCATGTACCGTATTCCATGTACCATATTCCATGTGTACTCCACGTACCATATTCCAAGGGTAACCTATTTACCGTACTACATGTGTACTGCTAATCGTTTATCAATCATCGCAGGCGTTTTTCCACTTACCAATGTTGCTCAAGTGATGATGCAGGTCGTAGCTTAGAGATGCTATCGGACAAGGACGGAGGCGATATATCTGAACGACCAGACAGGGAATATAATTCATCCACCAGACATTACGATTTTGTTTTCATGACTTGATCTTCTCAATTATATGTCACGTGACATTCCGTTGTCTCTCCAGGCATATGAGTGGGAGCCGGTAACAGCCGGCCACTCAGCAAAATAGTTACATGAACCACAATCATGATAATGACCGTCATGGAACAGACAGACAAGGAGATAATAACGACTACTATGACAATAACTATTCTGGCAATAACTATAGAAACTTAGGTAACGTACGTGACCAGAACTACAAGGGCCAGCAGTCCAACCGATTTGCCAATCCGGCATTAGAACCTAAGAGTTTCAGTTTTAATTGTTTCACATCTCGAGACTTATGTCAAGGCACCCGTCAATACACATGCCTCACGTATATTGTTGAAGAAACATGTCAGGACATCAGTCAAGATGCATGTCTCACGTATATTTTCTGAAGACATATGTCAAGACACCAGTCAAGACACAGGTCATACATATATTTTCTTAAGACACGAGTTAATACACATAACTCACGTATATCTTCTGTACTAGGCCCTCAGTAATTCAGGATACCCTCCAAGGGGTACATCCATTCTGTTGTGTCATGTGTGAATTAGATCACTAGAATTTCAGGTACCATCACTAACGTATTGTTCATGTTTGGACACGAATTGGCCGCTCTGTTTAATACTGGCGAAACACATTCAGTGAGATTTACCACGTTTACTTCATGTATTGACATGTTCATTTCTTGATCATGTATTACCTATATCCACGCCCAAAAAAGACTCCATTCGTATCAACGGGTATAAAGAATTTCTTTTAGTTTGACGACAAGATCCATTCTGTTAACGCACTTTTCATTGGGCATCTGCGAGTTCGATATGAATCCAGGCATGAACTAGTTAGCAGCACTCCCGCTATGATTGATTACCACTCATATCGGGGCATATTCAGAGATACACAAGCCCTTGAATACATTCATCATGGTCCCCTACCAAGAATATCTGTACAAAGTAATTCTGCTTTACAAGCACGTGCTTTATTACCCTATGGCTACGAAAATTTTATAGCTACCATTTATGACTTCTGAAGTTTCTAAAAATCGATGATCAGCCTTTTGTTTTTAGTTCCGGATGTATTTCCAAGAAGAGCTTCTGGGTATACTTCCTACCCGCGAGGTAGAGTTGCGCATCGAGCATGTTTTGGGAGTAGAACCAGTCTCCAAGGATCCTTATCGCATGGATTCCTTGAGCTAATATAGTTGAAGGATTTGCTGCAAGACTTGCTGAGACGAGATTTATTCGCCCGAGTGACCGGTTCGGTTTATTAAAGGAGAGGGACGGTAGCATGAGATTATGTATCGACTACCGTTAATTTAAACAAATCACCATTCATAACCATTATCCTCCTCCATGTTTGATGACGTGTTTGATCGATGACAGGGTGCTAAGCACCTTTCCAAGATCGGTTTACGATCAGAATACCAACAGTTGCGAGTGAAAGAGCAGGACATTTCCAAGACTGCTTTTCGCACACGTTGTGGTCATTATAAATTCGTGTTTATGCCTTTTGGTCTCACGAATTCCTAACTATAATTATCGACTTGATAAATCAAAATTTCATGAATTCTTAGACAAGTTCGTCATTATGTTCATTGCTAACATTCTGATCTTCTCTAAGTCTAGAGAAGAGCACGAAGACCATCTTCGCATTATGTTACAAATTCTATGACAAAAGAAATTTCACACGGAATTTTTGAAATACGAATTTTGGTTGATTATAGTGACACTCGGAATCATGTTGTTTCTCACGGTTAGTTTACCATGTCTAAGCTTGCGCGTAAAGGAGAGAATCCTATACTAAATTATGTGTTCCAGATACGCTAAGAGAGGTCTATTTTACCGAGACTCATAGTTTTTTCCAACGCTTATGCACCCAAGTTCCACAAGGATGTATCATGATCTCAAAACCACATTTCGGTGTAGCGGTGAAACAAGATGAAGTTACGTTCATATCCAAACGCCTAACATACCAGCAGGTTAAGATAGAACGCCAACATGCTAGTAGTTTATTTCAATCATTAGAATTTTCAAATGGAAGTGGACAATATCTCCATGAATATTATTACCATACTACCACAGACTCCAAGGAGGCATGATGCTATCGGAGTTGCTGCCAATCGTTGACAAGTCTACACATTTCCTCCTTATCCGTAAGAATTACACAGTCAACCAGTTGACAGAGATAATTCAACATGAGATCGTACGATTTCATGGTATTCCAGCAACAATCATATCAGATAGAAACTTACTTTTACGTCCACGTTCACGCTTGCATTTACGTCTCACGTTCGTGATCACGAACGTGTACGCATTCACGTCCCTTCCCAATTTCACGATTTGTTTTTCGCATTCATGTTCATGACATTGTTCAAGTTCATGATCGTGTTCTCTCTCACGATTTACGTTTCACGTACGCGTTCACAACCTTGTTCACGTTCATGTTCTCGTTTCATCTAACGGTTCACATTTCACGTCTCATTCTGAAAGAGTTGCAAAAACTTGGGAGACCAGACCCAAGTTTAGCACAACGTTCCATCCTCAGACAAACGCTTCACGTCAAATTTCATGTCTCGCCTCGTATCGTTTGGCGTTACCTCCTCGGTTATCACGTTCACGATATGTTTCACGTATCACGTTCATGATATGTTTCACGTATCACGTTCAACATATGTTTCAGGTATCACATTCACCATATGTCCACATATAACGTTCACAAATGTTCACGTATCACGTTCACAATTGTTCACGTACTACGTACACAATATGTCTCTCGTATCATTGCTCAGAGATTACTAATATCATTCTTTTCATGTTATTTCGTATCGTATCATTTCATGTATCTTCTTCTTTTTTTTTTTGGGTAAAGGGGCATTCCCCGGTAAAATATATTAATCCCAAAAACAATAAAGTACAATGGAATGTGACTGAGTGTCACATTAACCTCAAGCCAAGCTTGAACTACTATCTAATCATACGACAACTCATATGAAAATCCTAGCGTACAAAAACAATAACACCAATAGGAAAGAACCACTTAACAAACAACATTAAGAAATAAAAATAGAATCGGGCAGCTTCCAAAGATGAGCGAACATAAGCGCATCCACCGAACGCTTAAACTTACAAGAAAGAAGCTTAAGCCGCACCTCGTTCCAAATGGATTGAAATAGCTCTGGCACTTGCCTCTTGACCTTGGTGAATAATCGAACATTACGCTCTTGCCAAATGAAGTAGGCACACGCAGCTATGATCAGCTTAGAAACAATACTTTTAAATAACTTCCGCTTGGAAAATGGCTAAACAAATGAAGTAATATGACTAAAGACTGGATCAATAGAATCCATCCCAGCAAAGTTCTTCAAACGGTTCCAAATCTACCGAGAGAATGGACATTCAAAAAAAAGGTGATCATGGGAATCCGGGACCAATTCACACAACGAACATACTTGAACCATATTCTGATTAACTTCTGAGGATCTCTCTTCTTCACGTTATTTCTTATCCACTCGATCAGATTCATGAGGATCTATCTTATGTTGAGGAACCAAAAACTTTTCTGTGTTGTCAAGACAGGGTCATGAAGACCAACTTTATTATTTTCGTTAAGATCCCTTAGAGGGACCATCCCGAGCAGGAAGCCACTTGGGTAAACGGAGGAGTCCATCTGGATTTATTATCCTCATTTCCTTCCATGATCCGAGTATGTTCTTTTCAGCCACGTCACATTCCATGTTCTCTTTAGCCACGTCATGTCCATGTTCTTTCAGCCATATCATGTTTCTAATTCGAGGACAAATTATTCTTTTTAGAGGGGAAGAGTTGTAAAACCCGCATGAAAATCCATGAAAATATTAAATACATGAAAATAAAGATTAATTAAAACTTTTAATTAATTAATTCACAACAAGTATTACGTATATTAATTGTACCCAACAAGTGTTTACGTATAATAAAATAAATCATGACACGAATGAACACGAACGCAAGTTACGAATATTTAATTAACGGAAATCCAAAATAATTCATGAAATGTATAAAGAGGGTGTTTTTTGGCCGGTCGGACGGCCTAAAAAGAAACATGAGAAAGGGTTTAAAGCCCCGCCCAAGTAGCAATTTAACAAGCACGGAAATCAATTTTACATTTTCATTTCATAACAAGTAAAACAAAAAGAAAAACTAGGGTTTTGTTGGGTTGGTGCCGCAGGCAAAAAAACAAGAAAAAGGAAGAGGGCAAAGCTTTTGATTTTGATTGTTCGGTTTGTGTGTTCGTACTTGATTTTCTTTAAATCACGTGGTGTCGGCAATCATTCTTTCTCTCTTTTATTCCATAAACCATGAATCTTTTATTTAAATATATGAAATATGTTTACAAGTAATTAATCAAGAAATGGAATCAAGTATTGTGTTGGGTTTTATATTGGTTAGGCACGAAAACCGAGGACCCCGTCCATGGGGTGCTCTCGGTGGGTGTTCAAGCCTAGCAGCCGATACCTTGGAGGTCTCGGTGGCTATTTTATTTAAATAGCTACAACCCTATATAAGGGTGCAGTGGCTGCTGTGTGTAGCGCAGTGGCTGTTGTTCAGCGCGATGGCTGTTGCATGCAGCGCAGTGGCTGCTGTGTGCAGACAGTGGCAAAGCCCACATCCAGGGTGAACCCCGGCCAACTAGTGGGAAAATAATCACGACTAGTGGCTATGGTGGGACCTTTTTTTGTGCAACCGAGACCGAAAAGGTCTCTGTGTGTTATTGATTTCGAGGCTCGAGTAAACCGTAGGTAATAAAAGACACGTGTTTGGTTTGTCTCGGCTTATGTTAAAACACAGGATTATTAAAAACTAACTTATTTTAGAGATTGTATTATTCATCACGTTTTATCTATTTACTTAATAATAATAAGATTCATTTCACATGGGTATATTTAATATTGATTCATGAATATTACTAATTAATAATTAAAGAATAAATCATGGTATATATTATTAATTAATAATTATTTGTAAACTTTATTATAGTAAAGTTAATTATTAAACATGACTTATTAACATGATATTATATTATTAACCATGGATTAATTAAATTAACTAATGTGTAATTTAATTATACAATGATCAAGTTTAAGGTAAAGTTTTATTGAAATATAAATCATACCTTATTAATTAATAAACAATTAACCATGTTATGTTATTAATTAATAATTATTTATAAGATTATGACATGTTATATTATTTATTAAATAAACTTTACTATTCTATCATTTAATTAATCATGACTTATAAAACATGTTCATTAAGCTTTAGCTTATATCATATGCTTATTAAACAAGCTTATTATTATTTATGGAAACATGCTATTTATGGAAACATACTATTTATAGAAACATGCTATTTATGAAAACATACTATTTATGGAAACATTCTATTTTTGGAAACTTACTAAATATGGAAACTTTCTATTTTTGGAAACTTACTATTTATGGAAACTTACTATTTTTGGTGAAAGTTGATATATATGGAAACCTGCTATTTTTAGAAAGTTACTATATATAGACACCTGCTATTTTTAGAAAGTTACTCATTATGAAACATCAAGTATAATAGCACAAGAAACATGAAATACGTTAATTAAGAACACATGAAACACTAAGAAATATATGATAAAACATGAAAATTAAAACAAGTCAAGAACATGTAAAACAAGTCAAGAACAAGTAAAACAAGTCAAGAACAAGTAAAGTAAACTAATAATCAGCAAGTTATACATGAACATACAACTTATTCACGTCAGTTATTATGTAGCACTCGTAAATTCGGAGTAGTTACTTTCCGCCTTTTATCTTTCATCGTTACTGGACATAAGGTACGGATATTCTGTCCTTTAGTAAGGACATTCTCTTTCTATGCATGATTAGGATTCCCCGTTTGTTGCCATCTATTTTCCAAGTAGTTTACAGTTATAAACTTTTTAAGTAATTACCATGCTATCATTTTAAATTGCCTAAGCTATATAAATGCATGACCATGTCCACCTAGTTATAGAGGTACCATAACCATGACAGTTGAGGCACCGGTGTTATGACTCTCCAGCGGCGAGAGTGATTACTCGCGGTGTCCCTTTTAGTTATTTGAACATTATTATTATTATCATTTGGCGCATATGGGTGCATCCTAGTACATGTTTTGAAGATTTACACGGTGACTGTGGTGTGTGCTCTACATCCGTCACATTGTAGCTGATCCCTCCACCCAAACTTATATAATTAGAGGCAACCCCTCTAGTTGCCTGACGAGGTCACCCCTCTATGTATTCATGGACGTTCATACCGTTCATGACCTATATGGCCTCTTTAGCATTTAAATTACATTTTCATGAAGAACCATAAGACTTTTCAGATATAAACCAGTTATAAAACATGTTCCAGGTTTTCCAGGACTTACAGATTTTCGGATGCATTTCTTATTATTTACTTATGTTTCAGTTGTTCTTATCATCTCATTTTTATCCGTTCACTGAGCGTATTGCTCAGCCGTATTTTCCTTCCATGTCCCATACGGCAGGTACCCAAAGATAGACATAAGCTATTGAGAGAACGTGCATAGGATGGAGGCTACCTTAGACTTCTTTCCCTTATGCACTTTACATACTTATGCTTGGTTGGACACTGTTTTAGTGTTTTCCACTTCATTTACTTTATGCATGTTTTGAGCTTATGTTTGGGAGCTGATGTTTGATTCCGGTTTTCCTCTTTGTTCATATATGTTTTAAGACATATTACCTTGCATGCTTTGATGACACGCCATAATTATCATGTAGCTGTCCACTTATCAAAGTGGGATTTTAGAGTACCCATTCATCTATCTACTTGTATAAAGTGTGGTTGATCTTATAAACCACAAAGTGTAAGAAATAGATAAGCCGTCGTTGTTGTGCCTTTAGATCAAGACATCTTAAACTTTGGTGTTGTTTAAGATTGTAAGTTTGTAAAGTGAAGGTTTCTCCACTGGTGTAAAGGAGACTCGTTTGCAAGTGAAGTAGAACTCTCGAGTGGATACTCGATGAGTGGAAGTAGGGGCAAGATAAGTGAGATCTTGCTAGGCCGAACCACTATAAATAATTGTGCATTGTGGTTTGTTTACTTATTGTTTCAAGTCATTTAGATTTCTAATCAAAAAGTTGTGTATTCCTTTTAACAATCACGAAAAGGTTTATTAAGATAATTAAAACTAATACCCTTCTAGTTTTCTATAAAGATGATAAAAGATTAAATATATATGATAAGTTTTAATAATGATGCTTTAAACACGTACATTGCATAGGTACTTATACTTCTATTATGCATGTCTTTATACATATTTGACTTTTTTCGCGTAGTAAAACAGATTTTCCTTAGACACCATCATTATAAGATTTTTTCATCTTTCAATGCAATACCAGTTTTACTATTATAGATTTAAAAAGTCAAAGTTTGTTTTATTTCTTTTCACTAATCGAATAATTTCTGTTTTTAGGTTTGTAGCAAAAAATGATAAGTCCTTTTGAATTTCATATCTACTTGTCTTGCTCATTTGTTCTTGATATTTGAGAAGAGTATTGGCGTAAAAATAACTAGCAAAATACTCATGAAAACAATTTATATATGCAAGAAAATCTATATACATCGGGATAATTATCTAATATAACAAGGAGGTAACTATTATTCTTATAAAATGTCATAGATTTGAAAGCACAGCCGACGATACAAAAGTTGGATGTGGCATGTTTGACCTAAATTAGGAGTAATTCGAGTATTTGAGGCTCCAACTTCTACACTAAGTAAAACTGATTGGGATCTTGCATAGGAGAAAAACATCGTTAAGCTTATTGTGGGATTGTCTCCCACGATTAACCTCCGGCTTGAGAGTAAGTAATCGGTTCAGGATTTATAATCGTTTGTTTCTTATGGTTTAGAATACGATACCTTGAATGGAACCAAAGGGTTCCTTTTATACCCGGTGAAACCCAATTTGGGTTTTTGAAACTTGCGGCCCAAGTGTAGGAGATATATTCAGGATCCTTGTCTATAAATAAGGAGTGCATATCCTTTCCTAACTTGGGTGAATCAAATCGTTATTGGATTATTATTTTGTTTAACAATAACAGTGTGCGGCTCGTCGCGGTCTACTTGAAACCGTATGCGACTCACCTTAACCTAGGCCTATTGGACTGGTCGTGGAGAGCAGACCCATACGTGATGGATCGAGTATAAATTGTATATGTGGGCTGAGTAGAATAGTCCGACTGGCCACTATACGTCATCATGTCCCTCTAGTCTAGTAGGCGTGACCGTTGTCGCGGTTACTAGACATACATTATACTTCAATCGCACTCCAGATAGTCCCTAGGCGTACCTAGGACGTTATGTAAATTCAAATTTTGTCGCCAAAATACGCGGGGTCTACTACTCCGACAAGTGGGCCACTCACTCGATAATGGTGAAAATGATTTGTCGTGTCAGCTACTCCCTTAATCTTAACCGTTAGTCAAAATAGTAAGTGACAGTGGCAACTATTCAACGAGTAAACAGTAAAAAACCCATCACTATAAATAGGTAGCCAAGTTTTTCACACTTTCACATAGTAATTTTTTAACCTACCGTTGTAGAACTTGTGAAACCGTTTCTGTTGTACCCATATTAACACTTCACCATGGTTTGATTATAAGAAATAAGATAGAAAAGAGATGAAATTTAGAGATAGAAAGTAGAGAGATAAAGTGTATGAAACTTAAGGAGGATTAGATTTAGAAAATGAAATGGCTAACCATTCCTAACATGCTAGAAAGGGTTTTATATAGCCCGCCTACATGTGGGCTTTTTATGGACTATATTGTTTGGGTCGGGCTTGAATATATGCTTAGTACCTTGAAAGAGGCATTTTAAGCTAGCCATCAAGCCCGCATTACACAACTATTCTTCTTCCTATTACAACGTTCTAATAAACAATACATAATAAACCTATGACCGATCATTCTTGTTTGACTCAATATTTTGAAGCTAACAATTTCCCCCAATGAGAGGTCATTCCTCTTTGACATTTAGAGATTTAAAGAGATTACTAACTCGCCATAAATGAGTCTTGAACGTGTAATAGTAGTCTTGTTCCTTCATGTTGTGATCTTTGAGCCTTTGTAGTTGTCTTTCAACTTTCTCTTTTAATCTCGAGATCTTCAAATCATCCTTGACTTGTCTTTTCCATCTTGCGATCTTGTGTCTTCATCAACATGCTCACACTATCCACCATCTTGAAATCTTTCAAACAATCTCCTTGGAATAGAGGTCATTCCTCTACATTAATAGTTAAGGAATATTTTGATCATAAAAGTTGTAGAAGTCTTTAGCTATCTTGATTGTTGAATAGTCTTTGGGCATGAGTATGTGGTTTTGAATCTGCGACTTTGCTGAGTACACTGTAACGCCACCTTCTCGAGAAAAAACATAGACACAGACTGAATGGCTTTGATATTCGCCCTAAAACGGTAGCGTTTTACCACTAGTCGGTGAAGACCGCTAGACAATATTGAATATCGTACCTGTGATTAAGTAGATTCAATTAAGAACCTCCTTGACAGGGTTTTACGGCTGTACTAGTCGTTCTCTTTACTCGACCATCTCAAAGCAAGACTACGAACGTAAAGAGTGAATCAACTGGATAGATATCCGCTTGATTAAAGTCATCAATTCAATTTGCTGGAACAAGGTTGATTCATAAAGAATCTTACCATTGTTGCTTTCCAGTTTACACAAGCTTGATTCATAAGAATCTCGTAAGTCACCTACCGTAGCGCTTTGGGAGTTAACACTTGAAGGATTTCCACTCATCATTGTGAATACTAAGTAGTATCACTCTGAGTGTTCTAGAAATATCGCAAGGATATAGCAAAGGACATTCTTCTTCGTCATTTCGTGTGTCCTAACAAGATTTGATTGATCGCTAGGCTCTAGACTCGATTTGTGCACTTTGAGTGGTCGGAGGCTGGAGCAGGTGCCACCTATTCAATATCAACTATCTCGGAGTGAGAAATTCAATAGAAGTCGTGTTGATCTCCGTGACAATAAAAGAAACTTCTTTTGAGAGAAGCCTGAGTCAACTAAGGATGGGTTGTAAATTTCATCATTGGGTCCATGATGTGTTGCCTTCATGATGTCTTGACCCGGTTTCTGCCTAAGTTGTATGGAGGGCTAATTTCATTTCACCCTTTATCCTTACATTTTTTTTTTCATTCTTCAACCCGTTCAATGCTTACCAAGACATCATTACTAGCACCTTGTTGTGATTGTTCTAGTGCTAGCTTCAGTACTTAGTATGCATTCAGCTACGTTCACATTCTACTCCATCTTTCCTAAGGAATTCTAATAATCTATTGGATTGTCCCTAGGAAGATCCCTCCGGTTCTGGTTGGATCATAGGACTTATGGCTAACCACCCTTTTGAAACCAATAACGTCGTGAGTTAAAGATGTTGTGGGTATGAGATAGTAACCATAAAACCACTTGAAATCCTATAAAAGTGTTACTTGTTGTATCTTTGATCATGTGGATGCAAAGTGCCCTAAGCTGCCTAAGAATGTTGCAAAAGAGAATACGGATAGTGAGGGGTTCACTAAAGTGCGTAAGAAGAAGAAGAAATCTAAGAATGGTAAGCAAGTGGATGGTATTAAGCTGTCCAAACCACCTCTGAATTTGCAGTACCGTAGGGTTGAGAAGAAAGACTCGGATAGACAGGCTGTTAAGCTTGATGGTCAGAAACAGGAGCAGACTCAGAATAGGGGGCAAGTAAAGATCCCATGGTTATGAAAAATTCTTTTAGTGCATTAAATCAAGATGATGATAATGATGGGGATGAGGAAAGACGGCATAATCAGGAGCAAGACTTACAGCTGCTTAATGACAGTGATAGTGATATTGATGAATCTATTGAGATGGAAAAGAATCCAAATGTTGCAGCAGGTTCTGAAAATAAGAAACAGGAGGCAAGCACTTCCTTATCTGGTAGTTCCTCATGATTAATGTCGGTTCTTGGAACATACGGGGTCTTAACCTCACCCCTAAACAAAATGAGGTTAAACAGGTTATTTCGGAGAATCAGCTAGCGGTCTGTGCCATTCTTGAGTCGCATGCGGCTCACCATAATCTCGATCGTCTTTGTAAACATACGTTTTCTCATTGGAGCTGGATGTCCAACGTTGTGTCTTGTTCTAAGGGCACTCGTATAATTGTTGGATGGAATCATTTTGATGTGTATGTTATGCTTATCCATCAGGACTCTCAAGTTATGCATACGCGTATTTGGATCAAAGCTGAAAAGAAGGAATTTTTTTGTTCCTTTGTTTATGATTTTAATCGGTATACTCAAAGACGTACGCTTTGGAGTAACTTGGGTATGCACAAGAACTATGTTAATGGTCGTCCATGGTGCTTACTTGGGGACTTTAATGCCTCTTTATTTATGGAGGATTCTTCCACAGGTTCTTCGAGGGTGGATATTTCCATGCGAGAGTTCAGAGATTGTGTGGACCAGGTGGAAATTATGGACGTGCCTCGTACTGGTTTGCAGTATACATGGAACCAGAAGCCTCATGGTTTGGATGGTGTGCTTCGTAAGCTGGACCGTGTCATGGCTAACTTTGAGTTTCAGGAGGCGTTTTTGGGGGTTCATGCGATCTTTAAACCGTATCGAATTTCGGATCATGCGCCGACTATTCTTGCTATTCCTGCTCATGTTCAGGAAAAGAGGAAGCCGTTTAAGTTTTTTAATGTTTTACTTGGTCATGACAGGTTCAAGGAGGTGGTACGTAATGGCTGGGATTATCGAGTTTCAGGTTTTCTTATGTACCAGGTTGTTAAGAAGCTTAAAATGCTGAAACGTCCCATTCGGAAGCTCCTGATTGATAAAGGAAATCTGCACGCGAATGTTGATGGCCTTCGTAAGGAGTTGGACATGATTCAAACAAAGCTTGATGCTGATCCGTTTAATGTGAGTATTCGTGAACAGGAGGCTGCTATTTTAACCGCATTTAATGATGCTCTTCTTGTGGAGGAGAAATTTCTTAAACAGAAGGCAAAAGTTACATGGTTAAAAGATGGTGACTCGAACACTGCTTATTTTCATAAGGTGGTTCAGAGTAGGATAAGTCGGAGCAGGATTGATGTGATTACGGATTCTAATGGTGTGGTTGTCCAAAATCAGGATGTTCCCAATGTTTTTATTGATCATTATAAAGTCTTTCTGGGACAGCCGGGAAGCACTGGAGGGTTTGACACTAATAACCTATTTACCACGCGTTTGGATCCTACTGAAGCTGAGTATATGGTCCGAAACATCAGTTCTAACGAAGTCCAAAATGCAATGTTTTCGATGGGTAACGAAAAGTCGCCTGGTCCGGATGGTTTTACAGCGGCTTTCTTTAAAGACACTTGGGAGATTATTGGTAATGATGTTACTAAGGCTGTTGGTGAGTTTTTCACGAATGGTGTTCTTTTAAAGAGCTAAATCACACTATTATAGCTCTTATTCCAAAGGTGCATGCTCCTGCTCGTGTGAATGATTACTGTCCTATCTCGTGTTGTAATGTGCTCTTTAAGTGTATTACAAAGATTCTTGCTAACCGGATTAAGAATAGTTTAAAGAAGTTGATTAGCCCTAATCAGTCTGCGTTTGTCCCGGGTAGAAATATTGCGGATAATATCCTGCTTACTCAAGAAATTATGCACAATTATCATTTGGATCGTGGTACCCCGAGATGTGCTTTTAAAGTTGACATTCAAAAAGCGTATGACACTGTTGATTGGGATTTTCTTCGTGCAGCTCTTGTTGGTTTTGGATTTCATCATCGTATGATCGCTTGGATAATGGAGTGTGTGTGTTCTACTTCATTCTCAATTTGCATTAATGGGTCGCTTCACGGTTATTTTAAAGGGAAGCGGGGTCTTAGACAAGGAGACCCGCTTTCTCCTTATCTTTTCACTATTGTGATGGAGGTTTTCACGCTTATGATGCATAGGAGGGTGCGTGAGTCGGCCGGTTTCACATATCATCGGTACTGCTCAAAGTTAAACTTGATTAATCTTTGTTTTGCAGACGACTTGTTCCTTTTTGCTCATGGCGATGTCGAGTCGGCTAAGGTTATTATGGAAGCTTTAGAGGAATTTAAAGAGGCTTCGGGGCTTACGCCTAGCATGCCTAAGAGTAAGGCTTATTTTTGCAATGTTATCAACTTCACAAAGCTTGCTATTCTAAATGTTCTCCCTTTTGAGGAAGATCGGCTACCGGTGAAATACCTTGGAGTTCCATTAGTTTCGTCGAGGCTTATTATTCGAAATTGCAAGGAATTAATTGATAAAGTGCAATGTCGTGTTAACGATTGGAAGAATAAATTTCTTTCAAATGCGGGTCGGCTTCAGCTCATTCGTTCGGTCTTGGGTTCTTTTCATGTTTACTGGGCGTCCGTGTTTATCATTCCATCTAGTGTGCTTTTAAACATTGAGCAAATCTTACGTGGTTTCTTATGGTGTCAAGGATCCATGAAAAGAGGAAAAGTGAAGGTGTCATGGGAGGTTGTTTGTTTGCCTAGAAATGAAGGAGGTCTTGGAATTCGGAGACTTGATTATTTTAATAAAGCGCTCATGATGTCTCATATTTGGAAGCTTCTTTCTCGAAAGGAATCGCTATGGGTTCAGTGGATTCATGCGTATAAGCTTCAAAAATGGAACTTTTAGGAGGTTCCGTATAGGGGTTCTATGTCATGGGGATGGAGAAAGCTGTTGTTGCTGCGTCCTCTTATCCGTGAGTATATTTGGTCTAAGATTGGTGATGGTATGAATACGTCCTTTTGGTTTGATAAATGGTGCGAATTTAGTCCTCTAGCCAATATTATTTCTGCGCGTGATATTGCTCGGGCTGGCTTGCACAGGGATGCTATGGTGCGGGATTATGTTCAAGATGGTACATGGATTTGGCCGGCTGAATGGCTGACTAAATATCCATGTTTGAATATGATTCAGGTGCCTGTGTTCTCGGAGGATGCTGACTGCCTGCAATGGCGTTTGGGAGATGGCAGTATGTCGTTTTTTTCGGTAAACCAGGTTTGGAACTCTATTAGACCTAGAGACAATGAAGTTCCTTGGGCTGATGTGGTGTGGTTTCGTTCGTGTATTCCTAAACATGCGTTCATTATGTGGCTGATTTTTAAGAAGCGGTTAAAGACACAAGATTGTTTGGCAATCTGGGACAGAAATAGTGCGTTGGATGCTTCATGCTCTCTTTGTGGTACGCAACCGGACTCTCATGACCACTTGTTTTTTGAGTGTACATTTTCGCAGCAGGTTTGGAGTAGTGTGATGCATATGGCTCGGCTTGAAGGGACTGGTCCGGAGTTTGGCTCTATTTTCTCGAGGCTTTTTCCTATTGCTAAGCGTAGTACGTCGCAAAGTTGCATTGACAAACTGGTTCTGGCGGCTGCTGCTTATTTTATTTGGCGTGAAAGAAATGCTCATCTTTTTAAAGGTGTAAAGAAGTCCGTCCAGGAGGTAGTCGATGGTATTGTCTCTACTGTTCGGTTGAAGCTTATGTCTTGTCGTTTAAAGAAGTCTAAGGATGCTATGATTTTTGCGCATCTTTGGGAGATCCCTCAGTCCATCTTGATTTAGTATTAATGTTTTGCTTATGTTCGATTAGATGGTTCTTTCCTATTGGTGTTATAGGTTATGTTGAGGTTGTTAGGTTCTCTTATGGCATGTCATATGAGTAGAGGCTGTTCGAGCTGTGTTGGCTTGAGGTTAATGTGACATACGGTCACATTCCATTGTACTTAACTTATTTTTTGGTGTAATATATTTTACCGGGGAATCACCCCTTTACCCAAAAAAAAAATCCTATAAAAGTGTTTGAAAACATTTAACACCTTGATACTTTTGTCGTTTCAGAAATGCTCCCCCTTCACATGTGCATCGATAATCGAAAGTGCTTTGCACATGTAGGTAAGAGTTAAAGTGATTGAGTCTTACATATATGTTTCATATATTAGATCATATTTTAATCACATTTTCTCCCCTATCTCTAATATTTAAAATCGTTTGATATTAGAGATACCAAATTTGATTAAAATATATTGCGAAAAATAGTCTTGAAAATCTTCGGGAGAAGAATGTATCTTACTAGCATGAATTATTTGGAACGCTCCCCCTCAAAAATTAATCCAATTTAATTGTCATTGTGAGGATGTGATCCACATTTCGCTTTTTGAGGATAGGAGTTGTTGAACACACAATTATTGAAAGATTTTTAATAATCATTGAAAAACTATTGAAAAAATTGTGTTCAACGCTTTTTGAAAAACCATTTCTTTTTTGCGACATGGTATTTCTAAAGTATAAACTTGAGTTCATAGACTTTTAATGTCTTGACGAATCCACTCAAGTGTAAGAAGATTTCTCTTCTTTTGCTGGGGGTAAGCGCACTAAATGGTACACGCCCCCGTGAATATCAACCCGGGTTGCAATCTGAAAATGATTACAAGACATTGTGTTGAGCTTAAAACGTTTAATGTTTTGTGAAAAGCTCAACCCGTGATATATTGCTCTACCCGTTGTTAGGATAAGTTATCTTTAAAGATACACTTTCCTTTATCTGAAGTTCGAGTTATAGTCTGACATTAAACTGTAAGTCGTTTACATGAGCATAAAAACTTTGAATGTTTTTATCGAAAGCTAATGACCGAGAAAATTTTATTTTCCCGTTGTTAAGGATAAGTTATAAATCATGATAAACTTTCCTTTCTTTGAGACACAAGTCACAATCTGAAGTAATTGGAAATCATTGAAATTACATGTTTTGAAAAATTTTTACAACTTTCATTCGAGATTAATGTACACACCCATGTCGTTATTTAGCGACATTTTTAGGTACGTCCATTGTAACACCCCATTTTGATAAATGGAATGTCACGCGTGATTATGGCGTGTAATCAAAGCATAAAAGGATAAATGTCTTAAACATTACATGACCATAAAGGAAATACCGGAAACAAACATCGGTAACCCAAAGAAAAAGCTCATCACACACAAACATAAGTACTGTAAATGAAAAGGACTAAACAATGTCCATGGAAATGAGTAGCAAAATGTATGAATAAATGCATAAAGTAATGAAGGCTAGAAAGCTTCTGATCCATATGCACGTACGCTTAGAGTCTACGAGTGTCCTTGAGTACCTGCCGTTTTGGGAAGATGAAAGGAAAACGGCTGAGCATAATGCTCAGTACACGGATATACAAGCATAGAATGAATAACATAAGCATATACAACATATAGCAGTGGAATAGATTAAGTCCTGGAAAGCCTGGTATAACTTAGTAAAACTGGTTTTATGGTTTGAAAAGCCTTATGTTTATCTTATAAAAACTGCTTAGCATGTTAACCATTAGCCAATATAGGTCATGAAATATCAACGTGCATGAATAGTTGGAGGGGTGACCTCATCATGGAATTAGAGGGATTGCCTCTAATTAATATAAGTTTGGGTAGGAGGGATCAGCTCATTGTGAAGGACGCAAGGCACACACCACATTCACCTAAATAATCTGTAAAACATGTAATCTAGGATGCACCCATACGCCCCACATTATAACATAATAATATGGCCAAAAGCTGAAAGGGACGCCACGATCTATCACTCCGCTGTGGTGAAGTCATAACACTGGTGCCTCTAGTGTAATGGTTATGGTACCTCTATAACTAGATGAAACTGGTCATGCATGTATATGGCTTAGGCATTTAATTAAACATAAGCAAATCAAAACATATAAAACATATACTGGGAAAATAGTTGGCTGCATATGGGGAAATCCTAATAAGGAAAGAATGTCCATACTAAAAGGACGGAGAATCCGTACCTTGTGTCCAGTGAACGAAGAAGACGAACGGAAGAGAGTCCTACTTCGACCTCACTAATGCTACATAAATAATATACGTGTATAAGTATTCTGGTTACTGAGTACGTAACTGGTTTTATATCACGTCTTAGCTTGTTTTATATGTTCATGTCATGTTTTACTGATTTTAACGTTATGCTGAGTTTATCATGTATTCTGGATATTCTGATGAAGTATTACTTGTATTATTATACTCGTTGTGTAATAATAAGTAACTTTCTAAAACTAGCAGGTTTCCTAAAATAGAAAGTTTCCAAAAAAAGAAAGTTTCTAAAAATAGACAGTTTCCAAAAATAGCTTAACTGCTTAAAATAAATAAGTTTCTAAAAATAGAAAGTTTCGATAAATAGATTAACTGCTTAAAATAGATAAGTTATAAAAATATAAAGTTTCCATATTTAGAAATAAGCTGGATTATTAAGCTAATTCATAAGCTTAAGTTTTACAGATTAAATATACTAAGTCATGTGATTAATAGTATAGTTTATTAATTAATACATGTAAATTAAATAAACTATATGTTATAAGATTTAATTAAATATAGCATGATTTAATTAAATTAAAATGTGTATAATACTTAGGTTTAAAAATGTATTAATAGTTATATTAATATAACCTAAGTCATAGAAATTAAGTAATTACATGTCATTTTTTAATAATTAATTAATTACTTTATTCTAAATTTCATGATTAAATACATAGGCTAAAATCATGTATTATTAATAATATTAATAAACCTAAGTCATTTTTTAATTAAATTAATTAAGTACCATGTTAAATTAATTTAATCACTTGTAAAAAAAATAAACTTGTAAAATAAAATAATAAATCGAACCATGTATTATTTTATTAAAAACATGTCATGAACCGGACCCATGTGTTTACCCTTGAACCGGACCAAACAAACA
Organism: Glebionis coronaria; assembly: GCA_025667525.1. Lineage (NCBI taxonomy): Eukaryota > Viridiplantae > Streptophyta > Magnoliopsida > Asterales > Asteraceae > Glebionis > Glebionis coronaria. Next base: position 160,321 of record JANFOE010000922.1, read on the forward strand.
CCCCCTTAACAGTGGCACCCGGCTCGGCCGGTTGCCCCTGCTTTTGCAATATTGCCACCGGCTTAAGCCGGTGGTTCCCTTGGTTCTCGGCTAGCCGCTGTGTGACAACCCCGGTTTTTGAGGTTCGTCACCTAGTCTTATTTTTTTGGGTTTTTTGTGTGACTATGTGTTTTATGTGATTTATGTGTTTATATGTGTGATTTTGGGGATGAGAATGGACGAAATGAGGCACATGATTTGTAAATCTTGGTACGGGTTGGAAATGAAATGAAATGAAATAAAATGAAATGAGTTCAGAAATGAATAGCGGGAAAGTTCGGATATCGTTTTTACAAGGCCTCGTGTACGGATCATATGTTTTATGTATGTATAAAGTATAGATTATATGTTTAGGATAAGTTTTAGAGATACTTTCCCTAATTAGAAACTTTTGGAAACGACGGTTAGTTCGGAAATCGCGTAGAAAGTCGAAAAAGTCAACGTAAGGCTTTCGGGTTTTGGTCCGGAAGTAACCCGAATGTGAGGTTTAGTTTAAGAATGATACAAGTTATAAAATAAGGTTAAAACCCATATTCTTAGGTGCTTTGGGCTTGGTTTGGGCAGCCAAAAGAAAAGGAAGGAAGAAAATAACCAAAAAGCCCAAAAACAGGCCCAATGGACTTAACCAAACCCACCCCATAACCAAAATAACCAGATTTTTCACCCCCATAACATCTCATAGTCGAATTTTAACAATGGTGGCCAATTAGGGTTTCAAAGATAAAGATCTTCAATTATTTTTAAGGTAAAATCTTCAATCCCTTTTTAACTAAATTGTTTTTATGCATTTATAAATCAATACACGATGGATCTATGATTATGTATAAATTAAAAACTGAGTTTTAATGATATAATAGTTATTATATTATTTATGGTTTATAATTAAACAAGTTATGGGTAACTTATTAGACTAATTATGTTAAATTCGTTTTTTAAAAACTGGGCAGAATTTTAGGTCAATTGTTTTGATTATATCTAGAGTTCTACAAACTCTTATTTTGCAATCCAAGTATCCCTGGAAAGGTAATTGAGTTGGATTTCAAATGCAAGAAACGAGAACTAAATTGGAGGTGAGAAGTGGGTCAAAAACAGGTTACAACAGTCGGAGGTCAAAACAGTTTTGAAATCAGCGGGTTTTCAATTAATGTTTTAAGATGGTTAGGGTACTTAGGAGTACAATTGGATTTTAAAACGAACATGAGAAATAGTTTATATGTTATATAGGATATCTGGAGGAGGGCTAAGCAAATGGGTTAGGGTAAGACCCCTGATCATAACAAACTTTTTATATGTTTAAAATCAGTAAAATCTTGATAGACAAAAGTATATATATATATATATATCGAGGCCTTAACAGTAGCTTTAAGATTGGGGCGAAACGTGAGAGTTAGCTAACACATGTAAGGGAATAGGGTTTCCTTTACAGAAAGTCTAAGTTTGGTTAGGTTGGCTTTTGTTTCATAGTTTGGGTTATAAAAATCGGGACTGTTTGGGATAAAATGTGAATGGGATAGGTTATGAACTTAACCAAGTTAAGGGCTTATTAGAGAGGTGTAATGGGATGATTAGAACATAATAATGAGATCTAAATGAGGAATAGGGATTAGACATCCATCATATATTGATGAGCCAATTTAATATTTGGTTCATGTCTTGATTGTGTGCCTTTGTGTGTTTAGCATTTTGCTAGTGCGCAGATTTTTGGAGAAGCTCAATCAAGTGAGTTTCATAGTCCCATGTTCTTGAGTTATAAATGGTTTTGATTTCCAGATGGGATGGAAGAGACACTGGTGTTGTTTTAACTAATGTTGTGAAGGTTTTTATGATTTGTGATGGACTTGTGTGTGTACATATGTGATTAACTGCTATGTGATTTTTTATTTGTTTTGTGGTTTTGGCTTGGTACTAAGGGATGTTGACAAGGCGGGGCCTTGGGGAGGTACATAGATGTATGGGCATCTATGGTACCAAAGGATAATGAAAAGGCGGGGCCTTGGGATTAGTACATAGGTGTATGGGCGCCTATGGTACCATGGTGATTGGTAAGGCTGGGAGCCTTGGATTTGGTTTGGAATGATTGATATTGAATGTTTGTTGTTAATGCATATTTGTAGCACCTTGTCCATATGTTTTGATGATGGTTATTATTCACAGCTTATAAATTTGTTTTGTGTTCGAGTCTAAACCTATGACTCTCACCAACATTATTGTTGACGTGTTTTAGTGTCTCTTTCAGGTATTAATGTGGTTAAGCGTGAGAACATAAGTGGCTAGGATTGGAGTCGCGTAAGAATGCATTTAGAAGGAGATCCCCGTTCCTTCATAGATTTCTTTTGTTTGATTGAATAAGTGATACTACGAGTATCATGATGTTGATGTTTGTTTTATTTGTTTGTCTTTGGTAAGAGGTGAGACGTTTACCTGCTTACCTAGACTCCTGCGTTATTGAGATATTGTCATGACATATGTGTCACCTTTTATGACATTTCTATTTCATATAGTTCTTTCTATAGACACGTTATTGTTGTGATGATATCCATACGTCGCGCCCCATATTCCGCCATGGTGGGGTGTGACAGAATGGTATCAGAGACAATAGTTATAGAGAATTAGGTGGCCTAGTCTCGTAGCCTAGTCTATAGCTTAAGGGTCCTCGCATATAGGCATCGTAGGAGTATGTGTGCATTTGAAATTAATTGAAGTTTTTTTTTGGATGTTATTGGTTTTTACTTGCGATGTTTGTTAAGTTTTGACTAGTATGGGTTGAACCATAGTAGTTCATACTTAGCCACATGTTATTTTATTTCCGGGTTGTGACTAGTGTGGGTTGAACCATAATCGTCCATGCTAGTCATTGTTGTATTTTGCTTAAATTGTACATTATAGTACATAATTTGGTACATGGTAGTTTTTGTCTTTTGTTGAGTTATTTTGTGTACCTGAGGTATATTATTTTTCTTTTGATGTTTAAGTCATGTTCCCTAAGAATCATGTGCTGGTTCGAGTTACTAGGAGTAGGTGGATAGGAAGGATTTTAAGTTGTTTCCACTATGACGGGCGACATGATTTATAATTGATTATGTTTTCGTTTTGGATTTTGTCTATGCTGTTTTAGATAAACTCTGGATTTATGTATTCCAAGAGTTTGACTATGTTATTTAAATAGTTGGAGTTTTTGACCTTATTGTTTATGTGGTTATGTGCTTAGGTGAGTTGATGGATTTATGTGTTATGTGTTGTATTGATTCTTATAAGTGTCATCATAGGAGGGAGTGCATTGGGGAAAGGGTAATTGTATAAGTATGGTAGCCAACATAGTTATACAAGTACCACAACTTCAATGGATTCCTAAGTATGATTGCATGAAAGAGGATTAATACATGCTTGCATGGTAGATTTTGGACGGATTTAAGTATATGTATCCTAATATGCCTATATATGTATGATCCCCTACAATTATTGATTGTATCCTTAGGAGGGTGGCTAGCTCGCTTCTTTTTAGATATTCAACCTCCGTTGTAGCGTATTCTTCGAGTTTCCTATTTCACGTGTCCGTTTTAAAATGGTGTTTTTGGTTTTAAGTTTATTGAAATAACTTGGGATTTCTTTTGAGATAATGGAATCTTTTATGTTGAGTCTTACATTTCTTTTGGTCGGTATATATTGAAAAGGCTTGGAAATCTACTATAGAGTTGGATAGTTGGTTGTATTCGGTAAAATAAGAGTAAGGTGTTGGAGTCGTGTTTGAAACAAGATGTAACATAAGAATTTAAATCAACACTAATTTATTTCAAAATTCTAAAAGACTCTCTATAAAATAAAGCGAAATAAAATTTCTTTCTACATAAATAGTTTATTTAATTGAGTTTAATCGATTTACATCATTTATAATTATTTATACAAGGTTAAATTGAGTTCATGAAAATTTCACATACAATTATTTTTATTTATTTATTTAAAAGGATTATATTAATCACTAAGATGATTCTTTAGTTTTTAAAACAACTAGTATAAAATTGTTTTGCTCGTAACTTATTCTTTTTTTAAAGCTTTTTGGGTGATTTAAAAGCCTAAAATTATGTACTCGGAACGTACTTTTCAAATATGTGGGATGTATAGTCATGGGAGGTCAGTAGCTTGGTCTAAATGTTTGTACAAGTGTCGGGTTCAAGGTTGAGTTTTGAATAGTAGTTTTAAACTTATGTTTTGGGATGTTTAGGGTACCTAGTCTTTGAGTTAAGTCTTGAGATCATCTAGAGGGTTGTTTTTATATTGCTTAAGTCACATATATGTGGGGAGGTAAAGAAAAATATTCTTTTCGGAAAAGTCGATTTTGAGCACGATTTAAATAATATGTCTTGGGGCGTAAGTTGTTTTGGTTGCCATTAAGTGTTTCTTGGATCATTTTTCGTTGTCATGAGTCATTTGAATTGGTACATGTTTCGGGTTGAGTATTCCCTTTGAGTTTCCGTGGTTTTGGTCTGTTTTAACTGGTGCACGTGAAATGTCGTTAGTTATACGTAGTTTTGATTCGTTGGTCGTGTCTGGTGGGTTCCAGATGTAGTTTTGGTTTTGTATTGATTGGGAGCATTGATATAGTAATATGAGAGAATAGCTTGAATGCCCTTTGTGATGGGGAAAGATTTAGAAGTTCGTAGAAAGACGAACTAATGTGGTCATGAGGTCTATTAGGAGTGCCAAGGGAGATGGATAGAGATTTGTATAAAGTATGGATATTGGCACAAGTAACGCATCATAGAGAATGTTGGAAGGGAATGTGAAATTTTAAAGGTACTTGTGATATTCGTTAGGTATGTAAAATTATCCGAAAATTTCTTAAGATTAGTAGGTTTACCTATTATCTTGAAGTAGAACCATGAACAAAGCCAGTAGAAGGAGCAAAATGAGTTGTAGTTAGTGCCTTTCCAAGGCAATTGTTGATGGAATGATTTTAAAGACAGGAGTTGTTAGAAATTGCAAGGAATGCAAGATAAAGGTTGAGTTGCCTGGTAGTAAATGTGATGTGAAAGCGGTTGGATGGGTTGATAAGAAGGGGTATAGATCTTTTAGAATGTGTGTAGAATTTCGCGAGTAGAAAGAGGTAGAAATTTGCTTGTCTTGCTGCCAAGAGAGGATACAGGGATGATGTTAAGAATGTTGAATGAACGCTTTGGGTTTACGGTTATGGATTTGGCTTCACCAAAGCAATAGCGGTTTTCATGGAGTCAATGAACCGAGTGTGCATGACCATATATAAACGAGTTGTCATCGGGAGTATCGACGACATCTTGATCTACTCAAATTCTAAGAAGGAGAGTGAGGCGAATTATGTGTTTGTTTTGGAGTGGTTTAGAAAAAGGATTTATACGTGAGATTTTCAAGTGTGAGTTATAGTATTAAGTTTACCATGATGAGTAGTTAGAGATGATGGTATATCATGGAACCAGTAAGGGGCGAAGTGAAGAAGGACGAGGAAGCGTTTTGGAGGCTGAAGAGGTGGATTGGATAATGAGTAGATCTTGGCATTATCGGAAGGACTAGATGAATTCTTGAAGCATGACGATACGTGGAGCAAAAATTTGGATGCGTACGAGGACGACAAAGAAAGGAGATTACTTATACGTTGCAGGAACTGAAGATTTAGAAGAACTAGATAAGACTTTGTTAGTAGAGCTGGATTGTTAGATGTGCGTAGAATGCTAGAGGCATTTGGTGTACGATACGTAGAGAATGATCTATATGGATCATGAAAGTCTCCAACACATATTCAATCCTCTTGATTGAACATTTGGCAAAGGTGATGGGTAGAGTTAAGTGATGAAAGAAAATTGCAAGGACAAGTACCATCTAAGAAATGCAATCATGGCTGATGAAACATGGAATAAGAAGAAGGAAGTGAAGCTGAGACGAACTTGAACTATATGGATGACGTATTAGGGTGGTTTGGGTGAAGGATGTAGGTTAAACGAGTTGAGTTGTCTAAAGCAGAGAACGCGTCAACATTTATGTTGCATGGCTTGGATAATCGTATGGAGAAAACGGACGTAGACTATACTTCCTACATAGATAGGAGTAGCTTAGAAAGGGCGATGTAAGGACAAAGTTGGTGGAAGGGATACATAATGGGGTGGAGGAATAAGTACGATGAGGAGTTGGTTGATAGTCGATAGACTGACTAATTCATCCCATATTTCAAGAGGAATGAGAAGTCACGTAGTTGAGAAGTTGGAAGGATTGCGTACAGATACGATGGAATAGGAGGTTTTGTGTAAAATTTAACCTAATAGGTATGGAATGCCTTATGAAGGATGGTTAGTTACTTGGTGCCGAGCATGGGAAAGCAAGGATGAGGTGGTGGTTATGACATGTTTCATGTGAATGTTATGGGAAGCTTTTGGTTATGCAATCCTGCATATACCATTGGATGTGATTAAGGTTGGGAGAACTTCCGATTGATGGAAAATCCATAGAGGATAGAAGTCGTTAGGTCTGGTGATAGGAATTGTAGTAGAAACTGCTGGAGTTAATTCATAGGAGATGAGGTGGATCACCGTTATAGTGGGATGAATTTAGAAGCGGCCAACGTATTGGACCGAAGGTGGATCGGAAAACTATGGAGGTGGTGGCAGGTTGAAAATGGCAAAGAACCGACAAGAAAGCTATGCGGACGAGAGGCGTAAGCCGTTGGGATTTAAGATTGGAGGTAAGGTTATGCTAGAGGTTTCACCATGGAAATGAGTGATGTGGTTTGGGAAGAAAGGGAATATGGCACCTAGAATCATGGGTCCGTTAGAAATTTCTCGAAAGGATTGGACCAATGGCTTATAGGTTGAGGAATTACTGGGGGAATTGAGTAGTGTGCATGATGTATTTCGTGTATCAAGCTTGAGGAAATGCTTAGCAAGAACTGACTTGCATGTACCGTTAGATGATATTAGTATGGATACGAGTCTTCGTTTCATCGAAGAGCTGGTAGAGATTTTGGGTCGTGAAGCTAAGACGTTGGAAAAAAGGTAATATATCGTAGTTATGGTCAGATGGAATTTGGAACGTGGACTAGAGTTCATGTGGGAATGGGAAGGATTTAAGAGGAACAAGTATCCTTATATTTTTGGGAATAATGATCCTAAGGAGTAAATCTCGGGACAAGATTTCTATTAGGAGGGAGTGATGTGACAACCCCGGTTTTTGAGGTTCGTCACTTAGTCTTATTTTTGGGGTTTTTTGTGTGACTATGTGTTTTATGTGATTTATGTGTTTATATGTGTGATTTTGGGGATGAGAATGGACGAAATGAGGTACATGATTTGTAAATCTTGGTACGGGTTGGAAATGAAATGAAATGAAATGAGTTCAGAAATGAATATCGGGAAAGTTCGGATATCGTTTTTACAAGGCCTCGTGTACGGATCATATGTTTTATGTATGTATTAAGTATAGATTATATGTTTAGGATAAGTTTTAGAGATACTTTCCATAATTAGAAAATTTTGGAAATGACGGTTAGTTCGGAAATCGCGTAGAAAGTCGAAAAAGTCAACGTAAGGCTTTCGGGTTTTGGTCCGGAAGTAACCCGAATGTGAGGTTTAGTTTAAGAATGATATAAGTTATAAAATAAGGTTAAAACCCAGATTATTAGGTGCTTTGGGCTTGGTTTGGGCAGCCAAGAGAAAAGGAAGGAAGAAAATAACAAAAAAGCCCAAAAACAGGCCTAATGGACTTGTAATGGGATTAAGGGGCCTTTAGGACTTAACCAAACCCACCCCATACCTAAAATAACCAGATTTTTCACCCCCATAACATCTCATAGTTGAATTTTAACAATGGTGGCCAATTAGGGTTTCAAAGATAAAGATCTTCCATTATTTTTAAGGTAAAATCTTCAACCCTTTTTAATTAAATTGTTTTTATGCATTTATAAATCAATACATGATGGATCTATGATTATGTATAAATTAAAATCTAAGTTTTAATGATATAATAATGATTAGATTATTTAGGTTTATAGTTAAAGAAGTTATGGGTAACTAATTAGACTAATTATGTTAAATTCGTTTTTTAAAAACTCGGCAGAATTTTAGGTCAATTGTATTGATCATATCTAGAGTTTTGCAAACTCTTATTTTGAGATCCAAGTATCCCTGGAAAGTTAATTGAATTGGGTTTCAAATGCAAGAAACGAGAATTAAATTGAAGGTCGAAAGTGGGTCAAAAGCAGGTTACAACAGTCGGAGGTCAAAACAGTTTTGAAATCAGCGGGTTTTCAATTAACGTTTTAAGATGGTTAGGGTACTTAGGAGTACAATTGGACTTTTAAACGAACATGAGAGTTAGCTTATATGTTATATAGGATATTTGGAAGAGGGCTAAGCAAATGGGTTAGGGTAAGACACCCTGATCATAACAAACGTTTTATATGTTTAAAATCAGTAAAATCTGGATAGACAGAAGTATATATATATATATATCGAGGCCTTAACAGTAGCTTTAAGGTTGGGTCGAATGGTGAGAGTTAGCTAACACATGTAAGGGCATAGGGTTTCCTATACAGAAAGTCTGAGTTTGGTTAGGTGGGCTTTTGTTTCATAGTTTGGGGTATAAAAATGGGGACTGTTTGGGATAAAATGTGAATGGGATAGGTTATGAACTTAACCAAGTTAAGGGCTTATTAGAGAGGTGTAATGGGATGCTTAGAACATAATAAAGAGATTTAAATGAGGAATAGGGATTAGACATCCATCATATATTGATGAGCCATTTTAATATTTGGTTCATGTCTTGATTGTATGCCTTTGTGTGTTTAGCATTTTGCTAGTGCGCGGATTTTTTGAGAAGCTCAATCAAGTGAGTTTCATAGTCCCATGTTCTTGAGTTATAAATGGTTTTGATTTCCAGATGGGATGGAAGAGACACTGGTGTTGTTTTTTACTAATGATGTGAAGGTTTTTATGATTTGTGATGGACTTGTGTGTGTACATATGTGATTAACTACTATGTGATTCTTGATTTGTTTTGTGGTTTTGGCTTGGTACCAAGGGACGTTGACAAGGTGGGGCCTTGGGGAGGTACATAGATGTATGGGCATCTATGGTACCAAAGGATAATGACAAGGCGGGGCATTGGGATTGGTACATAGGTGTATGGGCACCTATGGTACCATGGTGATTGGTAAGGCTGGGAGCCTTGGATTTGGTTTGGAATGATTGATCTTGAATGTTAGTTGTTAATGCATATTTGTAGCACCTTATCCATATGTTTTGATGATGGTTGATAGGTGTGAAAACACCCATCCTTTTACCACTTAATCATAATAATAACCAAGCCAAAATGTGTATTTTATGTCGTAAATGTCGGAATTATGCGTGGTTTGTGTTTTTGTTGTGATTTAGGACGAAAATGTGAAAAGGGGAGAAAACACGGGCTTTCACGGGCTTTTATCGAAGAAAAAAACAAAAGACGAAGTCGAAAGATCAAGAGTACAAAAAGAACGGAAGTCCAAGGCCAATTCTGAAGATTTATCAAATAAAAAGTCTAAAGACGGAAGTTTAATAAAGCCGAAGAACTCACGTCTAAATTAATGAAGAAATTACAAGATGAGTTTATTAATCCCGAGACAAAGTCGAAAAAGTCGAAGAATTAAGAAGACGAAAAGACGAGAAAGAAAGAAAGAAGGAAGCAACACATGCTTAACCTCCCTAATCTCCTATAAATAGCATCCACTTCATTTCATTCACGTTGTTAGCTAATTTGGCACATTAGTCTTTCCACCTTATTTTCATGTCATTTTAATTAATTGTCATTTTAAATACTTGTCTTGCACTTTAATTCCTTTAATTCCAAGTAAGTGTTTTTAATTTTGTTATTGAATCCTTACCTTTAAGCAAGCTTTTCTCTATCTTTATCATTCTTCTTTTCTTGTTTTTGGTTTATTTTAAATTCGGATTAGGCAAAGTTTTGCTTAATCTCTTTGCTTATTTGATTAAAAAGTTCACCTTTTTACTTCTATTTAAGTTTTCGTATGAAATAAGCTATAAGTTTGACAATCTTATTGGCTTGTTTTGTACTTAGCTTATTTGCTTTTCTAAGTTTTCTAAAAAGTTTCATCTTTCTAAAAGTTTGCTTATTTTGTTTACTTATTTCGTGTTTTGAAAAAGTCTTTAAATTTGTTGCTTATTGTCTCGTCTTATTTCCATTTCATTTAAGTTTTTGATATTAGCTTATTAGTTTTAGCTTATTTAGCTTTTGCTTATTATGATATGTACTTCCATCGGAAAGTGAGGTATTTAACATTGCGACAGCTCGTTTTCTCCACATTCCGATAGTGACAGTATTGGAAGAGTGTTTCACATTGCGACAGGACTTTGCGATCTGAGGTTATCCCCCCTCATTCTAATAATACTAGAGTTGTTACCTTTTCAACCATTGTAGGTTTAACATTTTTCGGACAAGAATCAAAGGAATGACCAAAAATATTACAAGTATGACATCTAGGCGGTTTCCATTCGTATTCAACACGAATTAATTCCTTAGTACAACCAGAGCCTTCAAGATCAGGGATACCAATAGTAACGTTATCTATAAACTCCGAATCAGCGTTCATCTCAATAAGACAACGAGCAAAACTACAACGACCCCAAGACTCTTTGCACATATTATTCGTATAATTATCCATCATAATAAGCTTACCAAGAAACGAAGCAATTAAACTAATACTTTCCTCTTCAAATACCTGTAGCGGGACATCATGAAACTTGACCCATACCGGTATACGAGTTAGTTCCTCCTTTAGAAGATTCGTTTTCATAGTCCATTTCTTAAGAAAAATTGGTGAATTACGAACCATCCACGGACCACCTTCGAGAACCGCATTAAGACCCTCACTAGACCCGAATTGAAAAAAGAAAAAACCTTTCTCATTCATCATGATACGCTTAAGACCATGTTTTGCCCAGTGATTCTTAGCAAAATACTCAACCACAGGAAATGCTATCCTTTTACCAAGAAAGTAACCATATAAAGTGTTGTGGTAACGAGTATTTACTTTTTCAACTACCTTCCTAGGAATAGAGATATTAACCCCTTCACAAACATTTTCAGAATTAAACGAAAAAGAGATTGCATTAATACCTCCATTAGTAGACGTAACCATATCAGCTTCAAATTTGCAAAGTAACTCCAATATTTCTTTAGCACGGTCATGTGAGATCAATTCCCACAAAGGATGTTTCTTCATTTTTAACTCATGCATAAATACACCCGCATCACCAACCGTGCGAATCGTTACACCAAATAATTTCAAAACCTCATGTAGATTACACGGTTGCAACCCATTAATGGTTGCAGCCTTAGCTGCAAGGTCCAAAAAGACATCGCCAGAAGAAGAAACATTAGTAATAGAGTCATCTATTTCCTTAGCCATTTGTGCTGAATGCACACTCGAACCATCTGAACTGAGTGAAGAAGTTTTGCTAGTAAGATTCTGATGGCGTTCACACAAAACTTCATAATAAAGCATAGTGGTCTCCTTAGGTAAGGTAGACCATTTAGGAATTTTGTTTGCCTTAACACCATTTGCAAACACTTCAATGTCACGCACAGTATTCAAAGGAATAGAAAACAGATTAGATATCTCCTCTAACGTTACTAAAACCTTAAGATTAGACACCATATCCCTATCATTCCAACCTGTAAACAATGGCTTATCACTTTCATTGCTCGAATCCATGCCAATCAAACACAGCCCTAACCACGAAAAATAAACCCTAATCAAACAGTAACCGAACCCCTTAAAAATAAACAAACAAGACAAATGTGTCGACACCCTAAGAAATAAATTCCTTGCGATGGCACCACACCTTCAAATGTCAGCCGACCAATTAATAACCAATTAAGGTCAGCCGTAAACGAATGGGCAGCCGACCAATTAAAAACCAAGTAGACGACAAAGATCAGCCGACCAATTAATTCACCCAAGTCACAAGTTGATAACAATTAATTCCAATGACAAGGTCAGCCGCCACAAACTTGATCCTTAAACAATTAATGCGACCAATTAATTGATCCTTAAACAAAGTCAGCCTACAAGAGATTGAAAGGTCAGCCGACCACTTGCTTAATGCCGACAATGTAAAACAAGGAGAATTAAATGCTACCCGGTCAAAGACGAAACCCAAACAAACCGAAACCCTAAAAAAACACTTAATGCGAATTGATGCTAATGAAACTAAAAGAAACTACTTGACCAGTAACCACCAACGAGGCAAGTAACCACCAACGAATCAATACAATCGCACAAGACAATGACGGCAAAAAACGAAAAATAAACCCAATTTAATTAACCCTAAAATCAATCAACCAAATAAAGACTTTGTTAACTCAAGAATAATCAATGATTATTCGAGAAAACAGCATCATTATAAAGTATTCGGATTAAAGGAAAAAGAAAATTAGGTTAGGAGAAAAAGGGATTTTTTGGCAGCCATTGATGTTTTTTCTTCTTACGAGCACTTTGGTGACCAAGAGTAGACACCTTAACCACATCCATCCAACCTGTAAACAATGGCTTATCACTTTCATTGCTCGAATCCACCATAGCTTCAACAAATCGATCAAACGAACCACTAAATAATAAGAATGTGACGACACCCTAAGAAATAGATTACGAACCAATCACCAATTCAATAGACTAATGATAAAATTCAGCCGACCACAAGTTGCGATAACAATTAATTCCAATGACAAAATGTCAGCCGCCACAAAAGGTCAGCCGCCACAAGAGGTCAGCCGACCACTTAATTGATTTAAACAATGTCAGCCGACAACCTTAAACAATTAATACGCAAGGTCAGCCGACCACTTGCTGCAACTAATTTAAGCTACCTTAATGCGCAAGGTCAGCCGACAACCTTAAACAATAAATGCGCAAGGTCAGCCGACCACTTGCTGCAACCTTAAACGAAACCCTAACACAGCAAGGACGATGCCCAAACAAATGTAAAACAAGGACGATACCCACAAATCGAAACCCTAAAAAACAATTAATGCGAATTAATACGAATGAAACAAAACGAAACTACTTGTCCAGTAACCACCAACGAGACAAGTAACCACCAACGAAACAATACAATCGCACAAGACAATGACGGCAAAAAACGAAAATTAAACCCAATTTAATTAACCCTAAAATCAATCAACCAAATAAAGACTTTGTTAACTCAAGAATAATCAATGATTATTCGAGAAAACATCATCATTATAAGGTATTCGGATTAAAGGAAAAAGAAAATTAGGTTAGGAGAAGAAGGGATTTTTTGGCAGCCATTGATGTTTTTAGATACATTAAAATATGGGTCGTGTACCTTGTCCAAAAAGAAAATCACTCACACACTTGTGATGTGATTAAAGATGAAGCATTGATGAAGATCATCCTCTCCTAAAGATCTAGTCATGTTCATCATTTGTTTATTTGTGTCTTGTGTAGAACCAATGTTATTGTGAATACTTGGACTAGTTGTGTTCATCCAAGCTATGTGTAAATACTTGGATTAGAGTTGTGTAAATCCTTTGCATATGTGTGTGCTTGGATTTGTGTTGTGTAGATCCAAGATACATGTGTGTACTTGGATATGTTTAGTTGAGTTGTAATAAGTTGTGTTAGTTCTCACTAAACTATAAAGTGATGTGGTTGTGTCTTGTGAGTTCTCACTAAACTATAAAGTGATGTGTAGTTGTGTTGTGGGAAGTTCTCACTTAGCTTCAAAGTGAAGAGTCGTGAAGATTGGTTCTAGCTTTTGATTAGAACTCGACATCTAGCCTTGTGTCGGAAAATGGTGAAGTTGGCAACGTTGTGAAGATTGGTTCTAGCTTTGGATTAGAACTCGACATTTAGCCTTGTGTCGTAAAATGGTGAAGTGGGTAACATTGTGTAGATTGGTCCTAGCTAAAATTAGGTCTCGACATTTAGCTTAGTGTCAGAAAATAATGTAAGCGACGTTGTAAGGTTTTCTTCGCCAAGAAGGGAGCTCGTGGATATAGTGGAAATCTCGAGTAAGGTGTACTCGAGGAGTGGAGTAGGAACGAGGATAGAGCCTCGTTGCCGAACCACTATAAATCTTGGTGTCTTCCTACTAGGTTGTTTCTTTCCTTACTCATTACTTACATTCAACATCATTACACTTATTACTTATTGTTAATGCATTAGAATTGAACCTAATTATTATGCAACTAGCTTTCAAGTAAAAGATAGTTTTGGCACTAACCCAATTGAAAGGAATTTTAATTAGGAGATAAATCAAATTATTTAACCCCCCTTCTAGTTTCTACGATTGGTATCAGAGCGATGGTGACACAAGATCTTTGAAGTATACTGTACTTTAAAACTGGGATCGATCTATTGTTTCCTCAAATTAGAAGGTTAAGTTGTACTAAAGTTTTTCTTTGGTCAAAACTATTTTTTGTTGAAAATAAGTCTTTTAAATTGATAATATTGCATCTCATTTAGATTAGTAGTATTAATGAATTTTAGATCTACTCTTAAAATGTATCTACTAGTTTGCATCTTGTTATGTGTAGGTACTCATGAAGATGAATCAGACAACTGATTGTGGATTGAGTTACTTACACATGTAGAAGACTCATCTTATTTGATTTCCAACATCATTGAATGATGATATCAAGATGGATAGGTGTGATTTGAAGACTTAGTAGTCACTGTTAGTTATAGTTGGGCTTTGCATTGGTTCCTTGAAAGCTTGGAATTCAATTTGTGGCCAGGGTACGCTTTCGTTCTTCCACATGCCCTACTGATCATTCTTTTGATCATTAATTGACTATACGATTGTTCTTGGTATCCTTGCCTTGACATTTATTTGTGGTTTGTGATTCTTTCCTTTTTCCCTCTCAAACCTTCATTACTTGGATACTTGAATCACTATGGAGATGTAGGATGAGTTAGTAGAAGCTTAAAGTATCAAGCATGATTTTTATGATTTGCACTCTTACGGTTAGTAGGACCAATATCATGTGTAACTTGTGCAATTAAGCTCATCTCTAGGACGACTGGTTAATCCCTTGAGATACCAAACTACTTTATTAAGTTGTAGGTGGATTTGACACATTTTGAATTGAAATATTCCAAGGATATTGTTATTGTTAATCCTAGAAATAATTATCCGATCATGTGGGAGAGAAAGTGAATCTATACTTTACTCATGTTTTGAAATATAATAAGACTACTCTTGAAAATGATCTTATTCTATGCATCAAAATTGGTTGGTATAACTTATTACCAAAGCCGTTTAGACTTTCGCAGGGAAGGCACTTAAACCACTATATATGACACAAGCTCTTCGTCTCCTCGATTTGAAGAATGTCATTTGTCTCTTGATCAATGTTCTTGGTCTTGATTCATTTCCCTTGACTTTTCTTACTTTTGCTTCTTTGCTACGAGTAGTCGTTTGTCCGTTTTGGTCTTTTCCTATCTCGATTCAACTCGTAATCCTTCAATAAAGCATTATTACCTAGTATTGTGGTGATCCAATGATATCCTAAAAGGTTTAAGATATATTTTTATGTAATTTAAAAAAATTGATTTTAAAAAATTCTTTGTTTTTCTTTAACAAAAACCTTTCTTATCGATAAGGAACCGTCGGCAGAAACTTCGCTAAAGCGCCAGTTTTATTAAAATATCCCTTTTCAAACTAAACCTTCTCTCTCCTTCACACACACAGCCGACATGTTCTTGGTTTTCCACCATTGTTGTTTCTTCAAAAACCTTCAATCACTCAAGATTAATTGATTCCATGTTGTGGGTTTCACTCATCCTTCATCCAAGATCAATTATCTGTAAGTCATTTCTTTCAATCTCTTCTAATTTGTTCTAGGGTTCATACATACATAATTGGGGATTTTTAAAATTGACATTGAATTAGAACCTTACTAGGAATAAAAGTTGACATAGTATTGTTACTATGATTCCTTAGGTTCATATTCAATGAGATTGCACTAATATCGATAAGGAACCGCTGGCAGAAACTTCGCTAAAGCGCCAGTTGTATTAAAATACCCCTTTTCAAACTAAACCTTCTCTCTCCCTCACACACACAGCCGACATGTTCTTGGTTTTCCACCATTGTTGTTTCTTCAAAAACCTTCAATCACTCAAGATTAATTGATTCCAAGTTCTGGGTTTCCCTCATCCTTCATCCAAGATCAATTATCTGTAAGTCATCTCTTTGAATCTCATCTAATTTATTCTAGGGTTCATACATACATAATTGGGGATTTTTAAAATTTACATTGAATTAGAACCTTACTAGGAATAAGAGTTGACATAGTATTGTTACTATGATACCTTAGGTTCATATTCAATGAGATTTCACTAAAACCCACTTGTAAAACAAATCCGAATTTTGACTAAATTATTTTGGTTGATTGATGGAATTGATATGAATCCATGAACAAGTTGTTAATGGCATTGTTGAATGCTTACCTAAAAACCTTGTTTTTAAAAACCAATGTTCAAGTTCATTGTTGATCTTACATGATCAATGTGTTATTGTCAATAATGAACTAGGTACATTGTGAGTATGAGAATGATAAGGATTAAACCTTGTTTGTCAAGATATTGATGAAATACATTCTTATATTTTTTATTCTTAGTTTATATGTAACATATGCCTTCAAGATATCAAAAAGATCACCAAGACACTAGAAAATATATGCGTAACCTTGCCTACTTTTGTCACTCAACACAACTTGCCCACACCTATCGTTCCATTCAAACTCGTTGTTTCCACGAGGGTAGAGTTGTCCAAGAGGACATTAGGAATTATGATTACAATAAGTCTATGTTTGAGCAAATTGGGTTCGATTGTTTGTTATACATAGAAGAAGACATTTACCCCCAATTCCTCTTGGAGTTCTTTAGCACTTATTGTCTCATTACGGAAAATGGTAGAATATTCGTTAGGTTCATCTTGAATGGTCAACTCATTCAATACTCTCTCGAAGCCTTTGGTCAAATTCTTGGTGTGCCATTTGAGGGCACTTGTCGTTTTATGGATAAGTGGAATCTTGAGGCTCTCCTTGAGTCCAACGATTGTCCTCCAAATGATCACTTAGAAGTTGACCTTGACTTCATCCTTGACATCATTTCTAAAAAGCGTAATGGAACTGTTGTAAGAAGCCTTCATACTAAAAGATGTTCGGTGAAACATCATGATCTTCTCTTAAGCGACCTTCATGATGACATGGTCCAATGGGCCAACATCCTTAGGGAAAATGTGTTTTGTCTTGGTGGGAACCGGGATCATGTTCCAGCATGTTTAGTGCATATGTAATAACTGATTTTTGGTTGGTTAATAAAAAGGTTGCTTGCAAGATCTTTCTTTGCGTTGCTCGTACCCAATTGATATATGTCGTTGTTTCGTTCTCGGTATCTTCTTGAATCGATCACGGTTAAAAGTGGAATCGTTGTAATTGGTGAATAAAAAAGGGGGAGCTTTGGTCTAAATCTACTAAAATGATAAGTGCTAGAAGTAATAAAATTAAACTAAAAGCAATTACCGAGAATAAAACTAGAATTTAAATCAAACAGTAAGTACCTAGACTTGGAGAAAACAACTTATTCGGAATGAATGCTTGATCCGGAACATCAAGGAAATTTAGCTTATTCGAAATATTTCTTCTCATGCGGAATAAAACTGGAAAACTGCTCTATTCGGAATAATGGCTTATCCGGAATGTTTGCTCTACTCGGAATAATAGTCTATCCGGAATGTTTGTGCTTATGCGGAATAATATGATTATGCGGAATATTGTACTTATGCGGAATGTTTTAGAAAGAAAACTTTATTCGGAAATTGCTCATCCGAAATATTGATTATTCCAGATGAACATGTTGATTCAGAATGTTTGCTAGAAAACACTGATCCGGAATAATGTTCTTATGCGGAATAACGAGCTTATTCGGAATCTTAGCTCTACTCGGAATAATTGGATATTCCGAATACACAGTAAAATCACAACCTTGATCCGGAATAATTGGATATTCCAAACCAACAGTAAAATCACAAACCCCCTATCCGGAATCTGGGCAAGTACAGTAAAAATAGCGAAGAACAGGGGATTCTTTTACACACGAATTTAACTCAAATTCACCAAGTTTTTAATCAAAACTTAAACCAATTTAACCACTAATCATTTACCTATGATAAACATCAATCCAAAACAACAAACACATAAAACCCACTTACTTTTGATGATCAAACCAATAAAATGGAACTTAAGAACTTTGAATCACAAAGAGATGAAGAACAAGATGATAGAAAGATTAAAACTAGACTTGTATTAATGACTTAAGATTCAACAGACAAAATGGAAAGATTAAACTTACAAGATTGGAAGAAATCAAAGAAAATGAAAACCACTCCTTAAGGGAGATGGTTCTTCCTACGAAATAGGAAAAATGTAACAGAATGAAAAACTAGTGGAAAATTGTGAATGGGAGGGGTATTTATAGGCTTCCTCCTTGGTTGGTGAGTGGGCTTTCTCCCTTTCTTTTTGTCTTCTCGTCTTTTCAGAAAAGTTGACGTTTTCGATTTCGATTCGGGATTTGTCGACGAATAAATTTAACTCGTCTTTTAATTTCTTCATTTAATAGACTTGAGTTTCTTCGACATATGTAAATCTTCCATCTTTGGTCCTTTTCTTCGATAAATCTTCAAATAGGCCCATTGACTTCAAATCTTTTGCATCTCTTGGACTATAGACTTCGTCTTTTCGTCTTTTTCCTCGATAAAACACGTGCAATCCCATGTTTTCTTTAATATTTATCCGGTTGGCTCTGAAAACACAACAAACACACAAACCATACATAATTCCAAACAAATGACATTAAATACGCGTTTTGGTCTTGTTTTAGCAAGAAATAAGTGGTAAAAGGATGGGTGTTTTCACACCTATCAAATCCCCTACACTTATCCATTGCCATGCCCTCATGTAATGCTTAGTGATAAAGCAAATTTACACTTTTCTCATAATCAATCAACCTTGGCCTTATTAAAATACTACTAAACAAAAATTTAAATACTAAGAGAAATTAAAACTTTAAAGGAAACAAAAGGATAGAAAACCATTTCCACTTGAAAATAGATATATAGAAATAGCTTGCAAAGAGATCAAGGACTTACATTAGGGCTTTGGTGCTGCGAAGATTTATCACCCTCAAGTTTCACGTTCCCCAAGCTAAGCTTAAAAACGAGATCATTGTTATTATAAGTTAGCAATTCAAACACTTACACACATGGCTTAATTATATATTTAAACTCCCTTATTCCTAGGTGTATCTCTTATATTTTATTTTTGTCTTAGAATGATCATGAAGATGCATTTTTGGACTTATTTCGATAGTTTATTTAGGTTGAAAACAAAGTAGGATGATTTGATCAATAGTTAGCTAAAGGACAAAATCTCTTAAAACTGCTTCTCGAGATATCAAAAAGTTCATATCTTGGCATAACTCGCTTCGCGATTTGAGACCCTTCTCGGGCCGATATTTGGCATGTACTTCATACTTCATATCTTCGAGAGACGTTCTTGAGATAATGGTCTTCTCTTCGTTAATAGAGTTTCTTCACTTGGAGACTTTTGAGGGGTACTCCAACTTTGTTGACCACGACTTCATGATTATTTCTTCAATCTCTAATTGGGATTTTGAGATACAACGATCCGCCTCCTTTTCGGACTTGGATCTATTTATCCTCATACCTTGTTAGGGTCTTTTCGGATAGACTTCTCCATGATCTTTATGGGAGTTGATTGCTTTTCGTCGTGAGTCTTGATCCTTCATATTGATTTTGGGAATAATGCTTTTCACATCACCTTGGATCTTTAGCAATAAAAAGGAATCCTCATGCCTTGTTAGGGCCTTTTTGGACTCGCCAATCTTCGCGCCCCGCTTCATAAGTTATGCCTTGGCTATGAACTCTTATCATTACCGAGCAACTTTTAAACGATCTTGGGCTAGAAGCTAAGTAACCTTTCAAATCGTACGACCTTACTTATTGCAGATAAATTATTAGCAAGTGATGGGAGAATAGGCAAATAATTACACCAAGTGAGCTTGTGCCAGAATACCAACTTATAATTGACTCTATCATTTCTCGTCCTCCACAATTTAAAATCTCAAGTAATGAGACTCGTGGATGCTTAGCCTAATAAACCAATTAAGGTCTACATGGTTAAGGATACTAGCTAGAATAAACTTGGATAAGTCTATTCGGGTTGAGTCAAAATAATCGCAACAGGCCTAATATGTCAAAGATTTCAAAACTAGCTACACCACTTTATTAATATTTTTTTGACTTTATTGCGGGATATATACATATGAAAGCAACGATAAAAATTTAAAAATTACGACTAAATGGCCAAAGTTAATTAAAAATTTGAAAAATGCTAAAAAAGATGATTTTCCGGTTAAATGAAGGCATTTTAATGGAAAAGTCCACTTAAAACTTCGATAGAAGTCCCCCTACACTTAAGATAAACATTGTCCTCAATGTTTACGCATGTGGGAAAAGTCTCCCCTATACTTATGACATTGTGTACGTTGGTTAAATCAAGCTAAGGAAGAGACGAGTAAAGTGATCAATTTCAAATGTGAGTATGAAGAAAATTGAATCACGATAGTTGAGAGATAGAACCGGTATTGCGGATAACATAGGAGCACGGTTCTTCAAAGATTCCAAGAGTGCACTTATCCCTGTAATCACATCAGCATACAAACACAAGCAACCTATATAGCTCCCCCTACACTTAGGATGAAAACGAGAAAGGGGAATAGATACTCGGGTTGCCTCCTGAGGAGTGCTTGTTTTTGTTCACCGAGTCACGAGCCTGACTCGGTCCCGAACTAATTCAAGGGAAACATGGAGAGGGATGGAATCATCTCATGAGAGATGTCCTCACCAAAGTACAATTTCAAACGCTGGCTATTCACCTTAAAGTTGGGCCCATTTGGCAGAGAAAGCTCAATGGTGCCATAGGGAAAAACATTGGCGATGGTGAATGGACCAGACCAGCGGCTCTTCAACTTGCCCGAGAAGATCTTCAACCGAGAGTTAAAAAGTAAGACTTGATCACCAACGTGGAACTCTCGGTTCTTGATTTTAGCATCGTGGATAATCTTGGTTTTCTCTTTGTAGATCAATGAGTTCTCGTAAGATTCATTCCTCAATTCATGTAGCTCGTTGAGTTGAGTCTTGCGAAGATCACCGGCTTTGTTGATGTCGAAGTTAGCCCATTTCAAGGCCCAGTATGCCTTATGTTCCAGCTCGATAGGGAGGTGGCAGGCTTTCCCGTACACAAGACGATAAGGTGTACAACCAATCGGTGTCTTATAGGCGGTACGGAAGGCCCACAGAGCATCATCAAGTTTGTCGGCCCACGAGGCACGATGCTCTCCCACAGTACGTTCCAAAATTCGCTTCAATCCACGGTTGGATATCTCGGCTTGACCGTTGGTTTGAGGATGATAAGCGGTGGAAAGACGGTGATTGACACCATACTTAGCCATGACTCTTGCAAATTGATCGTTGCAAAAATGAGTCCCGCAGTCACTGATAATAGCACGAGGAACACCGAATCGAGCAAACAGTTGTTTCAAGAATTTACAAACCACCCTCGCGTCGTTAGTGGGTAAGGCTTTGGCTTCAACCCATTTGGAAACGTAGTCAATAGCGACAAGGATGTATTTGTTGCCTTTAGAAGAAGGGAATGGACCCATAAAGTCGATGCCCCATACATCAAAGATTTCACATTCTTGTATGAAATTTTGAGGCATCTCATCTTTATGTGTGATCTTGCCTTGTTTTTGGCAAGCATCACAATGTTTAACCATCTCGTGAGCATCACGATAAATGGTGGGCCAATAGAATCCCGAGTCAAACACTTTTTTGGCGGTGTAGTTGGGACCAAAGTGACCACCGGTGGGTCCTTTGTGGCAAGCCTGGAGAATGTCAAAAGCTGCCGGTCCGTCAACACATCGACGAATAATCAAGTCAGCGCATTGTTTGAATAGAAAAGGGTCATCCCAAAAGTAAGTCTTAACATCATTCAAAAACTTCTTCTTTTGTTGGGATGTTAACCCTTTGATGAGAACACCACCCGCTAAGTAGTTTGCAATGTCGGCAAACCACGGGGTATCATCAAGATTGAGATTAATAGACATTAAGGTCTCAAGGGGAAAAGAGTCGTTGATCTCTTTGTTCGGATGATCCCCTTGATATGGATCCTCAAGTCTACTAAGATGATCCGCGGCTAGGTTTTCGGCACCCTTCTTGTCACGAATTTCAATGTTGAATTCTTGAAGGAGTAAAACCCAGCGAAGAAGTCTTGGCTTAGAGTCGTGTTTAGTCATCAAGTACTTCAACACGGAATGGTCCGTGTATACGATTGTGGTGGATAAAATAAGATAGGGGCGAAATTTTTCAAAAGCATAGACAACAGCTAAAAGCTCTTTTTCGGTTGTCGTATAATGCAATTGAGCCCCCGTCATTGTTTTGCTAGCATAGTGGATTGGTTGGAAGTGTTTATTCACTCTTTGGCCCAAAACCGCACCAATATCAAAGTCGCTAGCATCGCACATCAACTCAAAGGGCAGCTCCCAATTAGGGGTAACCAAGACCGGTGCCTTAGTTAGCTTATCCTTAAGAAGATTGAAGGCTTCGATACACTCTTTAGAAAAGATAAAAGGAGTATCTTTTTCCAAGAGGTGAGTCATCGGGCGAGCGATTTTAGAGAAATCCTGAATGAAGCGACGATAGAAGCCCGCATGAACCAGAAAACTTCTCACACCCTTCACGGTTGAAGGTGGAGGTAATTTGGCTATGACATCTACTTTAGCACGATCGAATTCAAGACCGGCTTTAGAGATTTTTTGTCCTAGCACAATGCCTTCTTTTACCATAAAATGGCATTTTTCCCAATTCAGAACAAGGCAAGTGTCTTCGCACCGCTTAAGCATACGTTCCAAATTGGCAAGGCAAGAAGAGAAGGAATCCACAAAGACCGAGAAATCATCCATGAAGACTTCCATGGTTTGCTCAACCATGTCATGGAAGATAGCCAACATGCACCTTTGGAAAGTCCCGGGGGCATTGCATAAGCCAAAAGGCATTCTTTTGTAAGCAAATGTGCCATAGGGACAAGTGAATGTTGTCTTCTCTTGATCTTGGGGATCGATGGGTATTTGGAAATAACCCGAGAAACCATCAAGAAAGCAGTAATATTCATTACCCGCTAAATGTTCAAGCATTTGGTCCATAAAAGGAAGAGGGAAATCATCCTTTCTCGTGGCATCATTGAGTTTGCGGTAGTCTATACAAACTCTCCACCCAGTAACGAGACGGGTAGGAATCAACTCGTTGTTTTGATTGGGCACAACGGTGATTCCGCCTTTCTTAGGCACACAATGGACTGGACTAACCCATGGTGAATCCGAAATAGGGTAAATCATACCCGCATCAAGAAGTTTGATAACCTCTTTTTTGATGACTTCATGGATTTTAGGATTCACCCTTCTTTGGCTTTGAATTGTGGGCTTAAAGTCGTCCTCCATGAGAATTTTATGTGTGCAAAAGTGAGGATCAATTCCGCGAATATCGGAGATTTTCCAAGTGATAGCTCTTTTATGTTTCTTCAACACGGCGATAAGTCGGGATTTTTCTTCGTCTTTCAGGTCCTTCGCGATGATGACCGGTAACTTCTTGTTGTCTTCAAGGAAAACGTACTCTAGATGAGGAGGTAGGTCCTTAAGCTCAAGAGTAGGAGGATCCTCAATAGATGGTGTAACTAACGATGGATCATCATTAGTCACCTCTTTAGGAGAATGAGGAGAAAACGGGTCTTCATTGAGAAGTCTCTCAATAGTACGAATGTTTTCATCCCAATCGGTGGAAGAATCATCATACTTAAGATCGAGAGGACCCATGCTAGCTTCGAAATCATCCAAGTCACTTTCTCCAAAAGGAGTCAATGCCGGAGCAATTGAGGCAACGGTCTCAACATTGGGTAGAGAAGAGAGAGTACTTTTGCAAGCATCATAAAAGTGTTCTTCACAAGCCTCATCGAGAACATCAATAGCATTAACACTCTCATATGAATAAGGTTGCTTAGAAATCTTACCCATGTTGAAGACAATTTTATCGTCACCAACTCTCATGATTATTTCGCCCGCAGCTACATCAATGAGAGTGCGACCGGTCCTCAGGAAGGGGCGTCCAACGATTAATGGAACACGAGGATCCATCTCGTAGTCAACGACAACAAAATCCGCCAGGAAGGTGAATTTGTCAATGCCAACAAAGACGTCTTCGGCTATCCCCACTGGATAAGCAACCGTACGGTTAGCTAATTCCAAAGTCATTTTGGTGGGGACTAGCTCGGGGAGAGATAATTGCTTCCAAACACTTAAAGGCATTAAGTTTATACTGGCACCTAGATCGGCTAGGGCCATGCAATTCTCTACTCCCGGGAAGTTGCAAGGAATCAAGAAGCGACCCGGATCACCAAGTTTGGTGGGCAATTTCTTTAAGAGAACGGCAGAGCAATTCTCATTAAGTTGGGTCTGAGCAATGTCAAGAAGCTTCTCCTTGTCACTAATAAGATCTTTAAACATCTTTGCGTATTTAGGCATGTGAGCGAGAGCCTCGACAAAGGAGATATTAAAATTCAATTGTTTAAACAGTTTAAGAAAGTTTGAAACTTGAATATCATCCTTGCTCTTTTGCTTCTCTTTCCTCAACCTTGAGGGATAAGGTATATTGGATGAAGAAGAAGGCTTTAGGGGAGTAGGATCACTCACAACCACGGGTGGTGGGGAAATGGGGATAGAAGGTGAAGGAGGTGAGGAAAGTTGCTCTTTTTCCTTGTTCACAATCACGGGTGGAGGTGTAGGAAGCTCGGGTTCCGTATAACCTTTTCCACTACGAGTGGTGATTGCTTTTATCTCCCCTCTTGGATTCGCAACGGTGTTACTCGGAAGAGTACCCGAAGAAGATGGTTGATTACCTTGGAAGAGCGAACCGATCATATCACGAATGTTAACCGCTTGAGTGCTGAAAGAGTCTCTCATGTCTGCACGAATCTCATTGCTTTGTTTTGCCATGTCATTCCTTAGCTCGGCTTGAATATCGCTCCCTTGTTTCGCCATGTCATTCTTCAAGTTGACAAATTGACTCTGAAGATTCGTCACCATCTCTCGATTAGTCTTCATGAATGTCTCGACGTCTTGATTCTATACCATCGGTTGATTGAGAGGTGGAGCTTGGTAAGCTTGAGAATTTCCTTGAGGTGGGTATGGGTTTCTTTGGGATTGATATTGATTGTTAGCACGAGGTTGGGATTGGTTGTTTTGGTTATAGCTTTGTTTTTGGTTTTGGTTTGGAGGAGGGAAACCAGGTGGAGCAAGATAATTGTTTGAACGATAACTTAGCAAGCTACGGTCTCCTTGAGGACGAGCTTGATAGCCTCCCGTGGGATAAGTACCGTATGCCGCGTTAACGTTTTCAGAAAAATTGCCTTGAGTGGAAGGACAATCATTGTAGGAATGAGGACCACCACATGTGTCACAAGAAATAGAAACGACTTTAGCTTGTTGAAAGTGGTTTGTGGCCATAGTCATGAAATTCTTGTTCATCTCTGCGATTTGTTGGGTAAGTTCGGTTATCTCGGGATTGGAAGTAGTAGAAGAAACATTGACTCTCGAGTTAGATCTTAAGGATGCGGATGAATCCCAATTTTTGTTGTGAGTAGTCATGTTTCAATCAACTCTCTACACTCCTCCGGTCTCCTTTTCATAAAAGTACCACCAGCGGCAGCGTTGATCGTGTCACGATCACGAAAAGTAAGACCATTGTAGAAAGTATCAATGAGAGTGACGGGGAGCATGTTGTGATTTGGACAGCGGTCGATCAAATCATTGTATCGTTCCCAAGCATCAAAGAGCGATTCATCATTGTCTTGCATGAATCCACTAATTTGGTTACGAAGGCTCGTGACCATGGATGGTGGGAAGTAGCGCGACAAAAAGCGTTGAGTCATGTCGTCCCAAGTATGAATAGAGTTCTTTGGGAGACGGTCAAACCATTTTTCGGCATGGTGAGAAAGCGAGTGGGGAAAGAGTTGGAGGCGAAGGTAATCCATAGAAACACCGGGGGACTGCATGCTTTGGGTGATGGTAATGAATTTGTCGAGGTGTTTGTTGGCATCATCATCCGGAATTCCGCGAAATAGGTTAGTTTGCACTTGTTGGATCATGTGATGCTTCAACGAAAACTCCTGAGCCGTGACATGCATCGGCGTAATCGGGCCTCCACGTCCGTTCATCGTAGGTTGGCATAGCTCCTCCATGGTTCGTAGGTCGGGTAAGGGTGGATTATTCATGTTTGGGTGGGGTGGATTATTATTGTTGGGGAGGGGTGGATTATTATTGTTGTTGTTGTGTACACCGGCCATGTCTAATTGTTCGAGAGTCTCGGGCTCTGAATAAGACGTTGATCGAGTACGCATACACTAAAAAGAAAATGCAAGAGAAAATATTTTTGGTTTTTATAGGTTTTTTAATGTTTTTGTATTTTTGAAAATTTTATATTTTTATGGGTTTGTTGAAAATTTTTGTGCTTGAAAATAACGTTCCCGAAAGAACGGATCCCAAAATCCAATTTTTCTCACAAAAAACCGTTGACCCTTACGAAAAGAGCCAGCAACGGCGCCATTTTAATAACTGATTTTTGGTTGGTTAATAAAAAGGTTTGCTTGCAAGATCTTTCTTTGCGTTGCTCGTACCCAATTGATATATGTCGTTGTTTCGTTCTCGGTATCTTCTCGAATCGATCACGGTTAAAAGTGGAATCGTTGTAATTGGTGAATAAAAAAGGGGGAGCTTTGGTCTAAATCTACTAAAATGATAAGTGCTAGAAGTAATAAAATTAAACTAAAAGCAATTACCGAGAATAAAACTAGAATTTAAATCAAACAATAAGTACCTAGACTTGGAGAAAACAACTTATTCGGAATGAATGCTTGATCAGGAACATCAAGGAAATTTAGCTTATTCGGAATATTTCTTCTCATGCGGAATAAAACTGGAAAACTGCTCTATTCGGAATAATGGCTTATCCGGAATGTTTGCTCTACTCGGAATAATAGTCTATCCGGAATGTTTGTGCTTATGCGGAATAATATGATTATGCGGAATGTTTTAGAAAGAAAACTTTATTCGGAATAACTGTTCATCCGGAATATTGATTATTCCGGATGGACATGTTGATTCTGAATGTTTGCTAGAAAACACTGATCCGGAATAATGTTCTTATGCGGAATAACGAGCTTATTCGGAATCTTAGCTCTACTCGGAATAATTGGATATTCCGAATAAACAGTAAAATCACAACCTTGATCCGGAATAATTGGATATTCCGAACCAACAGTAAAATCACAAACCCCCTATCCGGAATCTGGGCAAGTACAGTAAAAATAGCGAAGAACAGGGGATTCTTTTACACACGAATTTAACTCAAAATTCACCAAGTTTTTAATCAAAACTTAAACCAATTTAACTATTAATCATTTACCTATGATAAACATCAATCCAAAACAACAATATAAAACCCACTTACATTTGATGATCAAACCAATAAAATGAAATTTAAGAACTTTGAATCACAAAGAGATGAAGAACAAGATGATAGAAAGATTAAAAGTAGACTTGTATTAATGATTTAAGATTCAACAGACAAAATGGAAAGATTAAACTTACAAGATTGGAAGAAATCAAAGAAAATGAAAACCACTCCTTAAGGGAGATGGTTCTTCCTACGAAATAGGAAAAATGTAACAGAATGAAAAACTAGTGGAAAATTGTGAATGGTAGGGGTATTTATAGGCTTCCTCCTTGGTTGGTGAGTGGGATTTCTCCCTTTCTTTTTGTCTTCTCGTATTTTCAAAAAAGTTGACGTTTTCGATTTCGATTCGGGATTTGTCGACGAATAAATTCAACTCGTCTTTTAAATTCTTCATTTAATAGACTTGAGTTTCTTCGACATATGTAAATCTTCCATCTTTGGTCCTTTTCTTCGATAAATCTTCAAATAGGCCCATTGACTTCAAATCTTTTGCATCTCTTGGACTATAGACTTTGTCTTTTCGTCTTTTTCCTCGATAAAACCCGTGCAATCCCATGTTTTCTTTAATATTTATCCGGTTGGCTCTGAAAACACAACAAACACACAAACCACGCATAATTCCAAACAAATGACATTAAATACGCGTTTTGGTCATGTAAACCTAAAAAACATCAATGGCTGACAAAAAATCCCTTCTTCTCATAACCTAATTTTCTTTTTCCTTTAATCCGAATACCTTATAATGATGCTGTTTTCTCGAATAATCACTGATTATTCTTGAGTTAACTAAGTCTTTATTTGGTTGATTGATTTTAAGGTAAATTAAATTGGTTTTAATTTTTGTTTTTTGCCATCATTGTCTTGTGCGATTGTTTTGGTTTTCTAGTTGGTGGTTAATTGTCTCCTTTTCATGTGCTACCTAGACAAGAAGTTTCAGTTTGTGTTTAATAGTTATTCGCATTAATTGTTTTTTAGGGTTTCGCTGTGCTGGGGTCTCGTAGCATTAAATTTCCTTCAGTATTGTTGATCATTAAATTGTTCGTTTGTTTTCTCTGTCGGCTGACCTTATTTTGGCGGCTGATCTTGGCGGCTGACCTTAAATCTCATCTTAGCGGCTGGCATTAAATTAAGATATTGAATTGTTGGCTGACATTTGAATTCGTGGAATTGTAGTGGTCATCGCAAGGAATTAATTGCCATCGCAAGGAATTAATTGTTACTTTGGCGGCTGACCTTAACTTTGGCGGCTGACCTTAACATTGGTCGGCTGACCATAAGTTATTATTAGGTTACTGTTCGTGATTTATTTCTTAGGGTGTCGTCATTTTTGTCTTGTTT
The DNA here is from genome assembly GCA_025667525.1 of Glebionis coronaria. Classification (NCBI taxonomy): domain Eukaryota; kingdom Viridiplantae; phylum Streptophyta; class Magnoliopsida; order Asterales; family Asteraceae; genus Glebionis; species Glebionis coronaria. The sequence goes on from JANFOE010000922.1 coordinate 189,381, forward strand.
GTTTCTTTTTAAGGGGTTTCAGTTACTGTCTGTTTAGGGTTTATTTTTCGTGGTTAGGGCTGTGTTTGATTGGCATGGATTCGAGCAATGAAAGTGATAAGCCATTGTTTACAGGTTGTAATGATGTGGGTATGGTGTCTAATCTTCAGGTTTTAGTAACGTTAGAGGAGATATCTAATTTGTTTTCTATTCCTTTGAATATTGTGCGTGACATTGAAGTGTTTGCAAATGGTGTTAAGGCAAACAAATTTCCTAAATGGTCAACTTTACCTAAGGAGACCACTATGCTCTATTATGAAGTTTTATGTGAACGCCATAAGAATCTAACTAGCAAAACTTCTTCACTCAGTTCAGGTGGTTCGAGTGTGCACTCAGCACAAATGGCTAAGGAAACAGATGACTCTAGTACAAATGTTTCCTCTTCTTGTGATGTATTTTTGGACCTTGCAGCTAAGGCTGCAACCATTAATGGTATGCAACCGTGTAATCTACATGAGGTTTTGAAATTATTTGGTGGAACGATTCGCACGGTTGGTGATGCGGGTGATTTTATGCATGAGTTAAGAATGAAGAAACATCCTTTGTGGGATTTGATCTCACATGACCGTGCTAAAGAAGTTCTGGAGTTACTTTGCAAATTTGAAGCTGATATGGTTAGGTCTACTAATGGAGGTATTAATGCAGTCTCTTCTTCGTTTAATTCTGATAATGTCTGTGAAGGGGTTAATATCACTATTCCTAAGAAGGTCATTGAAAAAGTAAATACTCGTTACCAAAACACTTTATATGGTTACTTTCTTGGTAAAAGGATTGCATTTCCTGTGGTTGAGTATTTTGCTAAGAATAATTGGGCAAAACATGGTCTTAAGCGTATCATGATGAATGAGAAAGGTTTTTTCTTTTTTCAATTTGGGTCTAGTGAGGGTCTTAATGCGGTTCTGGAAGGTGGTCCGTGGATGGTTCGTAACTCACCAATTTTTCTTAAGAAATGGACTATGAAAACGAATCTTCTAAAGGAGGAACTAACTCGTATTCCGGTATGGGTCAAGTTTCATGATGTCCCGCTACAGGTTTTTGAAGAGGAAGGTATTAGTTTAATTGCTTCGTTTCTTGGTAAGTTTATTATGATGGATAATTATACTAATAATATGTGCAAAGAGTCTTGGGGTCGTTGTAGTTTTGCTCGTTGTCTTATTGAGATGAATGCTGATTCGGAGTTTATAGATAACGTTACTATTGGTGTCCCTGATCTTGAAGGTTCTGGTTGTACTAAGGAATTAATTCGTGTTGAATACGAATGGAAACCACCTAGATGTCATACTTGTAATATTTTTGGTCATGCCTTTGATTCTTGTCCAAAAAATGTCAAACCTAAAACGGTTGAAAATGTGACAACTCATGTTGATAACGATGGATTCCAACAAGTACAAAGCAAGAGGAAGACGTACAAAGGTAATTTAGGGAATCAAGTTACGAGAGGTGTTCCATTGAGCAAAGGTTTCCAAACAGGTAAGACGGTTGCTTTTCGTCCAAAAACTCACTTGGATACTACAAGTACGAGTGGTAATAATAGTAATACTAAATCTGGTCAGTTGCAGCAGTCTAGCAATCCTAATGGTCCGAACAAGGGTAAAGCTCAAATGAGCAGTGTTTCTACATCTAATAAATTTTCAACTTTGTCCATGCCTGGTATTGACGAAGGGGTTCAAAGAAGCGAGGAAGATAATGAGGAGGAGGAGGGAGTCGAGGTCGTCTTTGATGAATCGGTGAATCTTCTCAACACTAATATTGGGGCAAGCACTCCAACTGGCTGATCTCATGTTGATATTTTATTATTTTCCTCGTAACTTAATGTTATCGTCTTGGTTTTTGTCTACTTTATATATTTCCAGTATTCTAGACTAGTTAATGTTTATGGCCTGTCATAAACATGTTGTTTAACAAGCTGCCTGTAGCTTGCGGTTAATGTGGTATTTCAGCCACATTCCTTGTACTTCAACGTTTTTTTGATTCTATTTACCGGGGTCGTTGTTACCCTTTTACCAAAAAAAATACGCGTTTTGGTCTTGTTTTAGCAAGAAATAAGTGGTAAAAGGATGGGTGTTTTCACACCTATCAATATGATATTTTGCATCTTTACCGAAACCTAGTACAATTTAATATATTTTATCGCCCGACGGATCAATTATGCTATCTCCAAGCCAAAAAGAAACCTCCCTTATCCCATGCTCCTTACTCGTCTTTTAAAAAGGGTTATTCGTGACTTTCCTAATCTCGATCTTTCTCGCTTTCAACCGGTTCAACAGGTTATGCTACCTATTCAAGAGGTATATGAAAGAAAGCATAGAAGTGATAGAGGTTCAAGAAAAGCCGACCAACAACAGTCCGATGATGAGGACACTTTTATGCCAACAAGTGATGGTGATGGCATAGGTACAAGTGCTCATTTCGGCTCTTCGAGTAACTCCCACCCATCCACTAACTCATTCATGGATGGGTTAGAAGACCTATCTCCCCCTCCTCACCATGCTGGTGGTGAAATTCCAGAGAAACTTAGTCTTGAGGATGTCTATCGGTCAAATCTTAGGACACAAGGTGAGTTGCATGATCATCGAGTAGAGTCAAGAGGTGGATTCAAGTACTTGGTAAAATTGATCAAAGTACTTGGCAAGAAGAAGAGATGATGAATTGAATATGATTCAAATTTAACAAGTTGTTGGACATGTTTTGTGGTGTTGAACTTCTCTTTTATTATTATGTTTGTATTAACTATTACTACCTGTTTGGATTACTCACTATTTTAATCCTTAATTAACTATGTAATCGATCTTTCGATTTACATATCTTTGTGCATATTATGTGTTTGTTAGCCTCCTAGATTTTGATTAATAGTTAACTTTGGCTTGCTATTTACTTGTGTGAAATCTAGACTAACCAAAGTTTGAGGAAGTGCACATTTTTGACATCTCTGGTCGCGGTTCCATATCGAACCCGCGGTTCTTTAGCGATAAAGATCCGCGGCCCTACATAAGGAACCGCCTGTCACTGTTTCGAAAGAATCTTTGCTTTACACTATTTTCCTTAACCTGTGTAAAACTTTGATAAATTTTTTGCAAAAACCTACACTTTCCTAAACTAGGCTACGTAATTTTATTATTCACCTAAAATTATTTTAACCCATTACTAGTATGGATCATTCCCTTATTTTCTTAAACCCTCTCTTGTTGATTGTGTTCTTCATCCCTTCAACTCTTCTCCAAACCATAACACACAACCATTGTGTCCACTAGAACTTCCACCTCTTCCAAAACTTCCTCTTCCAAAAGAAGCCTTAAAATTAAGATTAAGTTACCTAACATTGGTTCTTCATCTTTTCACACTCCCAAAAATGAGATTTCTCCAATTCTCATTTCCTCTTCACCTTCACCACCCCTTGCTCCATGCAAGACAAACTCAACTCATGGTACTAACCATTCACATGGTTCTACCTCCTCTTCATTCCAATCAAGAATGAATGAGCTTTCTTCACCTCTCACTTCTAGTCCTCCTTTGGATGGGATTCTCAACCTCAACCTCTACAAAGCATTCCCTTTGTCCTTGAGCCTTTGGTTACCTCTCTTTTCACTCCTCCACATTCTCCCATCTCACCCTTGGACACTATTCCTCCACCACTAATAAGTGTGAAAATACTTATCCTTTTACCACTTATTTCCAATAATAACAAGACCAAAACGTGTGATTTATGTCATAAAAGTCGGAATTATGCGTGTTTTGTGTTTTTATTGTGTTTTAGGACCAAAAGATGAAAAAGGAAGAAAAACAGGCTTTCACGGGCTTTTATCGAAGAAAACGGGAAAAGACGAAGTCAAAAGATCAAGAGTGCAAAAAGAACGGAAGTCCAAGGTCTATTCTGAAGATTTATCGAAGAAAAAAGTCTAAAGACGGAAGTTTAATGAAGTCGAAGAACTCAAGTCTAAATTAAAGAAGAAAATTAAGACAAGTTCAAATCCCGAGACGACGTCGAGAAAAGACAAAGAATTAAATCGAGTCGAGAAGACGTGAAGAAAGAAAGAAGAGGCAACACATGCACACCTTCCCATTTTCCCTATAAATACCCTCCTAATACACATTAGGAGGGTTGGTTAGTTTTTAGAAGTTAGTTTCATTTTTCATTTTCTTTTCTAGTTTTTAGAGAGAGAAAGTTCTCCACTTTCTCTCACTAAGTTTTCATCTTTTCTATCTTTTAATCTTTCAAGATTAACCTTTGTGTATTGTTGATTTCATTAATCAAGTTCAAGTTAAGCTTTTAATCTTTCATCTCTTTCTACCTTTCTTTGATTTTAGTTTACTTTTGGTGCGAAATCTATTTGATCCGTGTTGTTCTTAATGTTTTCGTGCCTAAAAGTTAATCTTTTTATGTCTACTTGAGTTTTCATACGAATAAGCTTTAAGATCTTTGTGCTTATTGTCTTGTTTATATGTTTAGCTTATTTACTTTTTAAAAGTTTTCTTAAAAAGTTCATCTTTTTATAGTTTGATTTAAAAGATTGATTCTTTTAAGTTTGGATAAGTTGTTATTTGTGCTTATTTAGTCTTTTTCACATTAGATTCGTTTAAGTTTTTGGTGATAGCTTATTCCTAATAGCTTGCCTAGCTTATTTTCGAATCCCTTATTAATCGGAAAAGGGTAAACCCTTTTCCGATTGGAGTATTCCGATTAGCCTCCTCATTCCGATCATTAAGATCGGATTAGGGTTTTAAGACATTCCGATTTGATCACCTTGGTATTCCGATCGCCTGATCGGATTAGGGTTATATTATTCCGATTGTGGGTATTTTAAGATATTCCGATTATTCTTACTTGTTGGTTATTTCGATTGGGTTCTTTTTATGCCATTCCGATTGGGATTGTTTTCAAACATTCCGATTAGCCTTGTTTCTAAGATATTCCAACGAGAGTTGTTTGCCACATTCCGATTGCAGCAGTATTCCGACGAGGGTTAGGGTGTATTCCGATCAGCCTATTTCGATCAGCATATTCCGACGGGATTCTGACCAGGGGTTCCGACGGACTTAATTTCTTGTTTTTGCAAAGTTTTCAAGTGTTAGTTTCATTAAGTTTTCTAGTATTTTTTCTAATCTTTTCTTTAAGTTTTCAATCATTTACTTTTCACTCGTTACTTTAGTTTAATCTTTAAAGCTTTTACTTTACTCAACGACATTTACATTTATTTGCTATTAGTTTAAAATAGATAATCAACCAAACAATTTCATTTCCACCAAGAACAATTGAGTCGCACTTTCTACCAATAGTCAATTCGAAGAGATTCGGAACAACGAATTTTGATACTTGGAAAACCCATGTATTAAATGGCGCCGCTTCCGGCTCTTTTCGTTAAGATTAAAGGTTTTTAGTGAGAGATGCGTTGGATTTTGGTATCCGTTCATCTTTGAACGTTATTTTCCTTGCTTTAAAAATTTCAAAAATCCAAAAAAATATAAAATCTTCAAAAATACAAAAAAAATTGAAAAACCATAAAAACCAAAAATATTTCCTTTCTATTTTTCTAATCCTTTTGTAGGTGTGCATGCGTACTCGTGCTCGTAAGAAGAGAGTAGCTCAAGCCAAAGTCATTACTCAACCAATTGTCACCATGGACAATCAACCAATGATCGAGCTTTTGTAATCGCACGTAGAAGGCAACACCGATGCAATTGTAATCCGTGAGATTGGAGCCAACAACTTTGAACTCAAATCTGGCTTTATACAAATGGTCTCTGCTCAACCCTTCTTGGTGCGCTCACTTGATGATCCTCATGACCACATTAAAAGGTTTCTTCAGCTTACCAATACGGTTAAGTATAATGGGGTATCACAAGAAGTGATTCGCTTGCAACTTTTTCCTTTCTCTTTAGGGGGACAAGCCCGTAATTGGCTTGATAAGGAACCGCCACAAAGTATTCTTACGTGGACGGATTTTGAGACCAAGTTTATCAACTACTTTTTCCCACCCTCACGTACTACCGCTTTGCGGAATGAAATTATTACCTTTGAACAAAAGTACGGTGAGTCTTTTAGTGAATCTTGGGACCGTTTTAAGGAACTTTTAAGAAAGTGTCCACAACATGGTTTAACAAAAGTACATCAAATCAATACTTTTTACAATGGTTTAAGCATGAATGACCAAGATTCACTAAACAGTGCCTCGGGGGTAATATTTTGGTTAAATCTTCTAATGCTGCTTGGGATATTATTGAGAACATATCTAGAGTTCAAACCAAGAGTGTTAGAACTAATGTAGCAAGTGCTAGTACTAGTGATGCCGACAAACGAATTGATAAGCTTACTTCGCTTGTGGAATCGCTTGCTTTACAAAATGCCAACAATGCCAAACAATTCAATGCCCAAGCTAATGTTTTGAGCCAATCATGTGATATATGCGGGGGATCTCACTCATACACCGATTGTCCTTCGACTCACGACAATCCGGAAAATGTGTATGCCGCGAACGGTACCTAGGCTATCAAGCACGTCCTCAAGGTGACCGCAACTTGCTCAGCTATCGCTCAAACAACTTTCTTTCACCTCCCGGTTTTCCCCCACAAAACCCAAACAACCTCAATCGCAACAATCAAAACTAACCACGTGCTCCAACTCCATATCCAAACCAAAGAAACCCATATCCACCTCAAAGAAACAACCAAGTTTACCAACAACCTGCTTATCAACCACCCGCCTACCATGCTCCTCCTCTCAACCAACCCACAGCCTTACACCAAGATGTTGAAACCTACATGAGGACGAACGATGTGATCGTGCAAAATCTTCAGCGGGAAATGGCCAACATGAAAGCAGATATGGTGAAGCAAGGGAACGATCTTCGAGCTGATATGCGAAACACTTTGGCAAGTCAAATGAATGACTTGAGAAATATGATGGCTAATTTCTTCCCTAGTAATCAAGCCTCTGGATCGGGTTCTTTTCCGAGTAACACCGTTGCTAATCCAAGAGGGGAGATGAAAGCAATCACCACTCGCAGTGGAAAAGGTTTAAAGGAACTCGAGCTTCCTACACCTACACTTGTGATTTTGACAAAGGAAAACGAGTCTCCTTCTCCGAATCCTCCATCTTCTATTCCTCCAACTTCTACTTCTCCAATTCCACCACCTTCTACTTCTACCCCTCCACCACCCACGGATGTGAGTGCGAATTCTATCCCAAAGCCTTCATCTCAACCCAATATACCTTATCCTTCGAGGTTGAGGAAAGAGAAATTGAAGAACAAGGATGATATTCAAGTTTCGAACTTTCTTAAAATGTTCAAACAACTGAATTTCAATATCTCATTTGCTGAGGCTCTCGCTCACATGCCTAAATATGCGAAAATGTTTAAAGATCTTCTCAGTGATAAGGAGAAACTTCTCAATATTGCTCAGACCCAACTTAATGAGAATTGCTCCGCAGTGCTCTTAAGGAAATTACCAACCAAACTTGGTGATCCGGGTCGTTTCTTGATTCCTTGCAACTTCCCGGGAGTAGAGAATTGCATGGCCCTAGCCGATCTATGTGCCAGTATTAACTTAATGCCAGTAAGTGTTTGGAAGCAATTATCTCTCCCCGAGCTAGTCCCCACACGAATGACTTTGGAATTAGCTAACCGTACGGTTGCTTATCCAGTGGGGATAGCCGAAGACGTCTTTGTTGGTGTCGACAAATTCACCTTCCCGGTGGATTTTGTTGTCGTTGACTACGAGATGGACCCCCGTGTTCCATTAATCGTTGGACATCCATTCCTGAGGACTAGTCGCACTCTCATCGATGTAGCCGCTGGCGAATTAATCATGAGAGTTGGTGACGATAAAATCGTCTTCAACATGGGTAAACTTTCTAAACAGCCTTCGGACAACGAGAGTGTTAATTTTATTGACGTTCTCGATGAGGCTTGTGAAGAACACTTTCATGATGCTTGCAGAAGTAATCTCTCTTCTCTACCCAATGTTGAGATCGTTGCCTCAATTGCTCCATCATTGACTCCTTTTCGAGAAAGTGACTTGGATGATTTTGAAGCTAGCTTGGGTCCTCTCGATCTTAAGTATGATGATTCTCCCACCGATTGGGATGAAGACATTTGTACCATTGAGAAACATCTCAATGAGGACCATACATCTCCACCATCTCCTAAGGAAATCTCTACCGATGAACCAAATTTGACTACACCGTCCATCGAAAATCCTCCGGATTTAGAGCTTAAGGATCTTCCGTCTAATCTCGAGTACGTTTTCCTTGAAGACAACAAGACGTTACCGGTCATCATCGCTAAGGACTTGAAAGAAGAAGAAAAATCCCGACTTATCGCCGTGCTGAAGATCACAAGAAAGCGATTGCTTGGAAGATCTCCGATATTCGTGGAATTGATCCTCACTTCTGTACACACAAAATTCTCATGTAGGACGACTTCAAACCCACTATTCAAAGTCAAAGAAGGGTGAATCCTAAGATCCATGACGTAATCAAAAAAGAGGTTATCAAACTTCTTGATGCGGGAATGATCTATCCTATCTCGGATTCACCGTGGGTTAGTCCCGTCCATTGTGTGCCTAAGAAAGGCGGAATCACCGTTGTTCCCAATGAAAACAACGTGTTGATTCCTACTTGTCTCATTACAGGGTGGAGAGTTTGTATAGACTACCGCAAACTCAATGATGCTACGAGAAAGGATCATTTTCCCCTTCCTTTCATGGACCAAATGCTTGAACGTCTAGCGGGTAATGACTATTACTGCTTTTTAGACGGTTTCTCCGTGTATTTTCAAATTCCCATCGATTCCAAAGACCAAGAAAAAACCACATTCACTTGTCCTTATGGAACATTTGCCTACAAAAGAATGCCTTTTGGATTATGCAATGCTCTTGGGACGTTCTAAAGGTATATGATGGCTATCTTCCATGACATGGTTGAAGAAACTATGGAAGTCTTCATGGACGATTTCTCGGTTTATGGCGATTCTTTCTCTGCTTGCCTTGCCAATTTAGAACGTATGCTTAAGCGGTGTGAAGACACTCGCCTTGTTCTAAATTGGGAAAAATGCCATTTCATGGTAAAAGAGGGCATTGTGCTAGGACAAAAAATCTCCAAAGCCGGTCTTGAAGTGGACCGTGCTAAAGTCGATGTTATTGCTAAATTGCCTCCACCTTCAACCGTGAAGGGTGTGAGAAGTTTCCTCGGTCATGCGGGCTTCTATCGTCGATTCATTCAAGATTTTTCTAAAATCGCTCGCCCGATGACCCACCTCTTGGAAAAAGATACTCCTTTCATCTTTTCCAAATAGTGTCTTGAATCCTTCAATCTTCTTAAGGATAAGCTAACTAAGGCACCAGTCTTAGTTACCCCTAATTGGGAGCTACCTTTTGAGTTGATGTGTGATCCTAGCGACTTTGCTATTGGAGTGGTTTTGGGCCAAAGAGTGAACAAACACTTCCAACCAATCCATTACGCTATCAAGACAATGACGGGGGCTCAATTGCATTATACCACTACCGAAAAAGAGCTTTTAGCTGTAGTGTATGCTTTTGAAAAATTCCGCCCCTATCTTGTCCTTTCTACCACCATCGTGTATACCGATCATTCCGCGTTGAAGTACTTGATGACTAAGCAAGATTCTAAGCCAAGACTTCTTCGTTGGGTTTTGCTCCTTCAAGAATTCAACATTGAATTCGTGACAAAAAGGGAGCTGAAAACCTAGCCGCGGATCATCTCAGTAGACTTGAGGATCCTTATCAAGGGGATCATCCGAACAAAGAGATCAATGACTCTTTTCCCCTTGAGGCCTTAATGTATATCAACTCCAATCTCGATGACACCCCGTGGTTTGCGGACATTGCAAACTACTTAGCGGGTGGGATTCTCAAGGAAGGGCTCACGTCCCAACAAAAGAAAAAGTTCTTTATAGATATTGAACATTATTTCTGGGACGACCCTTACCTTTTCAAACAATGTGCTAATCTGATTATTCGTCGATGTGTTGACGGGCCGGCAGCGGTTCAAATCCTTGATGCTTGCCATAAAGGACCCACCGGTGGTTACTTTGGTCCCAATTACACCGCGAAGAAAGTATTCGACTCTGGATTCTATTGGCCCACCATTTATCGTGACGCTCACGATATGGTTAAACATTGTGATGCTTGCCAAAGACAAGGCAAGATCACACATAAAGATGAGATGCCTCAAAATTTCACACAAGAATGTGAAATCTTTGATGTATGGGGCATCGACTTTATGGGGCCATTTCCATCATCCAAAGGGAACAAGTACATCCTCGTCGCCGTTGACTACGTTTCTAAATGGGTTGAAGCCAAGGCTCTCCCTACGAACGATGCGAGGGTGGTTGTGAACTTTTTGAAGCAGCTCTTTGCTCGATTCGGCGTTCCTCGTGCTATCATCAGCGACCGCGGGACTCATTTTTGCAACTATCAATTCGCAAGAGTCATGGCTAAGTATGGTGTCAATCACCGTCTTTCCACCGCCTATCATCCCCAAACCAAGGTCAAGCCGAGATTTCCAACCGTGGATTGAAGCGAATTTTGGAGCGTACTGTGGGAGAGCATCGCGCCGTGTGGGCCGATAAGTTAGATGATGCTCTGTGGGCTTTCCGTGCTGCTTATAAGACCCCGATCGGTTGTACACCTTATCGTCTTGTGTACGGGAAAGCATGCCACCTCCCTATCGAGCTGGAACATAAGGCATACTGGGCCTTGAAATGGGCTAACTTCGACATCAACAAAGCCGGTGATCTTCGCAAGATTCAACTCAACGAGCTAAATGAACTGAGGAATGAAGCTTACGAGAACTCGCTGATCTACAAGGAGAAGACCAAGATCATCCACGATGCTAGAATTAAGAACCGAGAGTTCCACATTGGTGATCAAGTCTTACTTTTTAACTCTCGGTTGAAGATCTTCTCTGGCAAGTTGAAGAGCCGTTGGTCTGGTCCATTCACCGTCACCAACGTCTTCCCATATGGCACCATTGAGCTTTCTCAGCCAAATGGGCCAATTTTCAAGGTGAATGGCCATCGTTTGAAGCTGTACTTTGGTGAGGACATCTCTCATGAGATGATTCCATCCCTCACCACGTTTCCCATGAACTAAATTTGGGTCGAGTCAGGCTCGTGACTCGGTGAACAAAAACAAGCGCTTCTCGGGAGGCAACCCGTGTTCTATCTTTTACTGCTTTCATAATAAGTGTAGGGGGGGCCCGTATGTGTTTGTTGTCTTGTTTCTTGTGTTGTGCAGGGATTAAAGCTTCAACGATCCACTCTTGATGACTTTTGACGAACCGTGATACCGTGTTCCCATCTTCCCGGTTCTATCCTACACTCTTGTGATTCAATATTTCATATCTTATATGTTCACATTGAATTCACTATAGTTGTCCTTTCCTTAGCAAGATTTAAACAAAGTGCACAATGTCCTAATTGTAGGGGAGTTTACTCCCACATACTCAAACATTGAGGACAATGTTTATATCAAGTGTAGGGGGGACTTCTATCGAAGTAAGTGGTCTTTTCTATGAATTTGCCCTCATTTTAACCAGAAAATTTGATTTTTCGACATTTTTCAAAAATTTTAATCTATTTTGGCCTAGTTGTACAGTTGTATTTTCCTTTGTTATGGTTATTTTCTTTCCTTGCTTAAATAAAGTGGTTTTTAAACTTTTCAAAGTCGTGAACATTTTGACTCAACCCGAGTTTACTTATCTAAGTTTACTCTAGCTAGTATCCTTAACGTGTTTAAGTCAAGTTTTGCTAGGCTTTTATATATGGAACTTTAAAACACGAAAGTCTTAACTCTTACGGGTTAAGAACAAGAACTTTTCGCAAGTTCCTATAATTGATCCTAGAGATTCGTTTATCAAGGGAACTTTAAAATGCGATTTCTAAACTTGAAAAAGTTTAAGAATTTGCAAGATCCTATAGATGACTCAAAAACCCAAAACGTTGATTTAATAGGCTAAGCATCCACGAGTCTCATTCCTTGAGATTTTAAACTGTGGAGGACGAGAGATGATAGAGTCAATTATAAGTTTGGTATTCTTTCGTGAATTTATGTGAGTTAATTATGAGCCTATTCTCCCATCGCTTGTTAATAAATTTATCTGCAATAAATAAGGTTGTACGATTTGAAAAGTTACTTAGCTTCTAGCCCAAGATCGTTTAAAAGTTGCTCGGTATGGATTAGAGTTCATAGCCAAGGCATTTCCCTCTCATTCACACTCTCTCTTCGTCTACTGTATATATATACATCTCTTACTCACCTCTCTCGGTAGACACAAGCAGGAAACACAATGACACAATTTTCAAAACGAGCTTTTGCCTAGAGGACTCAAGCTCGCAGGACTCGCAACAATGCTCTCACAAAACTCTCGCATCTCACATTCAAACTCACAAAGCTTTCACAATCATATTATTCTCGTCTAACATTTGTTTACGTATATTCAAGACTCAAACTCACACAAAAACATACCAACGAGGCTTTTTAAACAAAATAAATGAACCTTTACGTAAAACCCATTTCAACGTGAGCTAAAAAAAGATCGTTTTTATGAAACTGCAGCGTGATGTTTGAAAATGTTTACAAGTCGTATCTTTAGCATGTTTAATTTCCGAAAATAGTGGCAAAGGAGATGACATAAACGCAAATAAACAGCAAACAGAATGAAACTTTAAAGTATGTGGGTTGACCTTAGACAAGCTCGCGGGTAGGATGACAAACTCACAACCAGAATGTAACCTTAAAACCTCCGGACACCTTCGAACTAGAAAAGCCACGTCCAAGAATGCAAGACCCACGTCCAGAACTTAAAACCCACGACGGAATATAAGAAACATACGACAAAAAGGAAGAACCTTTCGAATAAGCAAGAACCCGTCGACTTGTAACTCGCGCCTTTAAACCCGCGTCAAAACAATGAAAACCCTACGAAAACCTTGTGTTTTAGACAACCCTAATCGATATGACAACGATTCGGTTTTGCTTATTTAGATGTTTTTGGTTATTTGGGATTTGTTGTAGAAACTAAGAAGTGGAAATGAAGGTTTTCATTTCATCAATGAGATTGTTTTATCTCACTCAGAAAGATTGTCTTCGTGCGCAAGGATGATTGAAAGATGGAACATCATACTGGTAGTATAAACCTTTATTGCTTGTGATAATACCCTATTGCTTGAAAAAGGGAATTTCTTTTACTTTAAACGAGATTATGAGTGAATCCAGGTTTGATCTGAAATGAAATAAGTGTGTGCTAAAGATGTATGTGTGTTATGCAAAGTGATAGAAAGAGTGACAGTCGGATTAGTGTTATTTGAAATGGAAATGTAGTAATGGACAAGGCAAAAGGTGGAGAAAGTATAGATTGCTTGGTTAATTTAGGCGACAAACAATCTATGCATGTGCTTTGGTCCCAACATGTAGAATGCGTGACTTTGGTTAGCATGTGAACCGAATTGTCTAATTTAATGTGGGTTAAATTGCCCAACTATAGTTATTTTTTTTCTGATTTTAAGTAAACTAGGGGAGGTGCTCGCGCTTCGTTGCGGGTGTTTTGGGTCGTTAGCTGGACGGTACTTTTGATATAACCCTATTAATTTACTGACTAAAACTCAACATGTTAAACATCAGTAAGCATTCGCTTATAATTCAGAACTTGCAGACTTAAAATTCTAGCACACTCATTATAAATGTATCATTTCTTGATTTAAGCATAAGTAATAACCCCTATTAATTTACTGACACTAAAACTCAATATGTTAAACATCAGTAAGCATTGGTGGCTTAGAATTCAGAACTTGCAGACCTAAAATTCTAGAACACTCATTATAAATGGATCACTTCTTGATTTAAGCATAAGTAGTTTGATACAGAACAAAACTTCAACTATAGTACTGATGCGCTGGAGTATTAAAAATTTGAGTCTCAGAAATGCCCTAGTTTCGTTGGAGCGTAAGACTTCAGTCATCAAGTTCCATTGCTTGAGCAAGCCCAAAAATAATGTGGAGATGACGGTTAAGAACGATCTTCTGAATTTGAATTGTAATAAAAACTAAAAAAAAGTGAGGTACCTGCAGTGGCATGCTTCCATATCACACCATTTAAACACAATGCAAAACACCTACTAAATACCGATTGCGGCCTGACCGAAAACCAATTTTTATCCTCCTAATCGCAGAATCTAAACATAAAAATATAAAGTTTTTATAATTATCAAAAACCCTTCACTATTTTTTGGCGAGGTGAGATTGTAAAAATATACTAAAGAGATGCGATCTAGGGACAAACCTACAATTTAAACGGATATCAATATCCTTTGGAGGGCCTTAGGAGCAGGTAGTAACCTTCGACTATCAGCCCATTACCACATGTAAGAATGTAATCTTGCGCCAAAAAGGTTTGTTATCGAATGATCAAGAACGGTGTAGCAATTGGTTGCCACACGCTTGAATATGCTAATCAAGCTAAGCACTTATACAACTAATCCCAACACCTTTAACTGGAAATAAGCAAATCCAAACACTATTAATCAAAGGCCTCATTTAATACTTAAAGGTAAGAAACACTAAAACAATAATACACGCACAAACATTGCTACTTACTCAGTGTGTAGATTGAGATAAGGCTTACGAACAACTCACTCTCCCCTTGAGCATCAACATCAGCAAGCACCATCTCCTCTCCTCCCCTACAACTACTCTCTGTCGCTTTCAGGTCACTCACAACAGCAACATAGTCCGACGCTAATGCCTTACAACGCTCACACCTTCACGAACATATGCAATACCTATTGTTGTGCCAATGAAAATCTCGATCCTTTGTTTCCGGTTTAGCTCTATCGTATCGCTTTCTGAAACTGTAACAAATGTATAGCATACTTAGTGCTTCTTAAAATTGCCCAGTTGCATTAATGAATGACATAGCCTACATTTTCCCCCCAAAACTTTCCAAGTAAACATAAGTTTTTACATTAGGTTAAACAGAATATTTAGGTCCACGAAATCAGATTTATAGGCTAAATGCGATGGTGAGTATCATACCTTCTTGAGAAGTTGATGGGAGCTAAGGTTCAATAAGTATGGCGCATACCCAAACCCATTAACCTGCAAAACCCACCAATTGTGTTACCTTTAAAACATAAAAAGTTACAATAAATAGCTATTATGGTAATGGCCTGAGGTATAAAAGAGCATTATCGATGCCAATTAGATCTGGTTATGAACATTAGTTTGTAGTGCTCGAATGAGATGGTTCTAATTGTGATCATACAAATGTGCTTAGTTTCTTTTTACTCTTTTTTTTGGTAAAAGGGTAGCAATGACCCCGGTAAATAGAACCAAAAAAACGTTGAAGTACAAGGAATGTGGCTGAAATACCACATTAACCGCAAGCTACAGGCAGCTTGTTAAACAAAATGTTTATGACAGGCCATAAACATTAACTAGTCTAGAATGCTGGAAATATATAAACTAGACAAAAACCAAGACGATAACATGAAGTTACGAGGAAAATAATAAAATAATAACATAAGATCATCCAGTTGGAGTGCTTGCCCCAATATTAGTGTAAACAAACCTCTGGTGCAGAAATAGCAACATTTTCAAATGGCAGAGACACATAATCAACATTAGGAAATGGTTGTTTGACAAACTTTTAATTTGATCATTCCAAAACATTCACACCACTTGTTTGTTGCTTATTTTTAACTGTTAAAAAGTCTATTCGAAGGCACCCCTTATTTAATCCTAGAACCATCTTCATTACATATCAAGATTCAACAAATCCGCACAAAATTTAAAAGCAAATTTCCATGAAATAAGCAACTCTAAATACTTACCAGAAATTCATAACCTAACATCATGAAAGAAGGCTAAAAGCATAATGTATACCTTCACTAACGGGAGCTTCTTTATGTTAATATAGTGTGCGTCCGATGGTTGCCCATTAATGCGGTGTGGTGCAACAGATTTGGTGATGCATCAGCAAGCTGCAAAATCCATATGAATCAGCAAGCTTCAAAACCCAATTGAATCCACCCGAAATCGATATAAAAAATAAAATTAAAGCCATAAATTAATTGTATTACACCTTTTCCTTTTATATCCAAGACAGATTTGTGTTCCAAATTTTTTAGCATACAGTTCGAAGTGAGACCAAATCAAATAAGAATAAAAAACAGGTCTTTATTACCAGCAACACACAATTTCAAAATATTTATTCAATACTTCCATATTTTGTAAAATTATTTTGTTTAACAAAAAACCAAGAACCGAAAGAATCATATACCTTAGAACTGGCTTGCGAATACACTATTTATTCAGCTTTGAGAGCAATAATTTGAAGCTTATGTTGCCATTCTATGTTCTGCTTTGGCATTGAGGTATCAAATAGTCTATGACCCGCCATGGCTGCAACCACGAACCCGTGATGCCCTGCCAATATACGGGCCATTTTCGCCCATCGCTACTCGAAAAATACAACTCACAAAATCAACAGTGTATCACAACCAAACGCACGCCAAACATTAAGCGCCAAATTGTTTTTTATGAGGCTCAGATAAGTTAGTTATCGGGAAAAAAACGACCACCATGGCTTCAAACCCAGAAAGGTTGCCTCGCCAAGCTGCACGTAATTCAGTCTTTACTTGAACCCGTTGAAAAAGGTTCTAATACATCATCACAACCTCTTTAAATGGTAATAACTGGATAAAAGGACGCCTGACCCGCCATGGCTGCAAACACGGATTCGTGATGCCTAGCCAAGATACGGGCCACTTTCGGCTATCATACAGTTTAGATCAAAATAACCTCGCTAGGACTATACCTCTGATATTCTACCACAACTAATTTTTATCTAAAATTTTGCTACTAAAGCTACTCCGACTATACTATTTTTCGTGCAGTTCACTCAGTTTAAAGCGACTCAATATGGCCAATGCTATAATTGACGTGACTTTATGGGCGCAATTTTTTGGGGTTGTTTGGACAAAATCAATTTAAGGACTGTTTTATAACACTGAACTTAAGAAGCTGCTGTAAGATGTAGTCTAGCATATAACCGGGCTTGCAATGTGTACAGAGTGTGTGTCTTGAACCACATATAACATGATTTAAGTTATCAGATGATAATAAAGTTTCCTTTACCTTGTCAAATATCAGGCAACAATCGACCACCATATAGGCTCAGATAAGGCACACCGAGGGAAAAAGCGGACACACACGCCATGGCTGCAACCGCAACAGGCTGTCCTGCCAAGATGCGGGTGATCTCGACTTTACCCGAGGCCGTTATTCATCATCATTGCCAACAAACATCAATTCTAACATTTAAGACACGTATAAACACCAACAATTGAAGCCTTCCATCAGTGAACAGATACTTTGAAACATTAAAAAAAAGTCAGAATAATACCTCAACAAAAGGGGCAAACGACGGTATTAGGATTCATTTATTCATAATGGGCAACAATACTTATCTTCTTTCAAATTAAAAAACATGTACCAGATTTATACAACAGTAAAATCCACATCATATTCAGAAAATAAAGGCTCAGATTCACACACGGTGTTTACCTCATGAAAGTTTCTGAAACTGGTCAAAGAAAGCGGTTGCATAGCGACTATATATGCTATTCCATCCAGCCATTACCTCGCCGACCTAGCCTCACAACTTCAAGGGACAATCCCAATTGCATCAGATTCCAAGAATCATCATAGCCAAATATAAGGGACACTTGCGAAAACCGGATACACACGCCATGGCTGCAACCTCGAGAGGTTGCCACGCCAAGATACGTGGAATCTCAGGTTTAACCCAGACCGTTCTACGTTATCGCCTTGTACAGCCTTGTACAACAGCAACGAAATAAACGGCCATCAAATGAGCGCAACGATGGAACCACAATGACTTTATGGGCCTATCAGGCTTATGAACATTTAAAAAATCGCAAAGCTGGACGGTTCTAATGCTGTCAACGAATCAAAACCCCAGCAACAACCATAATAATAGTGTATTCCACATGTCTATACCCATATTCCAGTTAACACGAAACATCAAGAATCATATCCCACTGAAAAAAAATCCATTCTCCTCATCATCCTGCTTAAAAACACCAACAAAAAGAAGAAAATTCGGATTAAACAAAAAAACCAACAAAAAATACAATCTCCTCGCGAAAAGAAACAAAATCAAACGAAACCAAAAAAACCCCTCTGAATTCCATGTTCATGTAATATTTAATCGAAAGTATAATATAATGAAAAGAAATATTCAAAATCATAAACTTAATAATATTTAAAAAAAATTACCTGCATCAATCTCTTCCTTTTGGATCGCGTATTCGATTATAACCTAGATCCTAAGATGTGATCTTTTATTTAGAGAGAACCCACATCAATCAGATTTTTTTCTAGAGAGAGATGCAAAAACTCAATGAAATATAGGGATAAAAGTGGTAGTATAATAGAAAGGTTGGTGTGTGAATCAACGACACCAAACGAAGAAGTGCTACAGAACTCAAATTGAAGATCAACGGCGGAGAAGATGAGACTGCTAGCTACAGGAACTATCACACACACAAACTTTAGGGTGTGAGGTGTGAGGAGTTTGTGAGAGAGTTGTTTTAATTTAATAATAGGTGTGTGAGAGGGGATCATTGTTCCTAGGGGAACGTGATTCCCCTCTATTATAAGGTATATAATTACTAGGTTAGTGTAAGAAAGAGGGGTGAGTGGATGCCATTTGGTATATGATTTATTTAGAAGTGGTAGTATTGGCTAAATTTTTGGGTATAAGTGTTTATTTGGGGTATTTTGCTTTACACTGCGCATCGAGTAATTAAGTGAACGTTAATTACTTTTACAGTAAATAAAATGATAATTAACGACTTGCTAAAATAATTAATAAAAATAACTATAACAACAATTATGAAAGTAATAATTCGCACAGTATTTATAAATACAGATAAGCAGGCGTCAGTTAAATTACAGATAGCTCGCGCAGGCGCGACACAGATAAATCCTACACAGATTATGCACACGTAATGGAAATAAATTTTCAGAAACGTTGAAATATTGATCGTAAAATATTACGCAACTAATAGTGGCACACTCACAGTTTGCACAGCTCCGCAGACTGTGCGATTTTTCAAATTCTGCAACATATGTCTCGTTTTAAAATCCAATAAGTTTAGTAACGCTCAAAAATGAATTCAAATAATAATTAATATAATTTAAAGTACGAAAAATTCTAGGGTGTTACACTTCACAACACAACTTCCAAATAACACAACTAAAATGAATGAATAAACTTGATCTTCAATAAATCTTGGGGTAGACTCAACACTTCAAGGATGAAAGTGTTCTTCTCTTTGCACTTGGAGAGGAAGAGATGGGAGGAGAAAGATTCACTTCTAAACAAGTAGTAATCAACCAAATAACCAAGGATTTGAATGATTTAAGAAGTTTGTTTGAGTCTGAAAATTTTTGTGCAAAAGAGGTGAAGAGAAAATCTGAGAATGGTCCACTATTTATAAGACAAAAGCCCAACGACTCTTTCTAGGCGGTTCCATATCGGTATGCAACCGCATAGGCATCTAAGGAACCGTGGAGGTAGACTCCGCGCCCTTTTGTCTTTTAGTGGGGTAGTGATATCTGGTGGAATAGTTATCCTTAAAGGATATTCTTAAAACAAATGGAATATGCCATTTTCAAATTTTCAAATATTTAATTTAATAAAACATTTTCTTAAAATAAAATTTAATAAAAAAATTTGTCAAATTTAATAAAAAGTGATTGTAAAAAAAACTTAAATCCTTGATCACTTAATTAAGATGAAAACTTGTTTGTTCATACCTTAAGTGATAATGGTTGAACTGAAAAAATACTTTAACTCAAGAATTCATTTTTCGTTGTTTTCGTATATGCTTGTTTTTAAATATTGTCGTAATAAAAAGCGAGACCGAAAAATACAAGTAACGTTTTTAGGCATCATTGCATTAACAATCTCCCTATTTTTTTATTACAACATCAAATAAACTCAATCCCATGAAAAAAAAGATTTTCGAAGACGATTTTATTTCATTTCTCCACATTGTCGAAGCAAAAAGGATGCAATAGTCTTTGTAGAAGAAAAGAATCGGACTTTGCAAATGCTCCCCCTTGGTGCTGACTCCCACTTTCTTGGGGCACCAAGGAATCGAGCTATGGTGACAAGCTACATGGAAGGGTTAGTAGAAGAAAAGAAACACCCAACAAGATATAGCATAGGCCATATAAAAAGAAAAATAAGATAAGAAAAGAGAAGATAACTAAGATCCAAGATAAGTCATGTTAAAAGGAAACATGAAATAAAGATATAAGAAAATAAATCATACAAAGATGTATGAAAAAGAAAACAAGCCAAAAAAGCATAAATCTAATCCTAGTTAAACTAGAAATCTAAGATTTGCTTGAAATAGATGTCTTAGAGATAAGCAATCCACATGCTTAAATGAAAGACAAAGTGGTGGCGGAAGGAGGTGGTGTTGGCTTGGTAGTAATCTCATCGTCATAGCGAATAGGAGGTTTGACTAGGAGACTCCTGATCAAATTCAATTCCTCATAGATGTGAGCCATAGCAAGATGTTGATATTGATAAAAATGACAATATGTCCCATGATGCATGACATTATCATGTGAGGGAGGAAGAACACAAAAGGCTAGTGGTGGAAGAGAAGAAGTTCCACAATCAATATTGTTAGAAGAAGAAAAAATATAATTTCGAGTGTTCTTGGGTGAATTTAGATTGAAAGAGATTGGGGATAATGGAGGAGAATCAAGGCTTTCATTTGGTGAATAAGACATTTTGATGTGAGAAAGGATGCAAAATGCTTAGGGTTAAATAGAGAAAGAACAAGACACTTTTGGGATGGTCAAAGGTTTGAATCAAAGATTCCAAAAAGTGTTGGAGCAAATTTGGAGTTACAGAAAACTCAAAATTTGAGGGTTCTGACCGCGGTTCCTTATCCCCACCTAAGGTTCCATATATATGGATCCGCGGGATATTTAGAGAACCGTCCACAGAGGGCTGTTTTTGCTGGATGAGGAGAATTTTCCAATTAGGCAAATCTTGATTTTTTAGTCTAACTAATCATAGAGACATGCAAAAAAGCAATAATAGACATAGAAAACACACAAGAACTCATAAAACAAGATTTTGACCAAAATACATGGATTTAACATAAAATCGATGTTGGAGGTGTGTAAAACAGACTCATAGTCATGACACAATTATCCTCCATATTTCATTATCGTTCTTGCTATATTTGAGAAATCCATACATATGAATTATGTATGCTCGTTGTCAATAGCAAGAAGCTATGAAAAATGTTTTTAGATTGAATTAACAATGCAAAAACATTTATCGACCATTTTCGAAAGAACTTTGAGAATTTTGAAAAAGAGAAGAAGAATTTTTCAAAAAGAGTTTAAGAGACTCAATGACTCAAAGAATGAAAAAACTTAAAAGATAAAAAGACTCGACTAATGAAATGCGCGATTAAGGAATATGTTCTATTAAACCTAGACCTAGACACAAGTAATTAAAAGGTTCCCTCTTAAGTGGCTTAGTGAAGATGTCGGCTAAGTTTTCTACCAAGGGCACCTTCTCAATCGAAATGTTCCCCTTTTGAACATTATCCCTAAGGAAATGGTGGCGAATCGTTTTGTGCTTAGTTCACGAATGTTGCACGGGATTGTTGCTAAGGTCTATTGCACCCTTATTGTCACACATGATGAGAACATCATTAAGTGAAATCTCGTAATCAACAAGCGCTTACTTCATCTAGAGAGCTTGTTGACAAGCTTTACCGACACTCACATACTCGGCTTCCATGGTGGATATAGCAAGAGAGGTTTGTTTCCTGGAGAACCAAGAAGTTAAACAACAACCCATGAAGGTACAAACCCCACTAGTGCTTTTTTGGTCCACATTGTCTCCCGTATGATCCGAGTCTACGTATACTATGGTTTCTACGTCGGTCCCTTTAGGATACCATAATCCTAAATGTATAGTGCCTTTAATGTATCGGAAGATACGCTTAACAACTTCAAGGTAAGAGGTTTTGGGAGCCTCTTGGAAGCGAGCACAAAGGAAAACACTAAACATGATATCCTATCGACTTCTCGTTATGACAACAAACTACCAATCATCCCTCTATATTTGGTGTTGTCTACCGACTCACAATCATCATCTATAGCGAGTTTAGTATCCCAGGCCATAGGGGTCTTCATTGGTCTAGAGTCCTCTAATCCAAATTTCTTTAGCATATATTTAACGTACTTAGATTGATTAAAAAAATACCATCGTCCATTTGTTTAATTTTGAGTCCTAAAAAGAAGTTAAGTTCTCCCATCATGCTCATTTCAAACTCGTCATGCATGATTTTGGCAAAGTCATCACACAAGCTTTGACAAGTTGAACCAAATATAATGTCATCAACATATATTTGTACGATTATGAGGTGAGAACCTTTCTTCTTTGTAAAGAGTGTATTATCTACCATCCCTATGGTATACTCATGTTTTACAAGAAATGATTAAAGTCTATCATATTAAGCTTTGGGTGCTTGTTTAAGACCATAAAGAGCTTTCTTAAGCTTGTAACATGATCTGGTTCTCAAAATCAATGAAGCCGGGAGGTTGAGCCACATATACCTCCTCATTGATCAAACAGTTAAGAAACGCACTCTTTACATCCATTTGTTAAAGCTTAAAATCTAATGCACAAGCATAAGCTAAAAGGATCCTAATGGAATCTGTTAATGCAAGTGATGCCTAAAAACATTATTAGTGTTAACTAATCTTTCTTAGTTTTGATCACAACAAACCATACAACACATTTAGTGTAAAACACAAAATGAATTATTTAACTAACACTATCATCAAGGTAATAATCATATCACTAACCTTTCTTAATCATACTTAGTGATCATCAAAATGATTATCCTTAAAACTCACTTTTGTTAATATGACAAAAGACTTTTTAATAAACTTTCTTTTTTAGAAAATGTTTTATTAAAATGGAAAATGAAAATTTGAAAATAGCATATTCCAAATGCTGTTAGAATATCCTTTGAAGGTTTCAAATACCTCAGATATTCCCACCCCACTAAAAGACAAAAAACGGAGCGTAGTCTAGTGGCGGTACCTTAAGTACCTACGCGGTTTCTTAGCGATATGGAACCGCGGGGTGAGATAAGGTACCGCGCACAGCTAGCCGTTATAGATCCGTTATACTTTGTCTCCTTTAAATAGTGGGTCAAATCTCATTTTCCAGTAAGCCTCTTGGACGTTTTTCTCAGCCCTCTTTCTATTTTCTATAGCATAATCATTACTAAATGATCACTTAAATTGTTAAGGATGTTTACATATGATTATCCTCTTGATCCCCTCCTTTATCTTGTCCAATGAGAAGATCACTCACTCACTAGTGTTGTGATAAAGATTGTTTACAGGTTGGATGGATGTGGTTAAGGTGTCTACTCTTGAGGTTTTAGTAACGTTAGAGGAGATATCTAATTTGTTTTCTATTCCTTTGAATACTGTGCGTGACATTGAAGTGTTTGCAAATGGTGTGAAGGCAAACAAATTTCCTAAATGGTCTACTTTACCTAAGGAGACCACTAGGCTTTATTATGAAGTTTTGTGTGAACGCCATAAGAATCTAACTAGCAGCACTTCTTCACTCAGTTCAGGTGGTTCGAGTGTGCACTCTACACAAAAGGAAACAGACCTTGCAGCTAAGGCTGCAACCATTAATGGTTTGCAACCGTGTAATCTACATGCGGTTTTGAAATTATTTGGTGTAACGATTCGTACGGTTGGTGACACGGGTGAATTTATGCATGGATTAAGAATGAAGAAACATCCTTTGTGGGAATTGATCTCACCTGATCGTGCTAAAGAAATTCTGGAGTTACTTTGCAAATTTGAAGCTGATATGGTTACGTCTACTAATGGAGGTATTAATGCAGTCTCTTCTTCGTTTAATTCTGAAAATGTCTATGAAGGGGTTAATATCTCTATTCCTAGGAAGGTCGTTGAAAAAGTAAATGCTCGCTATCATAACACTTTATATGGTTACTTTCTTGGTAAAAGGATTGCATTCCCTGTGGTTGAGTATTTTGCTAAGAATAACTGGGCAAAACATGGTCTTAAGCGTATCATGATGAATGAGAAAGGTTTTTTCTTTTTTCAATTTGGATCTAGTGAGGGTCTTAATGCGGTTCTGGAAGGTGGTCCGTGGATGGTTCGTAATTCACCAATTTTTCTTAAGAAATGGACTATGAAAACGAATCTTCTAAAGGAGGAACTAACTCGTATTCCGGTATGGGTTAAGTTTCATGATGTCCCGCTACAGGTATTTGAAGAGGAAGGTATTAGTTTAATTGCTTCGTTTCTTGGTAAGCTTATTATGATGGATAATTATACTGATAATATGTGCAAAGAGTCTTGGGGTCGTTGTAGTTTTGCTCGTTGTCTTATTGAGATGAATGCTAATTCGGAGTTTATAGATAACGTTACTATTGGTGTCCCTGATCTTGAAGGCTCTGGTTGTACTAAGGAATTAATTCGTGTTGAATACGAATGGAAACCGCCTAGATGTCATACTTGTAATATTTTTGGTCATTCCGTTGATTCTTGTCCGAAAAATGTTAAACCTAAAACGGTTGAAAAAGTGACAACTCATGTTGATAATGATGGGTTCCAACAAGTGCAAATCAAGAGGAATAAGTACAAAGGTAATTTAGGGAATCAAGTTCCGAGAGGTGTTCCAATGAGCAAGGGTTTCCAAGCAGGTAAGACGGTTGTTTTTCGTCCAAAAACTCACTTGGATACTACAAGTACGAGTGCTGATAATAGTAGTAAGTTGAATACTAAATCTGGTCAGTTGCAGCAGTCTAGCAATCCTAATGGTCCGAACAAGGGTAAAGCTCAAATGAGCAGTGTTTCTACATCTAATAAATTTTCATCGTTGTCCATGCCTGGTATTGACGAAGGGTTTCAAGTAAGCGAGGAAGATAATGAGGAGGAGGAGGGAGTCGAGGTCGTCTTTGATGAATCGGTGAATCTTCTCAATACTCATATTGGGGCAAGCACTCCAACTGGCTGATCCCATGTTGATATTTTATTATTTTCCTCGTAACTTTATGTTATCGTCTTGGTTTTTGTCTAGTTTATATATTTCCAGTATTCTAGACTAGTTAATGTTTATGGCCTGTCATAAACATTTTGTTTAACAAGCTGCCTGTAGCTTGCGGTTAATGTGTTAATTCAGCCACATTCCTTGTACTTCAACGTTTTTTTTGGTTCTATTTACCGGGGTCATTGCTACCCTTTTACCAAAAAAGAATCTATGAGCTAGTCATATTCATCATGATACCCTTTTTTGTTTTAGGTCAATCCAATGTATTTATGAATACTTGGACTAGTTGTGTTCATCCAAGTTATTTGTGGATACTTGGATTTGTTGTGTACATCCATTGCATATTTGTTCGCTTGGATTTGTGTTGTGTAAATCCAAGATACATGTGTGTACTTGGATAAGTCTAGTTGAGTTGTAATAGATTTGATTAGGAGTTCTCACTAAACTATAAAGTGATGTGGTTGTGTCTTGTGAGTTCTCACTAAACTATAAAGTGACTAGTAGTTGTGTTGTGTGAAGTTCTCACTTAGCTTCAAAGTAAAGAGTCGTGAAGATTGGTTCTAGCTTTCGATTAGAACTCGACATCTAGCCTTGTGTCGTAAAATGGTGAAGTAGGCAACGTCGTGAAGATTGGTTCTACCTTAAGATTAGAACCCGACATCTAGCCTTGTGTCGTTAAATTGTGAAGTAGGCAACGTTGTGTAGATTGGTCCTAGCTAAAGATTAGGTCTCGACATTTAGCTTAGTGTCGGAAAATAATGTAAGCAACGATGTAAGGTTTTCTCCGTCGAGAAGGGAGCTTGTGGATATAGTGGAAATCTCGAGTAGGTGTACTCGAGGAGTGGAGTAGAAACAAGGTTAGAGCCTCGTTGTCGAACCACTATAAATCTTGGTGTCTTCCCACTAGGCTGTCTCCTTCCTTACTCTTTACTTATTTCATTATCATTACACTTACCTATTATCTTTGCTAGTGCATTTGAATTGAACCTAATCATTATGCAACTTAGCCTCAAGTAAAAGATAGTTTTGATACAAACCAAATTGAAAGTAATTTTAATTTGGTCACCAATCGAAGAGAAACTATTCACCCCCCCCCCCCCCTTCTAGTTTCTAAGATTGGTATCAAAGCGATGGTCACTCAAGATCTTTGAAGTATATTGTAATTTGAAACTTGGATCGATCCATTGTCTCCTCAAATTAGAAGGTCAAGTTATACTAAAGTTTCTCTTTGGTCAAAACTATGTTTTCTTTGAAAATAGGTCTTTTAATTGATAATATTGCATCCCACTTAAGATTAGTAGTCTTTATGCATTTTAGATATACTCTTGAAATGTATCTACTAGTTTGCATCTTGCTTTGTGTAGGTATTCATGAAGATCAATCACTTAATTGGTTGTGGATTGAGTTACTTGAACTTGTAGAAGACTCATCTTCATTGATCTTTAACATCTTTGAATGATGATACCAAGATGATTGGGAATGATACTAGTCCTTGAAGACTTAGTACTCATCATAGTCATTGATTGGGCATAGCACTTATTCCTTCATGGATTGCTCTTTGTGGCCAAGGTACGCTTTCGTTCTTCCACGCGCCCTTTGATCATTCTTTTGATCATTACTTGACTATGTGCTTATTCTCGACATCCTTGCCTTAACATTTATTTGTGGATTGTGTTTCTTTTCCTTTATCCTCTCAAACCTTCATTGCTTGGATACTTGACTCACTATGGTGATGTAGAGTGAGTTAGTAGAAGCTTAAAGTATCAAACATGATTTCCATGGTTTGCACCCATACGGTTAGTAGGCCCTTTGTGGGAGAAAAAGTGAATTAATACCTTGCTCATATTTTGGTTTAGACTAAGACTATTATTGAAAGTGATCTTAGTCTATACTTGAATAATTGCTTTGTGCTTATTCATTACCAAAGCTGTTTAACGTTTCGCCGGAAAGGCACGTCTTAAACCATTATATATGACACAAGATCTTCATTACCACTATTTGAAGATTGTCATTAATCTCTTGAGCATTGGTTCTAGTCTTGATTCACTTTCCTTGACTTCTCTCCACTTTACCGTTTTGCTACGAGTAGTCGTTTGTCTGTTTCGGTTCTTTTCGATCTTGATTTAACTCGTAATCCTTCGCTAAGGCATATTGCTTAGTGTTATGATGATCCAATGATATTCTAAAAGGCTCATGATTTAGTTTTAAGTATTTTAGAAAAACTTGGTTTTCAAAATTTGGCGTTTTTCATAGATAAAAACCTGCCTCTGTAGGCGGTTCTTTATCTAGGCGGCTCAAACCCGTGGTACCTTATCGATAAGGAACCGTGGGCAGAAACTTTTGTCAGAGCGCCAGTTTGAGTATTTTATTCTTTTTCAAACCAAACCCTCTCTCTCCCAAAAACACACAGCCGACGGGTTTCTTGTTTTCCACCATTGTTGAAGCTTCCAAAACCTTCAATCACTCAAATTAATTGATTCCAAGTTGTGGGTTTCACTCATCCATCATCTAACATCAATTAATTGTAAGTATTTTCTTCAATTTCATCTATTTTGTTCTAGGGTTCATCCTTTCATAATTGGGAATTTTTTAAATTGAAATTGAATTAAAACCTTAATAGGAATGTGGGTTGACATGGTTATTTTACTATGATTCCTTAGGTTGATATTCATTAAGATTTCACTAAAACCCACTTGTAGAACAAATCCGAATTTTGATTAATTATTTTTGATTAAAAGATGGATTTGAGATGAACCCATGAACAAGTAGGTAATGACATTGTTAATGCTTACCTAAAAACCTTGTTTTGAAAAACCAATGTTCTAATTCTTGTTGATCTAACATAGATCATGTGTTCTTGGTTAATGATGGAATAGACACTTTGTGAACATGAGAATGATATGGATTCAATCCTATGTTTGTCAAGAAATTGATATAACACATTCTCATATTTTTTATCTTTGATTTTATTTTTCATATGAGTGATTGGAGAAATATTTTCTTGTGTTTATTTAGGTACTAATCATGCCTTCTCAATATCAAAAAGATCATCAATTCACTAGAAACTATATGCCGGACATTTCCCAAACCTATGCTTCCCCTCAACTTCAAAACTCTTTTCCGTCCCTTTCCACTCGAAATTTCCATGAGGGTAGGGTTGTAGATACAAGAATAATGGGGTATAGATATATCAACTCTATGTTTGAGCATATTGGATTTGATTGCTTGCTCTTCATAGACGAAGAAATTTATCCCTTGTTTCTTCTTGAATTCTTTAGCACTTACTCCATGCTCGAAATCAATGGCCAAATCTTTATTCGCTT
The DNA here is from genome assembly GCA_025667525.1 of Glebionis coronaria. Lineage (NCBI taxonomy): Eukaryota > Viridiplantae > Streptophyta > Magnoliopsida > Asterales > Asteraceae > Glebionis > Glebionis coronaria. Next base: position 217,934 of record JANFOE010000922.1, read on the forward strand.
CGTGTTGAATGATCAAATCATTCAATATCCCCTCGATGATTTTGGTGATATTCTTGGTGTGCCATATAGAGGCACTTGTCGTTTTACGGACAAATGGAGACTTGATGCTCTCATGGAGTCCAACGATAAACCTTTAGATGACATCACCGAAGTTGATCTAAATTTCATCCTTGATATCATCTCGAAGGAGCGTGATGGAAACGTTATGAGAAGCCTTCATACTAATGTGCGAAATGTGAATCGCTATGAAGTGCTCTCAAGCGACCTTAAGGACTTCATGGTCCAATGGGCTAACATCCTTAGGGAGAATGTGTTTTGTCTTGGTGGAAACGGAGATCATATCCCGGCGTGTATGGTGCATATGTTGTTTTGCATCTTCACATCAACCGAGTACAACTTAGCATTCTACATCGCTCGACGTATAAATTATGCTCTTTCCAAACCCAAAACAAACCTTCCCTATGCTATGCTTCTTACTCGCCTTTTTAGAAGGGTTGGTGAAGATTTTCCTCATCTCGATCTTTCTCGCTTTCACCCAGTTCAATGGGTTATGTTACCTATTCAAGAGGTATATGAACGAAAGCCTAGAAGTGACCGAGGTTCACGAAAATCCAATCATCAAGAGCCGGATTATGAAGACACCGATATGCCAACAAGTGATGATGATGGCGTCGGTACTAGTTCTCATTTCCACTCTTCGAGTAATTCCCATCCATCCTCAAGCCCATTCGAGGATGAATTTGAAGACCTAGCTCCCCTACCTCATTACTCCTCTAGTGAAGTACCGGAAGATCTTAACATGGAGCATCTTTACCGTGAAAACCTTAGGACTAGAGGTGACTTGCATGAACACCGGGTTGAGCCAATGAAGGGTTTCAAGTTCTTGGGGAATATGATCAAGGGATTGGAAAAAAGAGAAGGTGAAAGCTTTGAAGTATTTCAAAGAATACATGTTGATAAACATGTAATGTTGAACAATTTTATTTTTATCTTGGATGTGTATTAACTTATGATTACATGTTTGAATTATTATTTATGTTGATCCTAATTATTGCTTATGCAGTGATGTTTGTGATTTACATAGCCTTGTGCATCTTTGTGATAGTTAGCTTACTTAGATTATGATCTGTAGTTAACTTTGGCTTGTGAATCTTTTGGGAAAAATCTGGGTTTTACAAAAACTGGGATGAAAGATTTTTTGAAACCTCTGGTTGCGGTTCAATATCGACCAGCGGTTCCTTATCAATAAGGAACCGCGGGTCCTAGATAAGGAACCGCTGGCCACTGTGCACGACAGCATCTTTTGCTTTACACTGTTTTCTTAAATCTGTGTAAACCTTGCATGATTTTCAGTAATAAACTGCACATTTCCTAAACTAGCTTACCTAAATTCATTATTCACCTAAAATGATTTTAACCTATTACTAGTTTGGATCATCCCCTCACCCATTTAAACCCACCTTGTTTGCCATGTTCTTCACACATCAAACATACCTCCCTTAACCCTAAACAACCATGGTGTGTACCAAAACCTCAAACACTTCCAAGACCTCCACCCCAAGGAAAACACTCAAAATAAGGATTAAGGTAGCCAATCCTAACTCCTCACCTTTCCACACACCTAAGAATGAGATGGTTCCTATCCTCATTTCTTCATCACCTTCCCCACCTCTTGCACCATGCAAGACATCATCCACCCATGGTACTAACCACTCATTTGGTTGTACCTCCTCTTCATTCAACTCAAGAATGAATGAGCTCTCTTCACCCTTCACTCCAAGTGCACCCTTGGATGTGACCACACAACCCCAACCAATCCAAAGCATTCCTTTTGTGAATGACTTTGATGACACTTTGGTGACTTCTCCATTTACCCCTCATAACTCACCCATTTCACCAACCTTAGAGAATTTACCTCCACACTCACCCATTTCCCCTTTAGGGAACATGCCTCCACTCTCACCCACATCACCCTTGGAGAACTTGCCTCCTCCACCTCCACCCAACTCAAACATTCCAATTTTGGGTGTTCCACTTTCCCTCCTTTTGGGTGATCCATACTATGGGTTTCAACAAACACATGGTCCTAGTTGTCCATGTTGTCTTTACAACCACTACATCATCCATAACCTTAGGATGGATATGTATGGACTACATAGGAGGTTGCAAGAGTTCTTGCTTGCCTTGTTCTCCATGCCTCCTCCTAGGAGATGAATGATGGAGTTTTCTTAATAAGAGTTTTCAACAAAACCAAGCCAAAGAAAACTACTTATCTAGATTTAATGTTCAGCTAGCTATGTATTAGTTAGTTTTATTTGTCATTGTACTTGCTTCCTTCATGAATGTTTCATGTTGTTGATCTATGGATTTAGCTTTGTGTGTTTCTATCCTTATGTGCACATTAATCAACTTTAATTTGAAATTATAATTGAACCTAAATCTATCATAACCTCTAAAAACTTGACTAAAATTGGTTCAAAATGATATCTAAATTATTTTGTCACCCTTTGTCAAGACATTCTTTGTGAATGTGTTGCTTTATGCAACCCTAGCATAATTTTGTGCTAATAGAGGTAAAATTCCAAGATTTGCAACTTTTTGAAAAAGTCTTAGTTTTTCCCAAAAACATGGAAAAACATGGTTTCATTTCCACTGGACGCGGCTCAATAAAGTCGCGCGGTTCCTTATGTGCTAAGGAACCGCCGGTTCCTTTAAGGTACCGCGGGCAGAAATCAGTTTTTGACGAATTTTTGGTCAAAACTTTTAAAACCCTATACCTTGTCAAGATTCCTTGTTTACTCAAATTGACTAAACATTCCTTGACACTTCACATTTTGTATTCAAATTCTTACCTTGATTACATTTTACTTATACCCCAACCTTGAGATTTCATTCTCACACCTTCCCAACCTTGAGAATTCACTCTCACACAACCTTGAGATTTCATTCTCACACCTTCCCAACCTTGAGAATTCATTCTCACATAACCTTGAGATATAAATGTGCCATTAATGCTCGTAAACATACTAACACATATGCATGCTTATGTCCGCAGAGATGAAGTTATTTGGGCTACTACGCCAGGGAGATCCGAGCAAGGTCGCAGAGGGATCCCGACCCCTTAAAGAGGGCGAGCCCCCACTACTTGTCACGACTACTGGCATGACCATCCCACTTGAGGAAACAATCGAGCCACGCTCTGATGAGAACAGGTACCGGTGATAGAGAAGTCACCGTTGGACTTCACCAATGAAGATGGTGGTGAGTTGCTTTCGTAGAATGCCACCATCATCCAAGATAAAGAACAACCAACTGATCCGTCCATCAACCGTATGGTTGGTGATGATGATGAAGGGGAAGAGGAAGTGGCGCAGGAGATCGGAACCTCAAGGCAGCCAAAGCCCACCTCCAGGAAGCGCAAATCCACCAGGAGGATGGTGAAGATGTAGAAATGGAGGCGGGGGAATTCAATGCGCCCTCCAAGAAGCTGAGGGAAAACAACTCCCAATTCCAAGAGGGGAGCAACACCACATTTCCGCAACACAACCTCCATCCTCACCCTGCCGTAACAAAGGATCAGGTTGATACATATGTGTGGAAGGAAACGCCCGTGAGCATCGTAGCACCCACCACGGCCACAACGTAAGCACTCTCTTTTGCACTCTTGTATGTTTGTTTAAAATCTCCAAAAAACTTACAAGTGTTTTGGCTAAATAACAGGGAAGATCCTATAGCCACGGCGCAGGAGAATGACGAGGAGAGGGAACCTTCCCCTATGATAGATGATGCTCCACCATCTGCTCCCACTAGTCATGTAGAAGAGCCCGAGCCCGGAGGCCCGGACTCCAACCTTTGCCCATCCTGGAACTTGTCCCAGCTGACAAGGATGGAAGCAGAGTTGGAATGTAAGGAGTTTGTGGACTACTTGACTCCTCCCACCATGGCGCAAGACCTATATGAAATGAGCCACTTGGTCCTTCTCGAACAATTCAACGTATCAACGGCACACCAAGTAACACTAGGTGCAGCCTTACGGCTCTGGCTTGAAGAGTCCTTGGCATACGCTCGTCGCGCTGATAGGAAAATGGCTCGCAGGGAAGAGCTTATAGAGAAGCATGAGAAAAGGATTGACTCCTTGCAGGCGGATTTGGTCGTGGTTGGGGCCACAATAAAAGAACAAACAAGTCACACCAATGCCCGTGATGGACGTATTGCTGAGTTGGAAGCCCTCCTCGAGGCAGCCAACAACAAGGTACATATCCTTATATTTTTTATATGAATTGTATGTGTAACACCCTTGTCTTTCTCACCCATGTAGTAACCCTAACTGTTTACATAGGTAGCCGTAGCCGAAGTTGCGACCAAAGCCGCAGCTGACCAAGTATCCGCCGTTGCCGAGGAGCGTGAGGCGTTGAAGGAAGATTTTACCAAGTAGCGGGCGGATCTGGAGGAGCGAACGGCCGAGGCCTTGGGAAAGGTGGAACGCGAGCTGAATGTGCTGGCCACAGACTACTGAAGTGTTGTGCCCCCCACTACTTACGGCCATTGCTGGTCGTAGGTGGATGGTGGGCCAAGGGAGGCGTCTGGCCGTGACAAGAGTGATGGAGGCACCACATTTTGTGCAGGCCTTTGCTGATATCGTGTCGGACGGCATTGACCGCGACAGGCATGAGGTGTTAACCAAGGCTGCTGAATTAATAAGCAAGAATGAGGATATCACTAAGCATGCCTACCATAACCCTGTGGCAGAAGCAAAGATGACTGCGTCCATGGCCGCCATGTGGGATATGGAGTACCCCTTCCTTAATGACCTTGAAGCTATAAAGGATGCCTCCAACGAGGATATCATGGCGAAGCTTACTCCGGACCCAATCCAACTTACTCTGCCAATATATGATACAATTTTGAAGGTCATGAAGGGTGAAAAGACATTGGCTGAGGCATTGGAGGCCAACCCAGCCAGGGCGCAAAGTGGAAAGGACGCTCGTGGTGAATCCCTTCGTGCCTTGATAGCCAAAGGTAAAAGAGAAGTAGGGGAGTTCCTGCCTCCTTGTTAGTTTATCATTTGTAAACATTTGCACTACTTTTTATTTATTCGTTCGTGGGTTTACACGGCTTTAGTTTGTAATCCCATGTGTAAAAACTTAGAATTTTTTCAAGATATATGTCCATGGTGAGCACGGCAAGTTTTGTTTGTTTATATTGAAACTTGTTTTCATTCCTTAGATATTACGTATCTGTGTGCATGACGTGTCACGGCTGGTTAAGAATAAAACTAAGTCTATAATTTACTAGACGTGCACCGTGTGTCTTTATCATGTCCGACACTATGTAAGTACGGCATGTCGAAACTTATTACAACGTCTTGTAAATAAGGTGTCTAGTAAGGATACATGATCCATGTAACTGGGTTTGCATCCCTCTTACACGATAAGTTGAATTATTATGTTTACTTAATCCTGTTACCCCGCCTGGGAGCGAATAGAACATGTATGGTTGAATGAATACATATGAACAAGTAAGAATATACAAGAACATAACAAATAATTCTAAGAACATAAGACTATAATTTGCACAAGAACAGACCGTGGAGCTAGCTAGGCACCACGACATTTTATTAGAACGTTTACGATTTTGTTGACAAAATTAAAATCATAAGACAAATAGAACCTAGAAAGAATGAAAACAAAAAAATACATGGATCTTTATCGAAGTTGAATATATCGTAGTGTCCATGCGGAGGCCGTAGCCTTTCAGAGGTAGCATCTTTTAAGGTTGCAAATGTTCCATATACGATCCAAGTCACGACCATCCATATCACGCAACTTGTACGCGCCTAGCCCCAAAGCCTCCGTGACCTCATACGACCCTTCCCACTTTGGACCAAGTTTTCCCGTGTTCTCCGAGCTACTTGCCTCGTTAGCACAATAGACAAAATCCCTTGGTCGAAAGGAAACACCCTTGACTTTGGAGTCGTAATAAGCTTTCATACATGCCTTAGACTTAGCTTCATTGATAACTGCTATCTCTCTTTTCTCCTCTAACAAGTCTAGATTGACCCGGAGTTGCTCATTGATTATGACGACGTTAACTTCCACCGTGCGGATTGTTGGCATCCCAATTTCTGCTGGGATAACAGCCTCGGTTCCATAGGCCAGCGCAAACGGAGAGTCCCCATTGGCTGTTTTGATCATTGTCATATGTGCCCATAAGACATGTGGCAGTTCGTCCACCCATTTGGCGCTTCTTTCATCTAAGCGCGCCTTAATTCCTTCACCTAGGCTTCTATTCGCCCGCTCCACCAGACCATTAGTCTGTGGGTGTTTAACTGATGCGAAGCGCCGCCTAATGGTCAACGTCGTACGCCAATCTTTGAACGTATTGTCCGTAAAAAAATTTCCGTTGTTCGAAATGATCTCTCCTGGTAAACCAAAACGGCATACAATATTTTGCCAAACAAACTTTTTTAACTATTTTCCCGTGATCGTTTTGACCGCCTTAGCTTCTATCCAGCGAGTGCAGTAGTCCATAGCTACAATCAAGAACTTAACGCCCCTTGCGGCAACAGGAAAAGGGCCTGTGATGTTAATCGCCCATTTGTAGAATGGCCATGGGGATGTGATTAGGGATGGCAAAAAAACCCGAACCCGACGGGGAAACCCGAAACCCAAAATAATTGGGGCGGGTCGGGGCACGCTTATTGGGTTACGGGGCGGGTTTGGGGCTTAAACGGGGATTTTTAATCGGGTTTGGGGCGGAAGCGGGGAATAACATCCCCGACCCGCCCCACCCGATTAATATAAACATATACAAATATATATATGTATGAAGTATTTTGTTACTCTTTACGTAGTAAAAAATATATCTCCAACATTGTTAGTTTTTTATGAATGTAATATTGCAAAAAACTTACTTAAATGTCATTTTTTAAGTTGTAACTTTATTTTTTGTAATTTATCATAAGTATGATACTATCATTGAAAACTTAATAAGCCTTGTTTGTAATTGATATTAATATGTTTCAAAATTTTGAAGTTATTGCTAATGTTCTAAAAATAATACTAATAAATGTAAAATGGTGCGACATTGGTCGAGAATTACACCCAAAGACAATACCCCGATAAGATCCCCGTTTAGTACGAGTCGGGTTTAGCATCTCGCCCCGATGGGGCGCCCCGATTAAATCCCCGACGGGGATCAGGGCGGGTTTGGGGATAACTCTAGTAATCGGGTTTGGGGATGGGAATGCTCGCCCCGCCCCAAACCCGCCCCGTTGCCATCCCTAGATGTGATGGGTATTAGTTCTTGATGTGTATGTCGCGGTAGTGGCGTGTGTACTTGGCAATCGCTGTATTTAAGAATCATGTCTCGCGCGTCCCGATGCATAGTTGGCCAATAGTATCTTATGCGTAGAGCTCGTGCTACTACTGATCTGGGGCATGCGTGCATGCCGCGCGACCCTTCATGTATTTCACTAATGACATAGCTAGCCTGGCGTGGCCTGACGTATCGCAGCCAGGGCTGTAGGAAGGAACGCTTATATAGAACGCCATCTCGGAGTTCGAAATGTTGCGACTTCCTTTTGATGCGTCGCGCCTCTGTTTTGTCCTCAAGAAGGGTCTCATCAACTAGATAGTTCATGTATGTGGTCATCCATGTAGTCCCCTCTTCATCAACTATGGTCGCTATCTCTCCTCTTATAATGGACTTTTCCTTGAGTATTTCAACCAACACTTGCTTGGATAGATGGGAAAAACTTGTAGACACTATCTTACTAAGAGCGTCCCGCCTTCTTGTTCTCGCCTCGTGGCACCTGCTTGATAGAGAACTTACCAAAATTGGCAATATGTGACTTGACGTTCTCCAGGTATTGGATCATGTTTTCCTCCTTAGCTTCTTACCCACCTAGGATGTGATTCGTGACAAGCCTTGAGTCCACGTAGGCTTTAAGGTTGCGGACTCCTATCCTAGCGGCGATTTTTAAGCCCGTGATCAATGCTTCATATTCTGCCTCATTATTCGTGGCTATGAACTCAAAGCGCAAGGCGTAGGTAAATTCCATTCCTTCTGGATTCGTGAGAATGAGGCCGGCTCCTGATCCGTCTGTGCAAGAAGATCCATCAGTAAACAAAACCCATGGTTCTGTTGGAATTTCTTCTTTTTGCACCATTGGCTCGTCCTCCTCGGGTCTCTCAATTAAGAAATCTACCAAAATTTGGCCTTTGATGGCTGTCCTTGGTCTATATGAGATGTTATGCTCTCATAGTAAGACGCTCCACTTCTGTAATCTCCCGGCTACGTACGGTTTAGAGATTATCTACTTTATTGGCTAATCAGTGATAACCACAATTGGGTGCGCCTGGAAGTACCGGCGTAGCCTTTTCGCGGCGTAAACAATTGAAACTAACTTCTTCATTGATGAATAATTCAACTATGCCCCTTGCTGATTCTTCGTCAAGTTCCATTAATTCTTAATGTATGGTCGTCTGTTACTGATTTTCATAAGGCAGAGATTATGAAGGCTTCGGTTTGGGTCAAACTGCATCGTGTTCCTATAGTTGCGTATTCTGAAGTTGGTCTAAGCTTGATTACATCTCAGATTGATCGACCTATCATGTTAGATTCTTATACTAGTAGTATGTGTATCAATCCATGGGGTCGAAGTACGTTTGCTCGGGCACTTATTGAGGTTTCTGTTGCGGATGTTCTTAAAAATCCATGGTTGTTGCTATCCCGATTGAGAAAGATAAAGGGCATAATTTGGTGACTATTGATATTGAGTATGAGTGGACTCCTCCTAGATGCTCTACTTGTCTCATTTTTGATCACATTGATTCTAAATGTCCTAAGTTGTCTTTGGTTGTCAATAGTGAGGTTGTTACACAGGTTGTTGATGTAGATGAAGCTCGTATGGATAATGATAATGATGGTTTTGTGGTAGTGAATAATAATAAGAAGAAGAAGGGTAAGAACAAGCAACATCAGGTTGCTGGGATTAAATTAACTAAACCGGCTCTTAATCTTTCTTATCGTGTTGTTGAAAAAGGGGGTAATTCTAAGATGACTAAACAAAAGGAGTCGTTAGGTACTTCAGTTCCGGCTGCTCCAAAGAAGGATGGATCTATTCTTAAGAGGGGTTTCCTTAATAATAAGGTTTTGGCTCCTAATTCTAGTCAAACGGGGATAAGCAACATGAATTCCTTTGGTGCGTTGAGTGGTATGATGGAAGATGGTACTGATTGGGAGGATGGTGGTGGCACAACAGATGATGTGGTGAATGCTGATAGTGAGACTGACAAAGATATAGTGATTGATGATCGCCATGGAACTCGTCAGCCGGATATTCGCACTTCTCACGCATCATGATGATCTCTTTTTTTCATTGTTTATGCACTTTTAGGTGGTTTTTTCCTATTGGTGTAATTTGTATTGTAATTGTTTGTTAGAGATCATATGGCATGTCATATGATTTAGTGGTTGTTCAAGCTGGTTAGCTTGAGGTTAATGTAGCATTTCTGCTACATTCCATTGTACTTCAACGCTTTTTGGGAATATATTTTACCGGGGATGATGCCCTTTTACCCAAAAAAAACTATGCCCCTTGCAACGCTCTTCTTATGAAGTAAACCGGAGTCTGGACTAAATCTCGATCAGTCATAAGGCCTGCGCTTATTGCTCCGTACGTAGCGGACAGATACATAATTAGCTCTTCCTTAGGTCGGGGTGAGACTAGCATTGGAAGAGCCGCGAGGTGTTGCTTGAGCTGCCCAAAAGCTTCCTCTGCCTCTTTTGTCTAGCAAAATTCTCCTTTCTTTAAGCACTTCTTGAGTGTTTTAAATAATGGAAGTGACTTCTCCGCGGACTTTGATAAGAACCTATTAAGCCTGGCTAACTTTCCATTGAGTGATTGTACCTCCTTGAGTGTCCGAGGGGATGGCAGCTGTATCACGGCATCCCTCTTCTCCGGACAAGGTTTGATGCCGTTTGGGTTAATCATATACCCAAGAAACATTCCTTCGGTTTCTCCAAAGGTGCACTTTTTTGGATTCAGTTTCATGTTGATTTTCCTCAACGTGTCGAACATTTCCTGGATATCATGGAGGAGCTCTTCCTCCGTATGGCTCTTGATGACCAAGTCGTCAACGTAGACTTCAAGGTTACAGCCTATCTGCGAGTCGAAGGCTTTATGAACAAGTCGTTGATATGTCGCGCCGCCGTTCTTAAGTCCGAACAGCATCTTTGTGTAACAATACACGCCCTGACTAGTGTGGAACGTCGTCTTCTCCTCGTCTTCCTCCGCTATTTGGATGAGATGGTATCCTTTGTATGCGTCTAAATAACATTTAAAAGAGAATCCGCATAAAGATTCCACCTTCCAATCGATTTCTGGTAACGGATAGCAGTCTTGTGGGCAAGCCTTATTCAAGTCTGTGAAGTCTACACACATGCGCCAACTTCCATCATGCTTCTTGACCATGACCGGGTTAGATAACCACTCATGGTAATAGACCTCGCGCGTAATTCCTGCGTCTACCAGCTTCCGTACCTCGTCCAGTATTACCTGACTGTGTTCTGGTTCTTGACCATGCTTCTTTTGCTTAACAAGGGATATCCTGGGCGGATTTGAAGCCTATGTTCTGCTATCGAACGTAGTACGCCCGTCATATGCTTTGGCTCCCATGCGAATATATCAAGGTTTTCCTTTAGGAGAGAGCACATGGCCTTCTTTACTTTTTCTGAGAGCGTTCCCCCGATAGCTACCTCTTGTTCCGGGTAGTCGGGGTGGATTACCACCTTCCAATTGGGAGGTGGTGATCCTTCCTTTATGGGAACTGGCTGAACTGGTGTTGTCACGACGTGGCACTCGGATGTCGGTGTGACTGAATTGTAAATAGTGACAATTCCCCCTTCGACTGGGAACATAATCATGTCGTTTGCTGTGGACGGTCGCCCGTATGGCTAGGATACCTAGTCTTCCAAAAAGCCATTGTTACTTTGTGCTCACGTGTTTAGCTTGGTCGGTTGACATTTATTTGTCATCACTATATATATCACGTGTAGGGTCTTTATTTAATTGTGTAATAGCGACAATTGTTATTTCCTTGATTTTATATTCGACCAATTATTTGTCTTGTAGGGGTTTTTGTGGTGATTCACGATTAGGTTATTATATCTTTGTTTAGGGTTTGGTTGTGTGGTAGGGTCTCGGTTGGTTTGTTAATATGGTGGGTTCTAATGATTTGACTAATGCTTTCTCAAACCTTAGTTCGGTTGTTGATACAACAAATGGTGATCGAATTAATTTGAATGTGGGGTCAATAGAGGATGTTGAAAAACTGTTCTCGATCTCCCTCAATACGGTGGAAGTGATTAGTAGGTTTATGAATGATGTCCAAAATAACAAATATGAATTCTTGAAGCGAATGACTACTGAGCAATGGACAAAGACTCTTGATATCGTATGTGCGCACCAAGTGGAGTTGAAGAGCAGTGTTAGAACACTAAAACGTCACCATGTTAATGCTTCCAAAGCAGGTGTGCGTGATGATACTAGGGATTCGTCTATGAGCACTACTTTTGGACATGATGCTAGGGTTACACCAGATTTATCTAATATCACAATGCGCATGTCGTTGGATCAACATAAAGAGGTGAGTGTCTCATCTCCTACGTTTAGTAAATTGGTTAATGATGAGCTATCGTTTGAACAATTGGATATAAACCATAATGAGAGGAGTGATGTATTTGACTCAAATATGGCTGATTTCACGTTTTCTAATCCAAGTGATCCAGTGAAAGATATCGAGGAAACTGTGAAGGAATGTCCTATTGTACAGTCGGTGGATATTGGTGGTCCATCTAAATCCTATGCAGCTGCTGCTAGTTTAAGCCAACAAGCTTCACCTGTTGCCCGTGTTAATATAGGTTCTGTCATATCTGAAAACAGGTTTGAGGGTGTTCAGGTATCTATTCCACGTAAAGTGGTTGAGAAGGTTAATACACGTTTTCATAATACGCTCTATGGATACTTTATTGGTAAACGAATGGCATTTCCAGTGGTTGAATATTATGCTAAAACTAATTGGGCTAAATTTGGGTTAAAAAGGATCATGATGAATTCCAACGGTTTCTTTTTCTTTCAATTTGATGCACAATCTGGATTTGAAGCTGTGTTGGAAGGTGGACCATGGATGATTCGTAATTCTCCCATTATTCTTAAAAGGTATACTATGAAGACTAGCCTTCGTAAAGAAGAATTTACCTGTATTCCTATGTGGGTTAAACTTCATGATGTGCCTCTTCAAGTGTTTGAGGAAGAGGGTATTAGTCTGATTGCTACATATCTTGGTAAGCCTATTATGCTTGATTCTTTTACTAGCACTATGTGTAAAGAATCTTAGGGTCGTAGTAGTTTTGCTCGCTGTTTAATTGAAATTAAATCTGATTGTGATTTACATGAGACAATTACTATTGGTGTTCCTGATTTGGAGGGTGAGGGGTTTACTAAGGAAACTATTAAAGTTGAATATGAGTGGAAGCCGCCTAGATGCCCTACATGTAATATCTTTGGTCATACGGCTGAAACTTGTCCTAAACGTGTTATCCCTAAAGTGGCACCTACAGTTATACATGAACAAGATGATGGATTTCAACAAGTTCGTAGTAGAAAGCATAACAACAAAGGAAAGCAAGGAAGCCAGATTCCGAGAGGTGTCCCGTTAAGCAAAGGCTTCCAGGTTGGTAATCCTTTTACTTTTAGTCCGAAGTCGTCTACTTCTAGTGCTCATATACATGATAACTCATCTAATCCTGGTAAGATTTCGAATGCATCTAAACGTGATAATAGCAAAGTTGATAGTGGTACCAAATCTGGGTTGCATACTAGTAGTTCAAATAAAGGTAAACCTGTGGTGAGTGGCGTTTCTACTTCGAATTCATTTGGGACTCTTTCAGGGGATACATGTGACCTAAGTGGAGATGATGATGAGGAGGAGGTTGAAAACATTTATGATGAATCGGCTAATCTTCTTAATTCTCAATCAGGGGCAAGCACTCCTGTCACAAATGTTTTAAATGTTTAGTATAGCCTCATGGAATATAAGGGGTCTGAACCAATCCCCTAAAAGAATAGAGGTTCGTCAGGTTATTATTGAAAATAATCTGAGTGTTTGTGCTATCTTGGAGTCTCATGTTGATGCTTCGGGTGTTTATGATATGTGTCGTAAGATTTTTAGCAGATGGAAGTGGACGTCAAATGGTGGTTTGTGTCCTAAAGGGACTCGTATAATTCTTGGCTAGAATGATGATAATGTGGATGTTATGGTGTTGTCTCAAACAAGTCAAGTGATGCATTGTCAGGTTAAAACGCGTATGGATAACCGTACGTTGTTCTGCTCTTTCGTTTATGCTGATAACTACTATATCCATCGGTGTGTTCTCTGGAATAATTTGGTTGCTCATGCTACTTTTATGCGGGATAAGCCATGGTTTGTTTTGGGTGATTTTAATGCTGCTCTTAATATTGAGGATCACTCATGCGGTGGCTACACTCCTAATATTGCCATGCGGGAATTCAAGGAGTGTGTAAATCTTATGGAAGTTATGGACGTTAATGCTACAGGTTTACATTTTACTTGGAATGAGAAACCACAGGGTGATGATGGTATTCTCAAAAAGATTGATCGGATTATGTCTAACATTAAGTTTCTTGATGAGTTTCCAGGTTGTTTTGCGATATTCCAACCGTACAGGATTTCTGACCATTCTCCTTGTGTGTTAAGAATCCCTACAATTAGCAAACCTAAGCCTAAACCTTTTAAATTCAGTAATTTTCTTGTGCATAAGGAGGGTTTTCATGCAGTGGTAGCTAACGGATGGTTGGCTAATGTTCATGGTTGTGCTATGTTTAGGCTTGTTAAACGCTTAAAAGGTTTAAAGGCTCTATTTCGTAAACTGCTGTTTGAACAGGGTAATCTTCATGATCGTGTTACTAGACTACGTGTGGAATTAGATGTTGTTCAACAAGCCCTTGATAGAGACCCATCCAATGTGCTGTTGAAAGAAGACCATGCTCATTATCTAGTTGCTTTTAAGGAAGCTTCTCTTGATGAGGAACGCTTCTTACGTCAGAAATCTAAAATTGAATGGCTTGATGCAGGTGATTCAAATACGGCTTATTTTCATAACTCGGTTAAGAGTAGGGCGGCTCGTAATCATATTGAAGTGGTTCGTGATTCTCATAACGTGCTTCATGATGGAGATGCAGTGCCTGGTGCTTTCGTTGCTCATTACGAGCAGTTTCTTGGTCAGGCAAGTGTTTCAGGTTCTTTTAATACGTCTGATTTGTTTGTTCGAAAGCTTGGTGCTCAGAAATCTGCCCATATGGTTAGAGTCATCTCTGATTCTGAAATTAAGAGTGCGTTATTCTCCATGAGTGATGATAAAGCGCCTGGGCCGGATGGTTTTACTGCTGCGTTTTTTAAGAAGTCTTGGGATATTGTGGGTGATGAGTTTACATGTGCTATTCGGGAGTTTTTCTCTAATGGAAAACTTCTTAAAGAGGTTAATCATACTATTATTGCTCTTATCCCCAAGGTGTCTGTTCCAAATAAGATTACTGATTATCGCCCCATCTCTTGTTGTAATGTTATTTTCAAATGCATTAGTAAAATACTTTCTAACCGTATTAAAGGGGATTTGGGCGATTTGGTTAATATTAATCAATCTGCTTTTGTTCTGGGCCGTAGGATCTCGAATAACATCTTATTAACGCAGGAGCTGATGAGGAATTACCACAGAAATTTTGGTCCTCCAAGATATGCTTTTAAGGTTGATATTCAGAAAGCTTACGATACGGTGGACTGGCAGTTTCTACGTAACATTTTGATTGGTTTTGGATTCCACCATTTAATGGTTGATTGGATTATGACGTGTGTTTCTACTACTTCATATTCCATTTGCATAGATGGTAATTTATATGGCTGGTTTCAAGGTAAAAGAGGTCTCAGGCAAGGTGATCCGTTATCTCCATATCTTTTCACGTTGGTCATGGAGATCCTTTCACTTATGTTGCAGCGGAGGGTTCTTAATGCAGAGGTTTTTCATTTTCATCACCGTTGTGAGCAACAGCGTATTATCAACCTCTGTTTTGCAGATGGTCTTTTCTTGTTTGCTAGGGGTCACTTGGACTCTGTGCAGGTTATTATGTATGCGTTATTTAAGATAGCTTCTGGTTTGGTTCCAAGTATCCCAAAGAGCACAGTTTTCTTCTGTAATGTAGCTACTGCTGTTAAAAGTAGTATTTTACATATCATGCCATTTGCTGAAGGCGAGTTACCTGTCAGATATCTTGGTGTCCCTCTCATTTCGTCCAGGCTTCTATATAGGGATTGTAAAGTCCTTGTTGAAAAACTTGAGAGTAGAGTTAATGATTGGCGCAATAAATTTCTTTCTTTAGCAGGAAGACTCCAGTTAGTTCGTTCAGTTCTTTCATCAATGCATATCTACTGGGCGTCTGTCTTTATCTTACCTGTTCGGATTATTCATGATTTTGAACAGCTTATGAGAGGCTTCTTATGGTGTCAAGGTGAAATGAAGAAAGGTAAGGCTAAAGTTGCTTGGGACTCTGTTTGTACTCCGTTTTATGAAGGTGGACTTGGTATTCGTAAGCTTTCTGATTTTAATACTGCTTTAATGGTTTCTCATATCTGGTGTATTCTCACTCGTAAAGAGTCTTTATGGGTTAAATGGATTTATTCTTACAAGTTAAAGGATCGAAGTTTCTGGGACATTCCATGTTTAGGTGATATGAGTTGGGGCTGGAGAAAACTTCTACATATTAGACCACGCATTCGTTAATTTATTTGGTACAAGATTAATAATGGTAGATTGGCTTCTATGTGGTTTGACAAATGGGCAGATTTATGTCCGTTACGGGACGTTCTTTCGTTTCGAAGTATTACAAGATCGGGGCTCTCTCTATCGAATAAGGTAAGGGATCTTATTACTGATGGTATTTGGCAGTGGCCGCAGGATTGGTATGCTAGATTTCCGAACATTGTCTCTATCCCGGTCCCTGTTATTAATGATGCTCAGGATGATGATTTCATGTGGCGGGATATAAATGGGGTTCTACATCCTTTTTCAGTTTCTTTAGTTTGGGACTCCATTCGAGATAGGGCTTTGATGGTTGATTGGTATCATGCTGTTTGGTTTGCTCATTGTATTCCTCGTCACTCTATCCACTTATGGTTAGTGGTTAGAAGAAAATTGAAGACACAAGATCGGCTTAGGCAATGGGATGTTGGCCCTTTGGTGGATCTAAGCCTTCTACGATGTCCGTTGTGTAAACTGGTGCCGGATTCTCATAACCATCTTTTCTTTGAATGTTCTTATTCTATGCAGGTTTGGTCTCAGGTTCGGGGCCTATGTGATATGGATAACATCCCCCCTCGGATTGATGATATTTTTGCCTATGTTATTCCAATTTCTAAGGGAAAGTCTTGTCCTAGCATCCTTGCCCGTCTTGTGGTGGCTGCTACTGCGTACTTTATATGGATGGAACGTAATTCAAGACTTTTCAAGAATAAGCTGTTGGCCGTTGATCAGATTGTTCAGCGTATTTGTGATACTATTCGGTTGAAGTTGATTTCATTTCGTTTTAAGAAGATGTCTGCCAGGTCGAGTTTGCTGCTTGACAAATGGAGGGTGCCGAGCTCTAGAGTTCTTCATGATGGGAGTGCCGGGTGAGGGTTGTACTCTTTTTTCCTTGTCCAAGGTTTTTCCCACTGGGTTTTCTTTGGCAAGGTTTTTTAAGGAGGCAGGCTCATTTGGATATCATTTGCTCCTTTTGTGTTGTTGGTGGAAGCTGAAGACAATGTGTGACTTCATGTTTGCATCTTGGTTTCTTTCTAGTTTACTTGCATTGTAGTTCTAGATTAGTTTGTGTTTATGCCATGACATAATCACGTGTTAACATGCTGCCTGTAGCATGCGGTTAATGTGGTATCTTAGCCACATTCCTTTGTACTTCAACACTTTTTTGGTTAATATATTTACCGGGGACACCCTTTACCAAAAAAAAAGTTCATCCACGCCGTGGTGGAATGCTCTTCATATCCGATGGTTACCAGTGGATGCAGTTCTCCTATTGGCCAGATAGTGTCTCCACTAACGCCAATGAGCGGCGACGTGGCCGACACTAGTTGGCTTTTGATCTTTGGTCGTAGCTGTATGAAGAAATGTTCGTAGATTACTTTAGCCGATGATACTCCATCCACATACATACAACGAAAGTTGTGGGTTCCAATGCTTACCTCAATCGTGAGAGGTGCATCGGCCACGTTGCTCGCCGTGATAGGAGGGAACGAGATCTCTCTGCAACGTGAAAATTTTTGACTAACTTTCTGCTTTGTGCGGCGCTGCCATGATTGGATCATATATATGGTTGAAGGCTTGTCCTTCTGGGAGTCCTTTTTGTCATACTTTTTGTTATCCTTCCCCTCCCTCCAATCCTTGACCAGGTGTTTGAGTTTGCCTAATTTAATCAGCGACTCTATATGCTTTGAGCTGGATGCACTCCTCCGTGTCGTGACCCTTGTCATTATGGAACTCGCAGAAGCGGTTGCCTTGACGGCGATCAACTGGAGTTGTCATCGGAGGATGTCTTGGAAAATTTTCTCCTTCTGTTAGCAAAATATCCCGATAAGTCATCTTTAGAGGGGTGAATTTGTCATCCGATCGCCCTCCGTTTGGCTGGTTTTTGTAATCCAGGCTCCTTCCATTGTCGGAGTTACTTTGGCCACCTGATTACCTTCTAGGCTGATCATTTGATCGGTAGCCATGGTTCCCTTTTGCAGGGTAAGCCGCAGCGACCACAATTTCCCCCTCCACAAAATTCCGAACCCTTTTCATGAGTTCATCAAACTTCTCTGGGCGTTTATCATTAAGGCTCCTGATTAGCTCCTTATCAGTTATGGCGTGCATGTAATCAGAAATTTTGAGAACTTCTAGACACGTTTTGGTACACGTGCACTCGTCATTGAAACGCTCCATGAAGTCTTCTGTCGACTCTCCGGGCCTCTACTTGACAGGTGCCAATGAGACCGGATCCCTATTGTACTTCTTCCACTAAGTGTAATTGTTTTTGAACGAAGTGCGTAGCTCGCCGAAGCTATCAATGCTCCGGTGAGGGATCTTCTCAAACCAATCGCGGGCATTACCAATCAGGGTTGACTTAAACATCTGGCACCATATAGGCATCAGGCATCGTTCAATTTTAGCCTGTGTATCAAACACTTTTAGGTGATCATCCGGATCACCAGATCCATCATAGGTTCTAACGCGCGACGGCATACTGTGCTTCTTTTCCTCGGAGTAGTTTTGTATGCGAAGAGTGAAGGCGTCTTCCTAGTCGTCGCACCACGGAGGGGAGAGATCTTCCACCTCTTCATCACAATTTAGGGATCACCGTAGCGTCCTTCATCGTCCGATGGTGGTTGTGGGGAATACCTAGGTCGGTGACGTCTAGGGGGATGGTCATCCGAATCAGACCCCGAAGGGTCATTAGGTGGGGGTGGTGCCCCACCTATATGATGGGCACTCTTGTAAGTAGGAGCTTCCCTCCCACCAGAGTTTATCCTACGCTACACGCTTACGCGGCGATTATCCACGGGAGTTTCCAACATCGGGCGTCCACTGGAGCTGTCAGATTTATCCTCGTCTTCATGAGCTTCTTGTAATTGTTGCATGATGTTATCCCCTATGCGCTCGAACACATTCCATGGTCGAGGGGTTTCCTTGAAGGAATGTTGTTCGTTAGCTCGCGTCTTCCTTCTCCTCTTCCTAGCATGAGGGGGAGTACCGTGCGCAGAGCTTCCAAAGTTAAGTCTGGAATGGAGATTCCGTCCCAGAGTTAACCTTACCGAGATGCCTGGCATGATTCTGTCGAAATTTTGCGTGAGTACACGCTCGAGGTCCTCGTTATCGAGTGACCAAACTTCCAATTCTGTCTCAACCACTGGTGGCCTTTGCGGCTCCTTGGTAGGGGCCTTTGGTGCAGCTCCCGGATCGTGGTTATCCAAAGTGATGGTTGGCGGTGGGGTATTATCGGACGTACCTGCCCCACCAAGAGACTTAAACATGTTTTGGTTATTTGGCCCTCCTGCTTGGCCACCCTGAGGTTGAGCAGAGGTGATTATCCTATCCACTGCGGACTTCTAGTTCCTGGGATTCGTGTTCCTTGGGTTTCCCTGAAAGTGTCCCTTCGTCATTGGGAGAGTTTGAGATTAAGAATGAGTTTAGTGTATGGGTCACAAGGATGGCGCCAACTTGTTGATACAAAAGTTGGATGATCCTTGCTTGACCCTAATTAGGCTTAATCCGGGTAAGCTGGGCTCCGACTCTTGCATCAAGTGAATATCTTGTTGATATCATGCACAGTAAAACAACACGCGTTATGCTTACCTGAGAAGGTATCCCACGATTAGACTCCGGCGTGAGAGTAAGTAATCGGTTTAGGGTTAGATAATCGGCTGTAGGTTGAGAGTATAGAGAATGTGATACCTTTTGGAACCCTTGGGGGTTTCTTATATAGGCAGCGAAACCCTAATGGGCTGTCACCGATACTTCGGCCCCAAGAAAAGGATAAGTGCCATAATTAGCTTGATTGGTATCTTCTAATTATGGTGAGTGTATATCCTATACTTTGGGGTAAATCCCAATCCCAATAAGATTGTGATTATGTCTAACCCTGTACCGGTCGTGCCGGGTCGTGGGCCACACATATCTTATGCGACCACTGTCCATTATAGCCCATATGCTCAAATGATACTAATCCAACCCATTCATGATGGGCCGGATGCGGGTAGTACCCGTGGGCCGGATCCATGACCCGGTTGGGGACTATACGTCATCAATTAAGGTTATGCTAATCCTAAACCCGCTCTCAAAGATGTTGCCAGCTTACCCATATTGTCACATGAACCCTCCCCTGCTACGCTTTTGAGATGAAGACAAAAATGAAACAATGAATCAACGCCCCACATAATTAGATTTTCCCCTACGCTCAATTGGACGTCCAAGATCAATTTTCAAGCAGCCAATCCACATGGGAAAGTCACATGAAGCCAGAATCATTTTTAATTTTGGGCATCAGACCACCAATATTCTAATCTTCATAAGGTCACTTCTGGAAACTCAAGCATTAGGGTTTTAGTTGCTTTCAGCATTCTAAAAACATATAACCCTCTATATAAAGGGACCTAGTGTTAGCTTTTACTTTTTATTCTTGGTTTTCTTTTGGTCACAACTTTGTAAAACATTTTCATTAAGGAATGAAAAAAGTATGCTGTTTGTTAAAGAATTCCAAGTGCCACTATTTACTTTGATTGTTTGTTAGTTCTTGTTCTTTGTTTGTTGTTTGTTCAAGGTTTCCAAATCATTTTAAGTTTTCTGCATTTGGTGTTTCAAAAGTTTTTCAAAATCTTTGATTTTCTTCAAGATTCTTATTCAAGCATTTGCGAATTATTGAATTGTAGATTGATCATATCATCCTGATAAGATTTTATCAAGGTGAAGTGAAATCTCTAGTTTGGGAAGGCTCAAGTGGTGGGGCTAAAATCCGTGGAAGTTAAATCTGTTTATCTTTTTTTCACTTACTTGCTTTGTTACTTGTTCTAACCCCTAAGTCCTTTGTTACTCACATCATAAGTTAGCAGCTTGTGGTGTTGGGTTACTAAGGACTAAGGCTTGTTTGTTCATATTGTTCCAACAACAGCTACATCACCATCAAGTGGTCGAACCTTGATTTGTGACAATCCGTCAATTTGAGGGTCGTTATTCTATTCTCAAGTATTATTTATAATCATTGTTTTATTGTTAGTTTATGAACTCACTCACTTATTGAAAGAAATTAGGGTTTACGTCTTAAAGTAGCATCGTCTACGTCTAAACCGTAAAGCTCTACGTTACGTGTTTACGTTTACGTACTCCGTTTGTATGACAGTCTGACATTTTCAGATAATAAATTTATTCTCGTATATTTTTTTGAAATTTTATTTTAGGTGGGTTCATGAAACTCACATAATTACGGGATGAAATTAGGGCTTACGTGCATAATTTAACGTCTTTTACGATTAAACCGGGAACCCTAGGTTTACGTATTTACGCCTTTGTGCTCCGTTTTTGATGAGACAATTTTTATTAGAATCGTTTTGTGCTGTAGTTTCATATTTTGCAAAAAAGTTTTTTGTAAATCGACCTGAGGGCACGTAATTCGAGGAGACTAGAATCGAGGAGTACCCGTAAATTAGTGGAGATGAGACAAGTGGGACACTTGTCCCACCCCCACTATGGGAGGCCTAAACAAGTGCCACAACACCCTTTTGGTGTCATAATTTGAGATTATGTGAGACACTTGTCTCACACACTTGCAAACCACTAAAACCCCAAGCTTCTCTCTCACACTTCACATACATGTAAAGTTTATAGAAAATTTTCTCCATCTCTCTTTCTCTCCCTATTGTGTCCGTCCCCTACCATCACCAAATCACCATCACCATCACCATCAATTTTTAGCCATAAACATCATCTACAATCAATATATAATGATCACTACTTGAAAGGATGATGATTGGAGGTGATTACAACATGTGAAAATGAGTTTTCTTGGAGTTCCTAGGCTGTTTTCTCAAAGTGAAGTAGATATATTTAAAGATCACAATAAGTTGTCTTGCCAAGTTAAAGATTTGGTGACAAGATCAAGCCTTGTTCATCTAAAAATCTCATCTTTTCTTCACTTTGGTTGGTATAGAGACTGTTTCTTCCTATCATCCTATTGTTTTTGTAAATTTATTTATCTATTTATTTCCCAATATATATGTAAGAGATCTATGAATGATGAAAAAGTGATTGCATGGGGATTTTATGTCATTAGATTAGGTTAAAAAGGCCAAAACTACAAGTAAAAGTTGTTAAATTCTTGACTAATCATATAGGCTGTTTAAAATAGTAGGTTTCAATATTGTCACTTGGTTAAATGGCTTATATTAATGGATATAAAGATAGATAATTGATTTTTACACAAGTGGTGAATTGGCCACTCAATGGATGTTAAGAATGACCAAGATATGACCAAAACACTTTTGTGATACTAATTTGTCTGGTTTGTTTTGGACGAATTATTAAAAATAGTTAGAAGTTGTTTAAGCAGGAGCTACAGAAGAGTTATTTGTAGCACATATCATGTAGTTTATACAGTAACAATTTGAGGTTCCAATTCATTGTAGAACTCAAGATATGATCAAAATGGTGGACTTGAAATTTTACATCAGATTTGACTAAAGTATATATTATTAAAAAGGCACTAAAAGTGAAATACTATATAAAATAAGTAATATAAGTTAATTAATTGATATAACTAATATAAATATGTTTATACACTATAATAAGTAAATATTACAAATTATAAAAATAAAACTCAAATGTTTTCTAAACTACAAACTATATATAAATTTTTACGTCTTTTCGGCTAAAACCAAAAGGAGGGTGTTTTCGCCAAATAAAACTTAGATGGTCGGACCCGTCTAATGTAACATTTTTATAAATCATATATTGATATGTAAACACACTTGACAAGTAAAAATCGACAAAACCGAGCTTTGTAACATATGGACCATAATGGGCTAAATTAGCCTTGTTGGACCACTAGGCCCAACTAGTTTGGTTTTATATTATTGGACTTACTCATGGGCTTAACCCACTTGGGCCCAACATATGAGTATGGGCCTGGTCTTAAATGAATAAATGGACTAATAAAAAGATATTGGACCCTTAATGGGCCTATTAGGCCTTAACCTGTGAATGGGCTAAAACTAGTATAACTAGACTATGTTTTTTTTGGTAAAAGGGTAACAATGACCCCGGTAAATAGAACCAAAAAAAGCGTTGAAGTACAAGGAATGTGGCTGAAATACCACATTAACCGCAAGCTACAGGCAGCTTGTTAAACAAAATGTTTATGACAGGCCATAAACATTAACTAGTCTAGAATACTGGAAATATATAAACTAGACAAAAACCAAGACGATAACATAAAGTTACAAGGAAAATAATAAAATAGCAACATGGGATCAGCCAGTAGGAGTGCTTGCCCCAATATGAGTGTTGAGAAGATTCACTGATTCATCATAGACGACCTCAACTCCCTCCTCCTCCTCATTATCTTCCTCTCTTACTGGAACTCCTTCGTCAATACCAGGCATAGACAAAGATGAAAATTTATTAGATGTAGAAACACTGCTCATTTGAGCTTGACCCTTGTTCGGACCATTAGGATTGCTAGACTGCTGCAACTGACCAGATTTGGTATTCAACTGACTACTATTATCACCACTCGTACTTGTAGTAACTAAGCGAGTTTTTGGATGAAAAGCAACCGTCTTTCCTGTTTGGGAACCCTTACTCAATGGAACACCTCTCGGAACTTGATTCCCTAGATTACCTTTGTACTTCTTCCTCTTGCTTTGCACTTGTTGGAATCCATCATTATCAACATGAGTTGTCACATTTTCAACCGTTGTAGGTTTAACATTTTTCGGACAAGAATCAAAGGAATGACCAAAAATATTACAAGTATGACATCTAGGCAGTTTCCATTCGTATTCAACACGAATTAATTCCTTAGTACAACCAGAGCCTTCGAGATCAGGGACACCAATAGTAACGTTATCTATAAACTCCGAATCATCGTTCATCTCAATAAGACAACGAGCAAAACTACAACGACCCCAAGACTCTTTGCACATATTATCAGTATAATTATCCATCATAATAAGTTTACCAAGAAATGAACCAATTAAACTAATACCTTCCTCTTCAAATACCTGTAGCGGGACATCATGAAACTTAACCCATACCGGAATACGAGTTAGTTCCTCCTTTAGAAGATTCGTTTTCATAGTCCATTTCTTAAGAAAAATTGGTGAATTACGAACCATCCACGGCCCACCTTCCAGAACCGCATTAAGACCCTCACTAGACCCAAATTGAAAAAAGAAAAAACCTTTCTCATTCATCATGATACGCTTAAGACCATGTTTTGCCCAGTTATTCTTAGCAAAATACTCAACCACAGGAAATGCAATCCTTTTACCAAGAAAGTATCCATATAAAGTGTTGTGGTAACGAGTATTTACTTTTTCAACGACCTTCCTAGGAATAGAGATATTAACCCCTTCACAAACATTTTTAGAATTAAACGAAGAAGAGACTGCATTAGTACCTCCATTAGTAGACGTAACCATATCAGCTTCAAATTTGCAAAGTAACTCCAGAATTTCTTTAGCACGGTCATGTGAGATGAATTCCCACAAAGGATGTTTCTTCATTCTTAACTCATGCATAAATTCACCCGCATCACCAACCGTGCGAACTGTTACACCAAATAATTTCAAAACCTCATGTAGATTACACGGTTGCAACCCATTAATGGTTGCAGCCTTAGCTGCAAGATCCAAAGATACATCACCAGAAGAGGAAACATTAGTAATAGGGTCATCTGTTTCCTTAGCCATTATGTGCAGAGTGCACACTCGAACCACCTGAACTTAGTAAAGAAATGCTGCTAGTAAGATCCTTATGGCGTTCACACAATACTTCATAATAATGCATAGTGGTCTCCTTAGGTAAAGTAGACCATTCAGGAAATTTGTTTGCCTTAACACCATTTGCAAACACTTCAATGTCACGCACAGTATTCAAAGGAATAGAAAACAAATTAGATATCTCCTCTAACGTTACTAAAACCTCAAGAGTAGACACCTTAACCTTATCATGCCAACCTGTAAACAGTGGCTTATTACTTTCATTACTCGAATCCACCATAGCTTATAAAACTACGACACAAGATCAAATCGAACCAAAGAAAAATAAACAAATTACAACCGACCACTTAACTTTAGCCAATCACGTGAACCCTACATCAATTAGACTATGTTAACTAATACTTAACAATTAATAATGTTGTAATAGGAAATAAAACCCCACTTGATCATCATACTATGACATCATTACATATACATATCAACTTTTATAAAGTTATTTGACGGTATTATTTGTCTAGGTTTCCGTGATCGAGGCACGTACCGTACATCCTAATTGCTGATAACCCGCCTTTCCCAACCAACTGAGTTCATAGCGTCACACTCTTTTAAATGTTTTGTGAAATGTTTTATAAACCCGCGAGGGAAATAACATGCTAGTTTTAATAAAGATAGAACACAAGTGGTCCTGATTGTATGTTTATTGATATGGACCCGGTTGATTGAATGACCCAATGAATGATTGAAATGGATTATTATTAGTTAGGTTATGTCACTATAAGTCCAATTAGCATGAATTGTGAACTAACGGGAGTGGTAGACGCTTATGCATATAATAGTACTATTTGGGGAAGATCACCCCAGTTCGCGCCTTGACGGTTGATCCCCGTCGTGTCACATTGATTGATAAGCGAATTTATGTATGAGAGGGATATATTTATCGTGATTATTGTGACGACACGCTGTTTTAAATGGGCAAATGAAATCTGGGCTAGCTACCCGATATATTTTATAGAAAGGTAACAATGTCATGCGGCTTATAATAATCCGATAATAATAATGATAATGGTAATACTGAGGTTGCGGTCTCAGGAATAACGTATGATACGTGATGTGAATTATAATATATTGCCTGACTAGCAATATGGGGTCTTATTTATGATTATACCCGTTTTCTGGTTTTACATAACTGTTTTATATAACTGTTTTTATTATTTTATAAACGACGTTATAAAATGTATTGAATGGTGTTGTTACGACAATGATTCGTATAAAATGTTTTTGGCCTAAGTTATGATTTACGACAATGATTCGTATGTTATGATTTACGACAACGATTCGTATAAAATGTTTTTGACCTATGTTATGGTCTATGACAAAGCTTGTACAAAAATGTTTTTGGGTAATGATTATATACCGGTTTTATGATTAATGGTTATTATTAAACTCTATGGACTCGCTCAACGTTTCGCTGACTTTTAACATGTTTTGTCTCAGGTACTTGAAGGTAATTCTCGGGAAGACGACAAGAATTTATGGCCCGCATTTAAATAAAAATTTCCATTCAAATGTTTTGTAAATTTGTAAGATATACTTTGACCTGAGGACTATGTAATTTGATATTTATGAATGAAAAATGCTTTGTTATTAAAAGACGCAATTTTTAAGCGTTGTCTATAATTTGAGTAATGTGCTATCCTGTAACACCAACGACTCTTCCTCTGATTTGGAACATGAAAATTTTGGGGTGTTACAGTTTGATACCAGAGCTCTCGTTATAGAGAACGAAAGATTTTTAAAACCAAGGTTTTGAATAAAACATTTCAAAAACCTTTTAACTATAAATATTTTTAAATGAATATTTTGAGTAAAATATTTAAAAATCTTTTGACTATAACGGTGCCTAAGAATTCCTGAGTTACCGACAAGGCCAGACTGAGAAGTGTTATTTTAATATATATATATATAACTTGGATTATATATATATGTTGTAATTTGATTACATGATTGTTTGATGATTATTTTAATACTTATACGAGGTATTTATACGACGTAGATTGTCACAAGGAACCCTAACTCTTCTAGCAAATCAATCGAAGCTATTTATGTAGTAATTCTAGCTATTCTAGATCTAAACCAAGTTGTGGATGTTTATGATCCCAACAAAATGGTTGATATTCCAAGAAATGTTGATATTAGTTGATTGAGATATTGAAGATGAATTGTTGAGATTAAAGCTGATACCGATGTCATGACGATCTTTTCTTATAGAGTGGAGTTTGACAAAACCTCACCACCTAAAAATTCCTCATCTGATTCAGTGTCACCCAATTCTTAAAATTGAAATCGAAAAGGTAAATGTAGCACCTGAGGCTATCATTGGAACCGTTACCCAAAAGCCTCATGCCACTAGTACCTTTCCGAGAAGTCTAATTGAATGTGTGAGTCATTTCCTACTCATGACTCGTTTGATAATTATTGTTATAAGAGCTATAGAATTAGAAATTAAATCTTGTTCATATCGAGCTTTTATTTCCATTTCAAGGTCTAAGAATAAGGTTGAAAGTATTCGAGAATGAGGTAGAATGTCGCATTGAGTATAAGTTGGTTGAAACTTGAATAAAGTCAAATTTAACTCGTATGGAATACGAGATTGTTAACAGGAAGTCGTTAAGTCCTGTGGTTGAATTATAAGGTTTTAAATGATTGTTGGTTCGTGTTAAGGGTTGTTCCTAGGCCATTGTCCAATGACGAGGATGCCCATTGTCCAAGAAATAAATTGAAGAAATCATCTTCTGAATTGGGACCGATGGATCTTCCGGGACAGGTGGAACACCTAATGACTCTTGTAGATTAGTATTCATTTTAGTATCTTTTAAAATCCCTAACGTAACTGAGACATCAGTTGGTAGGATGAGTCCTTGGAATTGTATGACATGGCGACACGTAATGTGTTACGGTACAATTTTTGACTTGTTTGTGATTAATGAAAAGACTACCTTTGATTGCTAAATCCTACATGTATCGATGTTATCTACCTTTTCTTGCTTCTTCCTAATGTTCGCATTAGTGATGTAACCATTGAACAAGTACTCATTTCGGATAGAGTTGCGTTGTAGATTCTTTTATTTGTATTCCTGAGTGCCATCGAGGTCATGAACCTCATGATTATTTTGCTAAGCTCATTTCGTATCATATTGTAATTAGTTCTTGGTGAACAACTCTTTATCACTCCTTTTGTAGATCACTAATTGTTTTTATAAGTAATACAATACCATCTGGGGGGAAGTATGAAATTCTTATTTTTATATGAGTTATTTAAATCGGTACTATTAGTAGTTACTGTCGAAATAAAGCTTTTATTAAATATCTTGTAAAATGAATTGCTTTCATAATGATGAACATTTCGGTATAATCATTTTTATTTTTATTTCATAATTAAACATGAATATATATTTTAAACATGATGATAAAATTTTGACGATCTGAGTATTGCATCGTTAATCCTTAATTGTACATAGTTGCGCACCTACGTACAATTTGGAAGGGACCATGCAAGGCTGATTAGTAGTCACCATGAAATTGTTAATAAACACTACATTTTTCTTTGTAATTGTGAAAGATTTAATTTTCTTTATGAGATCTACAAGAAGTGCAAAATAGGGACATATTGTTAGGAACACCTACGTATGTGCCCGTACCATTTTTCCAAATCGAATTTACTCATCTGTGGATATTGTCTTAATTGAAAATTAACATCCAATTCTTGTTCATTTCTTTCATGAAAACATTCCTTGGAAACTTATCCAATTATCGGTTGTTGATATCTGGCTTGGAGTTTCAACATTCCTATATTGTCTTTTAAAATAGACTGCCTTTGAGTAACGTGAGTAACGATCACAGGTGCCTTGGGATGCGTAAACAAATCATGAAAACATGGGATAGATCCATATTTGTTAATATTTTCATCTTTATCTGATTTGAAATTCTCTCGCGTAAATCATGCGTTGACCTTACTCTTTTAATGTTAGCTATGTCTCCAGATATCCTTGATTTTGTGAAGAGTTACGAGTTATTCTTAGTCTTTTGAGAAGTTCTCGTCTTATCAACGGTAATGAAACTGGAAAGTTGGTAGTGCCATTAAAATGGATTGGTTGATTATGACATGATGTCATTGTCTTAATTAATGGGAACACGAGTACAATTCCCCTAAAAGATAAGATGTTGATTATCAAAAGTGATCTAAGTAATTCCCGATAGGTGACTGTATCCTGCATTTAGGCTTGGAGTTATACCATGATATCTAACGATCAAGAAAGAACCTAAACTGAATTTATTAAAAGATATTCCTGCTATCTGAGACCTTCTGAGGTAACTTCCGCCAATAAGGCAAGTTGAATTTGGTATTGATTATATTATCGGTGTTGCACCTGTGGCATGTGCACTGTACGTCAGCACCATCTGAATCAAAAGGGTTACCGTGCAACTAAAAGAGTTGTCGGAAAAAGCTTTTATTCTACCGAGCTCGTCATCATGAAGAGCTATGGTATTATCATTCCATATATTCATTAATTATTGTGAACTGAATAAATTGACGATCAAAATTGATATCCATTACCCAAGATGAAAGATTTGTTCGATCATTTACAAGGTTCTAGCGTATATTCAAAAATTTGATCTACGGCATGGTTATCATCAAATTCGCATCCGCAAAGAAGATTATCTATTCCAATCACTACATCCAGAACACGTAATGAACATTATGTGTTTCATGTGATGTCGTTTGGATTGACCAATGCACATGTAGCATTCATAAATTTGGTGAAGCACGTGTGTAGGCTGTAATTTGATAAATTAATGCTTGTGATCATTAAGGACCATCTGTTTGTTTCTAAGAATAAAAAGGAGTTAGTAATCATTTGTAGACTGCCCTGAATTGGCCGAACAGTGAAAACATATACCTTGAGTATTTATCATGTGATTTAAGGCTTGATCCTTTACATTCTTTGACCGTGTGATTAATGGTAGTGGAATCTATGTTGAATCTTCAAAGATCGGAGCCATTAAGGCTTTGGGTTATACCAAAAAGGAGGTGCGAAGAGGTTTTGACAGATATCAATCGAAGGATTTTTAAGGAATTATTCCCTTTTACCCAGATCATTTAACTAAACTCCCTTAGGAGTAGATGTTTGTGTATACCTCAAGACAACCTAAGAGGGATTGAGGAAACCATATAACCCATAACATGGAGTTTGGAACGACAGTTTTTGCTCTTCAACTAAGAAAATTTTGACCAAATTATAAACAAAGATTTTTCGAACATTTACGGATCTTATTAATTGTTTTCGATAAATCAACAAAAATCGTGTTAAATAAATTCAAATATATTTTGAACATTTTTCTATAATTGGACGAACTGACAAATTTAAAAATTTTACGTTTACGTTTCATAAAATTAAATATTTATTCTTTAATTACTTGTAACATTTATCGACGCTTTAAACGTCGGACTGGGCAAAAGTAATAAAGATAATAGTTGAGACGAAACTAAAATTTAGAAAATATGAAGAAAGAATTTCTGAGTGATTATGGTCATGATATTTATTTGATCGGGGAAAATGAATGTAACTGCTGACGTGTTATGTAGAAAGGATAAAGAACCAATTAGGATGTGTTCCTTAGTAATGATCGTGCATAATAATTTGCCCGAGCAATTTAGAAATAGCTGATGCTTGTAAAAAGGATAATATAGATGATGAAGGGTTTCGCGTCTAATGAGAACCAATGGAGATGGGAGCCGATGGCGTTAAGTGTTTAAAAAGGTCGTTTGTGGTGGCCTAAAAATGGAGGATTTTGAGATTTACTCATGTTGGAATCTCACAAGTTTAATTATTCTATTCATGCCATTTCTGATAAAATGTATCTTTATCTGAAGAAGTTGTACTGATGGCCAAATGTGAAAGCAGACATCGCCACATACGTTAGTAAATATCTAACTTTTGCGAAGGTCAAGGCTGAACACAAAAATCCATCAGGATTGCTTTTATAGCTTATTATTCTTGTTTGGAAGTGGGATAGAATCACCATGGATTTTATCACAAATCTTCCAAGGTCATCATCTAGAATTGATTCGATTTGGGTCATCGTCTACGGACTAACAAAATCTGCTCATATCATTCCAATTAATGATAGGTTCTCGATGGAAAAGTTGACTCGATTGGAATTGTGTAAGCATTGTGTGCCTGTATCGATCATCTCTATCAAGATCCTCGCTTCTCATCGAATTTCTGGAGATCCGGAATGAATCTTGATGGGAGTAGTGCTTACCACCCACAATCGAGGGGACAAGGTGAAGGAACGATACAGACACTAGAAGTCTTGATTTGTGCTTGTATGATTGACCTTTGGTAATGAACAGGATAAGCACTTTCCTTTGGATAGGTTATCATTGATAATTATCGCTTTAGGATTGAGACTGAACCTTGCGAGGATCTATATAAAGATAATTTTAAGAGCATCTATAGGTAGGAGTTGGGATGGAAATACCCGACCCGCGAGACCTGAAATGATTGTGGAAATTAGGGTCCGATTATTGACTGCCGGTAGTGGGCAGGAGGTTAGTGAATATGAAATGTAGATCTTGAAGTGCAGGATGGGTAGCAAAATTATGCTGAGAACTTTCACCGTGAAAAGGTGAATTGATGATCTGAAAGATCGTGGGAAGTTAAGTCCTCGTTGTATGGGACCAATGAGACAATTTAAAGAATTGGTATGAGAGGCATATGAGCTAGACTACCCTAGGACTTCAAGGGCTACATGGAATATGTTCCATATATTGAACTTGATAAAATGTCTATCAAGTGGAAATCAGATTACTTCTTAATGAAGTTTCGGTCGGCGAAAAGTTACATTCATCAAAAACCCGTGGACACTATGGAAAGAGAAAGTAAGTCAACTTAAGCATGATCGTATTCCCATAGTTATGTTTGATGAAATTCGCGTATTATGATGAATTTCGCTTGAGAGAAAAGACCGATTATGGAGGGAATGCCCACATGTCTTTGACTCTATAAG
The DNA here is from genome assembly GCA_025667525.1 of Glebionis coronaria. Taxonomy (NCBI): domain Eukaryota; kingdom Viridiplantae; phylum Streptophyta; class Magnoliopsida; order Asterales; family Asteraceae; genus Glebionis; species Glebionis coronaria. The sequence goes on from JANFOE010000922.1 coordinate 249,607, forward strand.
AGACGAGTAGTAAGATAAATTGATCTTTGAGGACAAAGATCCTCTTTAGGGGGAACTGCTGTGACAATCCGTCAATTTGAGGTCGTTATTTTATTCTCAAGTATTATTTATAATCATTGTTTTATTGTTAGTTTATGAACTCACTCACTTCTGGGAAGAAATTAGGGTTTACGTCTTAAAGTAGTATCGTCTACGTCTAAACCGGAAAGCTCTACGTTACGTGTTTACGTTTACGTACTCCGTTTTTATGACAGTCTGACTTTTCAGATAATTAATTTATTCTCGTATATTATTTTGAAATTTTACTTTAGGTGGGTTCATGAAACTCACATAATTACGGGATGAAATTGGGGCTTACGTGCATAATTTAACGTCTTTTACGATTAAACTGGGAACCCTAGGTGTACGTATTTACGCTTTTGTGCTCCGTTTTTTATGAGACAATTTTTATTAGAATCGTTTTGTGCCGTAGTTTCATATTTTGCAAAAACTTTTTTCGTAAATCGACTTGAGGGCACGTAAATCGAGGAAACTAGAATCGAGGAGTACCCGTAAATTAGTGAAGATGAGACAAGTGGGACACTTGTCCCACCCCCACTATGGGCGGCCTAAAGAAGTGCCACAACACCCTTTTGGTGTCACAATTTGAGATTATGTGAGACACTTGTCTCACACACTTGCAAACCACCAAAACTCTAAGCTTCTCTCTCACACTTCACATACATGCAAAGTTTATAGAAAATTTTCTCCATCTCTCTTTCTCTCCCTATTGTGTCCGTCTCCTACCATCACCAAATCACCATCACCATCAATTTTTAGCCATAAACTTCATCTACAATCAACATATAATGATCACTACTTGAAAGGATGATGATTGGAGGTGATTACAACATGTGAAAATGAGTTTTCTTGGAGTTCCTAGGCTGTTTTCTCAAAGTGAAATAGATATATTTGAAGATCACAATAAGTTGTCTTGTCAAGTTAAAGATTTGGTGACAAGATCAAGCCTTGTTCATTCAAAAATTTCATCTTTTCTTCACTTTGGTTGGTATAGAGTTTGTTTCTTCCTATCATCCTATTGTTTTTGTAAATGTATTTATTTATTTATTTCCAAATTTATATGTATGAGATCTAAGAATGATGATCAAGTGATTGCATCGGGATTTTATGTCATTAGATTAGGTTAAAAAGGCCAAAACTACAAGTAAAAGTTGTTAAATTTTTTACTAATCATATAGGCTGTTTAAAATAGTAGGTTTCAATATTGTCACTTGGTTAAATGGCTTAGATTAATGGATATAAAGATAGATAATTTCTTTTTACACAAGTGGTGAATTGGCCACTCAATGGATGTTAAAAATGACCAAGATATGACCAAAACACTTTTGTGATACTAATCTGTCTGGTCTATTTTGGACGAATTATTAAAAATGGTGGACTTTAAATTTCACATCAGATTTGACTAAAGTATATATTATTAAAAAGGCACTAAAAGTGAAATACTATATAAAATAAGTATGTATAAGTTAATTAATTAATATAACTAATATAAAATATGTTTATACACTATAATATGTAAATATTACATTTTATAAAAATAAAACTCAAATGTTTTCTAAACTACAAACTATATATAAATTTTTACGTCTTTTCGGCTAAAACCGAAAGGATGGCGTTTTCGCCAAATAAAACTTAGATGGTCGGACCCGTCTAATGTAACATTTTTATAAATAATATATTGATATGTAAACACACTTGACAAGTAAAAAGCGACAAAAACGAGCTTTGTAACATATGGACCATAATGGGCCAAATTAGCCTTGTTGGACCACTAGGCCCAACTAGTTTGGTTTAATATTATTAGACTCACTCATGGGCTTAACCCACTTGGGTCCAATATATGAGTATGGGCCTGGTCTTAAATGAATAAATGGACTAATAAAAAGATATTGTACCCTTAATGGGCCTATTGGGCCTTAACATGTGAATGGGCAAAAACTAGTATAACTAGACTATGTTAACTAGTACTTAACAACTAATAATGTTTTAAAAGGAAATAAAAACCCACTTAATCATCATGCTATGACATAATTACATATACATAACAACTTTTATAAAGTTATTTGACGGAAGTCTAAGACCGAGTATTATTTGTCTAGGTTTCCATGATCGAGGCACGTACAGTACATCCTAATTGACGATAACCCGCCTTTCCCAACCAACGTGAGTTCATAGCCTCGCACTCTTTTAAATGTTTTGTGACATGTTTTATAAACCCGCGAGGGAAATAACATTCTAGTTTTAATAAAGATAGAACACAAGTGGTCCTGATTGTATGTTAATTGATATGGACCCGATTGATTGAATGACCCAATGAATGATTGAAATGGATTATTATTAGTTAGGTTATGTCACTATAAGTCCCATTAGCATGAATTGTGAACTACCGGGAGTGGTAGACGCTAATGCATATAATAGTAATATTTGGGGAAGATCAGCCTAGTTCGCGCCTTGACGGTTGATCCCCGTCGTGCCACATTGATTGGTAAGCGAATTTATGTATGAGAGGGATATATTTAGCGTGATTATTGTGACGACACGTTGTTTTAAATGGTCAAATGAAATATGGGCTAGCTACCCGATATATTTTATAAAAAGGTAACAATGTCATGCGGCTTATAATAATATGATAATAATAATGATAATGGTAATACTGAGGTTGTGGTCTCAGGTATAATGTATGATATGTGATTTGAATTATAATATATTGCATGACTAGCAATATGGGGTCTTATTTATGATTATACCCGTGTTCTGGTTTTACATAACTGTTTTATATAACGGTTTTTATTATTTTATAAACAACGTTATAAAACGTATTGAATGGTGTTGTTACGACAATGACTCGTATAAAATGTTTTTGGCCTAAGTTATGATTTACGACAATGATTTGTATCAAATGCTTAAGGCCTATGTTATGATTTACGACAATGATTTGTATACAATGTTTTTGACCTATGTTATGGTCTATGACAAAGAATTGTACAAAAATGATTTTCGGTAATGATTATATACCGGTTTTATGATTAATGGTTATTATTAAACTCTATGGACTCGCTCAGCGTTTCACTGACTTTTAACATGTTTTATCTCAGGTACTTGAAGGTAATTCTCGGGAAGACGACAAGAATTTATGGCCCGCATTTAAATAAAAATTTCCATTCAAATGTTTTGTAAATTTGTAAGATATACTTTGACCTGAGGACCTATGTAATTTGATATTTATGAATGGAAAATGCTTTGTTATTAAATGACGCAATTTTTAAGTGTTGTCTATGATTTGAGTAATGTGCTATCCCGTAACACCAACGACTCTTCCGCTGATTTGAAACATGAAAATTTTAGGATGTTACATGATTACCGTAGTCTAGGTTTCCACCTCATTTCATCGAATATAGCCCTATCTTGACCTAGTTGTTGGTCAGGCTTAGGGGAGCTTAGCTGACCTCCCATAGGAGGCCATTGGGAGGAGGTATCACTATCTCTTTTCTCTTCATAAATTTTCTTGAAAAATGCTTGGTACTTGAATCTGCATATGGTTTTTTGATAAGTGATGTTTAGTGTTTTTGGTTCATTTGGGTTATTTGAAGTTTAATTAAACAAGATACTTGTGTTTTGAAAGATTGAATCTCAAAAAGTCTTTGTTAATTTTTCTCAAGTCAGTTTAAAAGGGTGTTTGGATTTGCAGTTTGAACATGTGTTGGTATGAATTGAGTAGCTAGTATTGGTCATTGCATATGTGTTAAATTAACATAGTGTCATTATTCTGCTTGTTTCAATTTTGGTAAAGTTAAGTGTCAAAATTGCCTAAACTACATCATTGTCTAAAACAAGTTTGATTTAGGTTTTTTTTGAAGTAAAATTTTGGTTTCATAACTAGATAAGGTGTAACACCCCATTTGTTACAATTATGGAATCCTACAATAAATTATGGCGTGTCATTAAAGCATGCAAGGTAAATGTCTAAACATTCATGACCATAAATAGAAATACCGGAATCGAACATCGGTAGTCTAGTAACTCACACACAAGCAATATGAAGTACTGTAAATGAAAGGACTAAACAATGTCCAATGAAATATAGTATGAAAAGTAGGAATAAATGCATAAGGTAAAAGAGGCCAGATAGCTTCCAATCCGAATGCACATACTCTAGAGTTCGTACTTGCGACCTTGGGTACCTGCCGTTTGGGGACATGGAAATGGAAAATGGCTGAGCATAACGCTCAGTGCACGAATATATAACATAACGTAAAGACATAAAGGAATGAAAGCATATAAGGCATATAAAGCATGAATTGTAGCGGAAATGAATAAGTCCTGGGAAAACCTAGTTGTATGTCATGTTTACTGGTTTTAGTTCTGAAAACATAGCTTATGTTACTTATGAAAATCTGTATTAGTTTAATATACCGAAATCCAATATAGGTCATAAGGTCAACAACGTGCATGAATACTTGGAGGGGTGACCTCGTCAAGGTATTTTAATGCGGGTTTTACATAAGGTCTAGGTCTAGGGTTGTGTATCATTGATTTGGTGTTTGTGCAATCTGATAGCCTCATTTGGTCTCTTGAATTTCATCTAAGTGCAAAGTAGATCAGCAACTTAGTTTTTGTGTTTACCAAGTATATCAGTAAACATATAAGCCTAAAACAAGCTTGAATTCTGTGAATCCATGTATGAAACTTTGTCATATGCCATGATTAGTTTAGAATAACGATTTTGCTATCTGTTGTGTGCTTTTGATAGAGTTTTGTTGGCTTAACTTGCTAAAAACACTTTCTTTAACCATCAGACCCTAAGTTCTTGCATGTCTGAGCACTTATTAAATTAACTGTACAATTTGGCTTTTTGATTTGTGCTTTTTCTGCTTGTTTGTGACTCCCTACAACTCAATGGTTGTAGGGGTTCCTTGATTGTCCAAAATCACCAAGTAAATCAAGCTCAAAAGAGTATTCTCAAATCAAGCAGTGGGAACTCCTTTCCCATTGTTGCTACCCACTGATAGTGTTAATTTTTTTCCATCTTATTGATAAGCCTTTCTAGCGTATTTCTTTGTGTAACAACTTACTTTTTGTAATCAGTCTTACTTTTCTCATCTCATTAGCTTATTTTGAAGTTTACATCTTTTTGTTTTAAGGTTTTACTAGAAAATAAACTCATTTGTCTTTTTCATAAGCGGCCCACTGAATTAAGACCTTGGATTATTCTGATTGGATCTCTAACCGTCCCCTTACCGAAAAAGGATGGGAATGACTTTTTTTTTAGAAAGCTAAACTAAATAAAGCCTGTCCCAAGGACGATTTCCCACTCCCAAATTGAGATGTTGGGGTACAAAACGCTGTCATTTATGGACGGTTTATCAGGATACAACCAAAGAGGTTGGCCGAGAAAGACCAAAAGAAGATTTCCTTCATCACGGGGCCAGAAACCTTCTGTGTAAAGGTCATGCTCAGCTTATTAGACTTAGCTCATTGATAATCTTTTGATTAATTAGTCTTAGTTAATCCATTTAGAACCTTTTGCAAGAAAATCAAGTCCTGAAGTGATCTATATCTAAAAAACGACTATTTTGTCTTTTTGTGGAAAATTACTTGGCTTATTTCTGGCTTATTGAGTGTGCTTTTTAATTTTTTTTACAAATATCTTTATTATCCCAAGAGAAGGATGTGTGTCAATTTTCAGCTTATAGCTTAATGGGCTTGTTGGCCCATTAAGAATAAGCTGTGTGGTTATTAAGCTGTGATAAGCTCACTTTCAGCTTTTAGGCCTTTAGAGGTTTTTGTTTAAAATTATATTTTAAGCTAGACTATGTTTTTGGGCTTAATTGGTTGACTTTTTGCTTATTGGGCCAAAAAACCCATTTAATTGGACTGTTTACTTTTGGCCCATTTGAGGGCCTAATATGGGTATTTAGGTAATTTCAAGTTCATTTCTGGTTTAATTAGGTTAAAATAAACAAGTTTGCAAGTTTTTAGAATTTTTTTTAGAATTTTTAATATTTAATTTTTAGTTTTTAATTGTTTTCAATAGATTTAATGGGTTTAAAATTTTGGAAAAATACTCTTTAGTTTTTTTAAAAATATTTTTGAGGTTTTACAAAGTGAAAAATCTTTATTTGGGTTTTTCATTAATTATTTGATTTTTAGGGTTTTAATTAGCAATAAAAAATTAAATATTAATTAAATAAAAGTTTTGAAAAAGTATTGATCATTTGTAAACCCTAATTGGATTTTTAGGAATTTATTGTGATTTTTTTAAGCAATTATTAGAGTAAGTTTCATTTTTACCTAGTTCTGCGTGAATCCACGCTATTCGTCTTAGCATAATTTTTAACCGTAATCCGTATTTTCTTTTCCCTTTTTCTTTCATCAATATTAATCTCAAATTTAACAAGTTTAACACACATTAATCCTCCTCGAGAACGAACCCACAACAAGAGTCATAAGTGTTTACGTTTTCCTAAACGTACGCTTAATACTTACCGCTTTATACACTCTTTTTCCTAAAAGACGTATTTTACTCCATATCATTTTACCGCTGCTGCCGGGTAGGCGTTTGTGTTTAAATTTAAACAATTTTGTTTTTGATATTATCCATAATTAGTATTTGTGCGATTAGCACTCTAATCATACGTATTATTGGTTTTCGTTTTTTTAATATTATTAGTATATTGTATACGTATCACAATAGATTGACAATATCTCCAAAAGCGTGAAAACGCAACCTTAATTGGGATTTCATCACTCAATTATTGTATTCGAATCTAAAGCAAAAGAGAAAGGCAAAATAGATAATTACTTTCGAGACGCTTAATTGATTAACACAAAGTATAAGGTGGTTGTATTTCACGACCTAAGGGAAAAAGGCTCTTAAGTGCTTCGCGCCGCCTCGTTTCCCCCGCTTTCTTGTGCGTGTTTTGAGAAAGAGGGCTAATTGAGGTTTTGCCGACCAAAGTATTATCTACGTATCATATATATTTTCTTGGTTTCAAAGATTAAACCCTCTTGAACATTTTGGTGTTCCACCAACGTTCTAAAGTCATCGAAGTCGTTCACTCAACGTGATCGTTTTCATTCCTTGAGGCTCCTTTAATCCAGAAATTGATTCGAGGAGAGATTCGTAGATTTGTGTCTACGTAATTCACAAGAAAAATCCAAAAAAAGTAAAAACAATCAAAAGCACAAAAAAATTGAAAAACTTAAAAACACCAAAAAGAATCTTCTTTACTCACCCCACGTTGTACGTTACGTTTATGCAAACTCGCTCTAAAGCAAAACGTGCACGTAAATATCGTCTAAAGGAAGGAAACCAAACACCTTCAAGTGAAGAATCTCCCATTGTCGAACCCATTGTAGAACAAGAAGCTTCAATGGCTAATCGTACTATGATGGAGTTGCTTCAAGCACCCACCGAGGGTTATGGAGAAGCGATCGCTATCCTTGCGGAGAATTTTGCGGTTAAGACGGGTTTATTGTCCATGATCCAAGCTAACAAGTTTCATGGTGACGAAAAGGACAACCATCATAACCACATTCGCCATTTCAATCGTCTTACGTCCACTTACAAGTTTAAGGACGTCTCGAATGACGTGATTAAGATGATGCTTTTTCCGTATTCCTTAGCGGGGCCCGCTAAAATTTGGTTAGAGAAAGAGCCACCTAATTCTATATTGACGTGGAAGGATCTCGTTTCAATGTTCGTGAACCAATTTTTTCCGCCCTCTAAGACTACGCATTTGAAAAACGAGATTTCAAAGTTTTCACAACAATATGATGAAAGTTTTTCAACGGCTTGGAATAGGTTTAAGGAAATGTTGCATGAATGTGCTCATCACGGTTTTTCCGACTTACATGAAATCGACACGTTTTACAATGGATCGAACGATCATGAACGAGATTATCTTAATGGCGCCGTGGGTGGTAATTTTTTGTGTAAAACGGTTGAAGAATCATTGACAATCATTGAAAATATGTCCAAAGTTTATAGCCCTCGTAACACAGCGAGTGTTAACAAGGCTTCGTCTTCGCCCTCATTGTCACCTACCATTGTTGCTCAACAAATTGTGGCTAATTTGGAAAACAAGTTGTTTGATAAGCTTAATGGATTATTGAAAGAGTTTAAAGTTGGTGAACAACCCCCTCCCACAAGGCTAACGTGGTTGAGGTTTCTTGTGTTTATTGTGGTGGAGCTCACGATTTCTCCGAGTGTATTACCGCCGGTGGTAACACTTCGAGCGCCTACGCGGCCACGGGAACTTACAACCAAAATGGTCAAGTTACCCGCACTAATCAATTGACTCCACCGGGTTTTCCACCTAATCAAAACAATCAAAATGCTAATAACTATCGCAACAATCAAGGTGGTTACCAAGGAAATCAAAGGAACAATTACAAGGGTAACAATTACAACAATCGGAATCAAGGGACTAGTATTCAATTGCAAAATCAAAACCAAAATCGTGATTTTCAAAATGTCAATCAAGAGCTTTCAAATGCATTTTTAAAAGATATTCCAAATGAGATTTTGAGTTACTTTAAGGCTAATGACGATAGGTACACGAACATAGAAATGATTTGATAAACCTAAGGACTAAATTTGAAACTCATAATAACAAAATGGAAGGAAATGTGGTTAGGCTCTAACAAAATTAACAAAAAATGGAACAAGGCAAACATAAGATTGAATAAACTTTGCTTTGGTGGGAGCAAAATCAAAAGGCCGAAAAAGAACAAGATATGAAAGAAAGAGCAAAATAAGAAAGTAGACTTTTAGATGCTATTATGATGAGCAAAGCCTCTACTTCGGGTTGTCTTCCTAGCAACACCGTTTCAAACCCGAAGGGAGAGATGCAAGTGATTACCACACGTAGTGGTAAGACCTTTAATGAGTCGACTCCTCAACCAATTACTCCTACGAAGGAGGAAATTAAGGAAGAACCCGAGGTGGTGGTCGAAAAGGAGCATGTTTCTATCCCACGAGGTATCGCTCAAACCACACCTACTGTCGACCCTTTACCAAGTTTGGAACCCGAGATTCCAAAGGCTATGCCTATACCCCACCCAACACCACCCTTGCCTTATCCATCGAGACATCATAAGGAAAAATTGCAAGAACGTAACAATTATCAATTTGAGCTTTTTATTAAGATGTTTCATGATTTTCATTTTAACATAAGTTTCGCCGACGCTTTAATCATGATGCTTCAATTTGCCGCCAACTTCAATAGTATGTTGAACGATAAAGAGAAATTGCAAAAATTTAGTCATTGTTCATCGGTTTTTCTTAACCGCATACCTCAAAAAGTCGGTGATCCCGGTAAATTTTTAATTCTTTGTGTTATCCAAGATATGGAAGAATGTTACGCCATGGCCGATCTTGGTGCTAGTATCTATTTGATGCCTCTTGAAATATTTAAGTCGCTCAATCTTCCTAATCTTACTTATACAAAAATGTCTATCGAGATGGCTGATATTTCTACAATTCCCGCATGTGGAACGGCCGAAGACGTTTTTGTGAAAGTGGGGAAGTTCTTCTATCCGGTTGACTTTATCGTTGCCAATATTCCCATGGATCCTCAAGTTCCTTTCATTTTAGGTCATTCATTTTTAGATACGTCGAAAGCGATCATTAATGTGCATGCTAGAAAAATCACTTTACGCTTCAACGACGAGCAACTTGTTATAGACGCACTCCAAAACTCCAAACTTTCTCATGTTTATTCTATCGGGAGTTTAAACCATATTGATTTAATCGATGTCATTTGCGAGAAATTTTCACAAGAGATTTTAGGTTTTGTCGATGAAGCAAATAGTTGCAATCACACTATGCTCTATCCAATCCTTGATAATTCGACACCATCTTTCACTCCATTTGAAGGAGGTGGTTTTACTTTGGAAGAGTTTGATGTACCTCGAACTTCTAACGAAGACCTCGACGACGATGAGGATTTTTCAATTATCAAGGATTTTCTAAACGATTTTCCATTTTCTCCGCCGGTGGAGGTTATGAGTATTGAACTGAAATCTTCAATCGTTGAGCCACAAACTCTCGAACTGAAAGATCTTCCTCCTCACCTCGTCTATGTATTCTTGGAAGGAAATGATAAGTTGTCGGTTATTATTGCGAAAGACCTTTTTGATGATTAAAAAACCGCACTTATCAATGTCTTGAAGGCTCACAAAAGGGCAATTGCGTGGAAACTTTCCGACATTAAGGGTATCGACCCAAAATTTTGTACACACAAGATTTTAATGGAGAAGGACTACAAGCCCGAAATCCAATGTCAAAGAAGGGTAAACCCCAAAATTCACGACATCATTAAAAAGGAAGTTCTTAAACTACTTGACGCGAGAATGATTTACCCTATATTCGATAGCCTTTGGGTGAGCCCAATCCATTGTGTCCCTAAAAGGGAGGAATGAACGTTGTGTCAAATGATGACAACGAGTTAATTCCAACTCGACTCGTGACCGGTTGGAGGGTGTGTATTGACTATCGTATGTTAAATGGTGCCACTCGTAAAGACCATTTTCCCTTGCCCTTCATGGATCAAATTTTGGAACGTCTTGCGGGAAACGATTTCTATTGCTTTTTAAATGGTTTTTCCGGTTTCTTTCAAATCCCCATCGAACCTCGTGATCAAGAAAAAAACTACGTTTATGTGTCCATATGGAACGTTTGACTATTGTAGAATGCCATTAGGAATTTGTAATGCACCGGGAACCTTTCAAAGGTGCATGCTGGCTATTTTTCATGACATGATCGAGAAGATGATGGCAGTTTTCATGGATGACTTTTCGGTGTTTGGTAGTTTGTTCACTTCGTGTGTAGGAAATTTGGATAAAATGTTAAAACGTTGTGAGGAAACCAACCTTGTGCTCAATTGGGAAAAATGTCATTTTATGTGTAAGGAAGGGATCGTCTTAGGGCACAAGGTCTCGAAAGCGGGGATTGAGGTAGACAAAGCTAAGATAGACGTCATCGCCAAATTACATCATCCCAAAACCGTTAAGGGAGTTAGGAGTTTCCTAGGTCATGCAGGCTTTTATCGTCGCTTCATCAAATATTTTTCAAAGATATTTCGACCCATTACACACCTCCTCAAAAAAGATGCCCCTTTCATCCTTAATGAAGATTGTGTTCGAGCCTTTGAAATTCTTAAAAGGAAACTAACCGAAGCTCCCATTCTTGTTGCTCCAAATTGGAACCTCCCCTTTGAACTTATGTGTGATGCAAGTGATTACGCTATTGGGGCCGTTTTGGGGCAACGTCATGCAAAACACTTTTTGCCTATTCACTATGCTAGTAAGACGATGACCGAGGCTTAACTTAAATACACCACAACGGAAAAGGAATTACTTGCCGTGGTGTATGCATTTGAGAAATTCCGACCTTATCTCGTCTTGACTAAATGCATAGTGTATACGGATCATTCGGCCATCATGTTCCTCTTCTCTAAACAAGATGCTAAGCCGAGATTGCTTCGTTGGATTCTCCTCCTACAAGAATTTGATGTCACCATACTTGACAAAAAAAGGAGCCGAGAATCTTGCGGCTGATCACCTCTCTCGATTGGAAGATCCTCACCAAAGTGTGTACGAGAACAAGGAATTCACCGAAACATTTCCTCTCGAGAAACTTGGTGTAGTGAATTCCAAGGACGATTATTCTACCCCATGGTTTGCGGACATCGCAAATTACCATGCGAGGAATTTCATAATCAAGGGTATGACGACACAACAAAAACGAAAATTTATTCGTGACGTGAAGTTCTACTTTTGGGACGAACCTTATCTCTTTCGGACTTGAGCAGATCAAATTATTCGACGTTGTGTGTTTGGCACCGAAGCTACTAATATCCTTAGAGCTTGTCACGAAGGACCTACGGGTGGTCACCATGGTGCTAATCTCACGACGAATAAGGTCTTTGATGTCAGTTTATTTTGGCCTACTATTTACCGAGATGCGCATGCACTTATCAAGTCGTGTGACTCGTGCAAACGTTAAGGAAAAGCCTCACAAAACGATGAAATGCCACAAAATATCATCCAAGTGTGTGAGATCTTTGGCGTGTGGGGCATTGATTTTATGGGACTGTTCCCATCATCTCGTGGTATTAATTACATCCCTGTCGCCATAAAGTACCTATCTAAGTGGGTTGAAGCTAAGGCTTTGCCCACAAACGAGGCTCGTGTGGTAGTCAAGTTCTTAAAACCATTGTTCTCTCGGTTTGGAACCCCTCGTGCAATCATAAGCGATCATGGAAACCATTTTTGTAACGACCAATTTGAAAAGGTTCTAAAGAAATATGGGGTTACACATCGTCTTTCTACGACTTATCACCCACAAACGAGTGGGCAAGTCGAGGTTTCAAACCGAGCTTTGAAAAGGATTTTGGAGAGGTCGATAGGAGAGAACCGATAATCTTGGTTGGATAAGTTAGATGATGCTTTATGGGCCTTTCGTACTTCCCATAAGACGCCCATTGGGTGCACTCCTTACAAGCTCGTGTATGGGAAGAATTGTCACTCTCCAATTAAACTCAAACACAAAGCTTATTGGGCCCTAAAGCATTGTAATGATGACATAGAGACCGCGAAAAGACACCGGAAAATGAAATTAAATGAATTGGATGAATTAAGGGACATTGCTTATGAAAATTCATTGATTTATAAAGAAAAGACTAAAAAGTTTCATTATTCTAGAATTAAATAATGGGTTTTTAACAATGGAGTTCAAGTGTTGCTTTTTAACTCGAGATTAAAAATATTTTCCGGCAAGTTGAAATCCCGTTGGTCCGACCGTTCACCATCACCCAAGTATTTCAATATGGGACCATCGAGCTAGCTCAAAAAGATGGTCCTAACTTCAAGGTGAATGGTCATAGGGTTAAGTACTACTTTGGTGGGGAAGTCCTTCTTTGGACGACCTCGACCAAGTCACCTTCCCCAGTGATAATTAGTATTGAGGGGATCGAGTCGAGCTCATGAGTCGGTAATCAAAAACGAGGTTCCTCGTGGGGGAGATCCCATGTTTATCCATGCACATATTATCGCTTTCTAATGTAGCTAATGTGAGGGGATTTATGCCCTTCCAACCTTTGTTTCGTGGTTTTTTATGAGTTGTGGTTATTTAGATCTTCATCTTCACGATTGGAGCCTCTCGTGTTCGTTTTACATGAGCACTCGATCGTTTGCTTTGAAGAATTTTCCGATATCCAAATGATATATCCTTGATTGTTCTAACCTTAGGTCTTTTAGCACACTTCATAAACGGCTATAGATTTAATGGTTCCACCTTTTCCATGCTAGATTAAGCATTCGACTTCGTCTCTAGTATGGGGGTATCTTACCCTTAGACTCGAAACATTGAGGATAATGTTTAACTTTAGTATGGGGGGTGAATAGATACTTTCCTTGCCAAACCTTCACGCTTTCCAAAGTTTATCTTTTTGTTTATCATTTTTTTCCAAATAAGGCTAATAATGGCCAAATTTTAAAAATTTTCTTGTTTTTCGTAAGTGTTTAAGAATGTAGATTTTCTGATGGCGAGAATAAGAGTAATTTTTGACTCGACCGTGCGTGTTGAACACCTAGCTTCGATTCCTTAACTATTTTTAGGCTAAGTCTCTTAAACGAGGACGAGAAATGATAGAGTTAATTATAAGTTACTATGCTAAACGTAGAGTGCTCGTATTCTTTCAAAAACTCATATGTTCTAATTGTTTGCTTATTCTCCCTTTGCTTGTATATAAAATTTTGCTAGTAAATATTGACTTAGCGGTTTAGTCTTGATTGTTGGTTTCTAATTTTTCTTGTAGCTTCCATGTAATTAAATTGGGAAAACATTAAGGTATCGCCAGCATCATGGTTTTGAAGTATTGACAACCCGAATAATCAAAGGCTTCCCCAGTAATAATTTTTAAGTTCCTCCTCACCTAAATCAAACAAAAAATTCAAGCTCACAAGGACGAAAAATCTATCTAAAATTTAAAGTGAATGTCTTAAATCTCGAAGCCTTAAACATCCAAAATTTGCCTTAGCGTGAGGATATACGTCAAGTCATAATAAACACCTCATGGCGAGGTTAAATAAAAGACAAGGAAAAGACCAAAGCCATAATAAACACTTCATGCCGAAGTTAAATAAAAGGTGGCGGTAAACCAATTACAAATTGGTAATAAGTCTCATGTTCAAAACCGTTATAAACCGTGTTTAACGATCCTTCTTGTTAACTTAATTTTTTAACATCGTTGTCTATTAGGGCAGGTTATTAATTCGATGGTTTTGGCTACACCGTTATGACTCTATTTTTGGACCTTAATCTCCATCTACGCATAAGTCAACAATGTATCCTCGTGATCATTCAAAACAAAAATAAAATATAAGAGATACCACTTAGGATTAAGGGAGTCTAAGTATGTGATTAGGGCATATGAGTAATCTTAGCATTACTAACTTATAATGACAATGCTCTCGTTACACGCTTAGCATGGAATTGGGTGAAAATCGAGGACGACAAAACTATTTCTAACGAAGCATTCACGTGTTCTTGTTCTATGAACCTAAACGTCACATTTTGCGATGAAAATCATACATTATGTCTAAAACACAAGTAGTAGTAGTGTAGTAAGTTTACATTTCAATAAAAGTCGATAAAAATAGACTTTGGAGATGCTAAGATACTTTATTCTAGCATTGCGTGAGGGCACGACAATGGTTTAGTATGGGGAGTGATGAGACTGCTTTTATACATGGTCTCATCGTCCAAAACGGGCTTAAAACAATGAAAATATCATAAAAAGTGCCATATATATGCTTGTGTTTTTTCAATGTGTATTTTAGGTACAGATATCGAGAAAATGACAAAATATCACAAGAATCAATCAAAAACGAACACGGGAAACGAAGCCGCACAATGAACCGGACCCAAGTGTTGAATTCTAAGAAAAAGTCCTTGAAGAATTGAAGATGTACAAGAAAGGTCTTCCATCATTGAATAAATGACACTTTATACCTTTGTATATTCGTAATTATAAGTTTGGTCCCTAAAGTTTGTCAAAATTACAAAAAGGTCCCTTAACTTTGAAGAATTGGCAAGATTGGCCCCTACAAAATGAAGACTTGTCACTTTTAGTCCTCCTCAAAGTCAAACATACAAGAGAAGACCTTCAAGTTTCAAGACATGTCAAAAATAGCCCTTCAAATATCATGAAATTACAAATCAAGTCCTTAAAAATACTTTGGAAAAGTATTTGTGGCCAAAGTGTGAAGTTTAAAACTTCATTAACAAAGGAAATGAAGTTGTTACTGGCCAAAACTTATATGCACACAATTGGGAATGTTAGGGACTAAAGCTGGCAGACACACATACTTACCTAGACCACTCACAGCTTGACACCTCACCCACTCACACCCCTCCACCAATCAAAACCCACCAAGCTGCCACCTCACACCCCACTAACTGACTTATATAATCAGTTTTTTAAACTAATTATTTAATGACTAATTATGGTGCCTAACACATATAAAAACCACAATCAGATCAAAATGGCCACTATTCACGATTCATAATAACATAAACCCTAATCCCAATTAAGCTCAAATCAAAGGAGAAATCCCCCATCTTTTCCAGATTCATGATTAAGGTTATGCTAATCCTAAACCCACTCTCAAAGATGCTGCCAGCTTACCCATATTATCACATGAACCCTCCCCTCCTACACTTTTGAGATGAAGACAAATGTAACAGTAAATTAACGTCCCACATTATTAGCTTTTCCCGTACGCTCAATTGGACGTCCAAGATCAATTTTCAAGCTGCCAATCCACATGGGAAAGTCACATGAAGCCATAATCATTTTCAATTTTGGGTATCAAACCACCAATATTCGAATCTTCATAAGGGCACTTCTAGAAACTCAAGAATTAGGGTTTTAGTTGCTTTCAGCATTCTAGAAACATGTAACCCTTTATATAAAGGGACCTAGTGTTAGCTTTTACTTCTTGTTCTTGGTTTTCTTTTGGTCACAACTCTGTAAAACTTTTTTATGAAGGAATGAAAAAATTATGTTGTTTGTTGACGAATTCCAAGTGCCACTCATTACTTTAATTGTTTGTTTGTTCTTATTCTTTGTTTATTGTTTGTTCAAGGTTTCAAAATCGTTTTAAGTTTTCTGCATTTGGTGTTTCAAAAGTTTTTCAAATCTTTGATTTTCTTCAAGATTCTTGTTCAAGCATTTGGGAATTCTTGAATTGTAGATTGATCATATCACCCTGATAAGATTTTATCAAGGTGAAGTCGAATCTCTAGTTTGGGAAGGCTTAAGTTGTGGGGCTAAAATCCTTGGAAGTTAAATTTGTTTACCTTTTTTCACTTACTTGCTTTGTTACATGTTCTAACCCCGAAGTCCTTTGTTACTCACATCATAAGTTAGCAGCTTGTGGTGTTGCATTACTAAGGACTAAGGCTTGTTTATTCATTTTGTTCCAACAAAAGCTACATCACCATCAAGTGGTCCAACCTTGACTACTGTAGTTTAGTTTGCCACCTCATTTCATCCAAGATACCCCTAGCTTGACCTAGTTGTTGGTCAAGCTTAGGGGAGCTTAGCTTCTCTCCCAAAGGAGGCGATTGGGAGGAGGTATCACTATCTCTTTTCTCTTCTTAAATTTTCTTGAAAAATGCTTGGTACTTGAACCTGCATATGGTTTTCAGATAAGTGATGTTTAGTGTTTTTGGTTCATTTGGGCTATTTGATGTTTGAATAAACTAGATACTTGTGTTTTGAAAGATTGAATCTCAAAAAGTGTTTGTTAATTTTTCTCAAGTTAGTTTAAAAGGGTGTTTGGATTTGCAGTTCGAACATGTGTTGGTATGAATTGAGTAGCTAGTATTGGTCATTGCATATGTGTTAAATTAACATAGTGTCATTATTCTGCTTGTTTCAATTTTGGTAAAGTTAAGTGTCAAAATTTCCTAAACTGCATCACTGTCCAAAACAAGTTTGATTTAGGTATCTTTGAAGTAAAATTTTGGTTTCATAACTAGATAAGGTGTAACACCCCATTTGTTACAATTATGGAATGCTACAGTAAATTATGGCATGTCATCAAAGGATGCAAGGTAAATGTCTAAACATTCATGACCATAAACAGAAATAACGGAATCGAACATTGGTAGTCTAGTAACTCACACACAAGAAATATGAAGTACTGTAAAATGAAAGGACTAAACAATGTCCAATGAAATAAAGTATGAAAAGTAGGAATAAATGCATAAGGTAAAAGAGGCCAGATAGCTTCCAATCCGATTGCACATACTCTGGAGTTCCAACTTGCGAACTTGGGCACCTGCCGTTTGGGGACATGGAAATGGAAAACGGCTGAGCATAATGCTCATTTCACGGATATATAACATAACGTAAAGACATAAAGGAATGAAAGCATATAAGGCATATAAAGCATGAATTGCATCGAAAATGAATAAGTCATGGGAAAACCTAGTTGTGTGTCATGTTTACTGGTTTTAGTTCTGAAAACATAGCTTATGTAACTTATTGAAAATCTGTATTTGTTTAATATACCGAAAGCCAATATAGGTCATGAGGTCAACAACGTGCATGAATACTTGGAGGGGTGACGTCGTCATGCAAATTAGAGGGGATGACTCTAATTAATTTGTAATGGGTAGGAGGGATCAACTCCTTGTGAAGGATGCAAGGCACACACCACATTCACCATGAAATCCTGACTGAAACTGAACCTAGGATGCACCCATACGCCCCATATGATAATAATAATATAATAATGGCCAAATAACTGAAAGGGATGCCACGAGCTATCACTTTGTCGAGGTCAAGTCATAACACTAGTGTCTCTAGTGTTATGGTTATGGTACCTCAATAACTAGGTGAAACTGGTCATGCATGTATATGGCTAAGGTAACTAATATAACATAAGCATTTAATCTATAACTACCGGGGAAAACAGTTGGCCGCATACGGGAAATCCTAATAAAGGAAGAAGTTGTCCTTACTGAAGGACGGGAAATCCATATCTTATGTCCAGTAGAAGCTAATGAAAACAATGCATACTACTTCGCTTTGACGGATAATACTACATAAGAAACATGGACGTCTATGAGTTGTCTGAATTACGTGTGTCATTACTGGTTCTATGTGTTATTAGCATGTTATAGGTATTCTGTCATGTTCTAGTGTTTACTATGTTAACTGTACTTATATAGATGTTCTGTTGTGTATTCTTCATGTATTAGTGTATTATAATACTTGTATTGTAAGACTAAGTAACTTTCTAAAAGTAGCAGGTTTCCATAGATAGTAAGTTTCTAAAAATAGAAAGTTTCCAAAAATAGTAAGTTTCCACAATTAGAAATAAGCTGAACTATAAATAATAAGTAAAGTTTAAATAATATAATGCAAGTCATGGTTATAGCTTATTAATTAAATAACTGGTTAATTAATTAAACTATACGTTATATAGAATTTAATTAAAAATGCATGTTTTAATTAAAATTAAGCTAAGTTAAATACTTTAGGTTATACATGTAATATTAATTTTAATATTTAACCAAAGTCATGAATTTAATTAAATTAAAAAGTCTAGTAATTAATTTAATTAACATGTTCTTCTGATTTTTATTAACTAACCCGGGACCCGAACCCGTGTTTTAAAAATTTACCCGAGCCTGAAACTCGGTCCAACATCTAAGCCGAAAAATACACCCTTGACAGTGGCTAACCCGGCCTACCCGGTTGCCACTGTCCGAGTGGTTTACCCGTTGCCTGAGCCGCGGTTCCCACCGGCGGTTCAGCCGGTTCACACCGGTTCATACCAGTTGTGACCCGGTTCCCCCTGCTTTTGTTCGGTTCCCACAGTTAGCCAAAACAGCCACCACCGAGACCCTATAGGTATCGGTTGGCTCTCGGTCCACACCAAAACCACACCCCGACACCACGCCGGGGGTCCCCTTTGCTGCGTTCGGACCACACGACCCCAACACCGAGACCATGAGGTCTCAGTTGGGCGAATCAACACCACCGAGATCCCCCATGCTCTTGGTTTGGTGCTCAGCCGAAAAGAACACCCACAAACACACCTTTAATTCCATGATTTAATTAATCTACATGTTTTGTTTACTTGTTTTTAAGATTAATTAAAATAAACATGAATTCATAAAGAATTTAAAAAGAAAATGAAGTGATTGATTATACCGAACACGTGTAGGAAAAGCTTATGAGATCACGATCACGTACACTAAATAAATCAACAAAGAAAATCGTCCTGTTTGTCTTTCTTGTTTATGGTGGCCGGCGGCAAGAGGCAAAAGGAGGCAAGAGAAGAACTTTTTCTGTAAAACCTAAATTATGTTTTAATGTTTCCTGTGTTTTCTCTTATTAGGATTTTAAGTCGGGTCATGGGCCAAGCCCATCTTTCCCCTTTTCTTCTTGTCTAGCCATGGCAAAAAGGGAGCCCACGGCGTAAACCCCGTTGCTTTTTATATTAAGTTAATTAGTCGTGTATGTTCGTGATTTAATTATCGTGAATTTGGAAATCGTTATCGTGTCACATTTAAATTATTCATGAATGTTCGTTATTTAATGTCGTGACACGTGTATTAATATTATAAATAGAAATTTTTATTTTTATCGTATTTTCATGAATTACTGTTCACGTGTACTGTTCATGGTATTTTAAGCGGGTTTTACAACTCTTCCCATCTAAAAGAACAATTCGTTCTCGAATTTGAGAAACGTAAACTGAAAGAAAACATACCCGAATCAAAACTTGAAATGAGGGTAAGAAGTCCGTATAGACTCCTCCGTCTCCCAAGTGGCTTCCCGCTCAGGATGATCCCTCCAGAGGATTTTGACAAAAGGGATCGTCTTCCTCCGCATGACACGATCTTGTCGTTCAAGAATTCTCTCGGGTTCTTCGACATATGAAATATCCTCTCGAATCTGATCAAGCGGATATTGGACAACATGAACTGGATGATAGTTGTATCCTCTGAGTAAGGACACATGGAACACGTTGTGAACGTGTGATAGCTGAGGCGGTAACGCTAAACGATATGACACTTCACCAATGCTATCTATGATGTCAAACGATCCGATGAAGCGAGGATTGAGCTTCCCTGTGATTCCAAAATGCTTAACTCCTCGTGCAAGTGATACCTTGAGGAAAACATGATTACCTACGTTGAAAGATACATCTCTACGACGTTTATCGGCATAGCTCTTCTGACGAACACGAGCTTCCTGAAGCTTCGCCTTGGCGACGATGACCTTCTTGTTGGTCACATCAATCATCTCTGGACCCTCAAGTAGTCGTTCACCCACCTGAACCCAGCAGATTGATGCTAGCATGCAAGCTGTTGTTGTATGCAAATTCTACTAGAAATATATAATCATCCCAGCTCCCTGACTATTCTAGAGCACGTGACCGCAGCATGTCCTCTAATATCTGAATGGTACGCTCCGACTGTCCATCGGTCTGAGGATGAAAGGCAGCGCTGAGCTTGAGTCTGGTGCCCCAAGCTTTCTGCAGACACTGCCAGAAACATGATGTGAAATGGGGATCTCTGTCAGAGATGATCTCTGATGGAGTACCATGTAGTCTCATGATCTCCTTCTGGGATGTGTGTGCTAATTTCCTAATCGGATGCTCCTTGCGGATCGGTATAAAATGAGCAGATTTAGTCAACCTATCAACAATAACCCAGATAGCGTCGTTCTTCCCCTGAGTAACCTGAAGACCAGTAAAAAAATCCATGGAGATTTTTTCCCACTTCCATGCAGGAATATCTATGGCTGTAGTAAACCACTAGCTCGTTAGTGTTCGATATTCACCTGTTGGCAGATCATACATTTAGAAACGAAGGTGGAAACATCCTGCTTCATACCACTCCACCAAAATTGTTGCTTGATGTCGTGGTACATCTTGGTAGAACCAGGATGTATAGTAAATGGAGAGCTGTGAGCTTCAGTCAGCACAGCTTCCCTGAGTCTAGAGTTATTAGGAACCACTAGTCTAGTGCCCTATCATAAAATACCGTCATTGTAAACACGATACCCCGTCTGCTGATCAAGGTTCTGAATGATAGCCCAAATCTTACCATCGTCCTTATGAGGTTCCTTGATCCTAGAATGTAAGTCTGGTGCAACTCTAAGATTAGCCCAGTAATCATGCTGTCCTCGTACACAAAACTCAATATCAGTTATCTCTAGGTCACGGATGATCTCCTTTGTAATCCAGATGCCATCAATCATACCTGACCTTCTGCTTAGAGCATCTGCCACCACATTCGCCTTACCAGGACGGTACTGAATGTTGGTGTCGTCATCCTTCCATAGCTCTAACCATCTCCTCTGTCTCATTTTCAGTTCCTTCTAGGTGATGATGTACTTGAGACTCTTGTGGTCGGTGAATATGTCACATGCTTCACCATACAAATAATGTCTCCAGATCTTCAACGTAAAGACAACTATTGTAAGCTCTAAATCGTGACTGTGATAGTTCTCTTCATAAGGATTCATTTACCGTGATGCGTATGTAATAACCTTCCCATGTTGCATGAGAACACAGCCTAGACCCTTTCTTGAAGCGTCACTATAGATCTAAAATCCACCTTAGCCAGATGGGAGAGTAAGAATGGGTGCAGTCACTAACTTCTGCTTAAGATCTTCAAAGCTCTTCTCTCGCTCTTCCGTCCAGACGAATTTCTCTCCTTTCCTCATCAGCTTAGTCAAAGGTAAGGCTAACCGTGAAAAGTTCTCAACAAACCTGCGGTAGTAGCCAGCTAAACCCAGAAAACTTCTGACTTCAGTTGCAGATGTAGGTCTCGGCCATTTGGTGATAGCTTTGACATTTGCAGGATCCATGGTGATCCCCTCTGTAGATACATTATGGCCCAAAAATGCCACCTTGCTTAACCAAAACTCACACTTTGAGAACTTGGCATACAGCTGCTTTTGACAAAGAATCTGCAAGATTGTACGAAGGTGTTCCTCATGTTCCTCCTTGTATTTGGAGAAAATTAGGATGTCATCAATGACCACGATAATGAACTTGTCCAGAAACTCATGGAAGACACGGTTCATCAAATCCATGAAGACAGCTGGAGCATTAGTGAGTCTAAATGGCATGACTACGAACTCGTAATGCCCATAACGTGTACAGAAAGCAGTCTTAGAGATATCCTGCTCTTTAACCCGTAACTGATGGTAGCCGGACCTCAGATCAATTTTGGAGAAATACTTGGCACCCTGAAGTTGATCGAAAAGGTCATCAATTCACGGAAAAGGATAACAATTCCTGATCGTGATCTTGTTCAGCTCACAATAGTCTATACACAAACGCATGCTGTCGTCTTTCTTCTTCACGAACAGTACCGGTGCACCCCATGGCGATGCACTGGGACGGATGAAACCTCGTTCCAGAAGTTCCTACAGGTGATCTTTTAGTTCCTTAAGCTCTATAGGAGCCATGCGATAAGGAGCCTTGGAAATTGGCTCTACACCTGGGATGAGCTCAATTTCAAACTCGACTTTACGAACAGGTGGTATGCCCGGAAGTTCATCTGGAAAGACGTCAGGAAATTCTGACACAATTGGCTGGTCTTGAATCGATGGAGACTCGGCAGAAATGTCACAAATATTGGCTATGAAGCCCTGACAGCCGTGTGATAGCAATGCATGCGCCTCTATGGATGAAATAATTTGTACTGACCTCCTTGGCAGAAAACCACTGTGTATGTACTTTGGAGATTTAACATCATCAAAAATAACCCGATAAGTGTGGCAGTCAATCGTAGCATGGTGTTTGGATAACCAGTCATGCCCAAAAATCAAGTCAAAATCGCACATGTCCAAAGGAAGTGCATCAACTCTACGGATCTTATCGTCAAATTCTAGGGGAAGATCTCTGTACACCTGAGTGATTAGTACAGAGGCCCTAAGTGGCGTGGAAATGCATAAGGCATTATCTAAGCGCATAGGGGAAATCCTAACAAGTACAGCAAAAGTAGTGGATATGACTGAATGAGTCGCTCCAATATCAAATAGAACACATGCTGCCAAACCATTCATATAGATATTTCCGGTGATGGTACCTGAAGTCTTATTCGCCTGGTCTCTAGTAGTAGTGAACACGCGACCAAAAGTAGGAGGTGGCTTGGAGTCAGCATGTCCAGAGGTGCCTTCTATCTCACCCTGGCGACAGTCCTTCTGCTGATGGCCTTGTTGGCCACACTTGAAGCAACCACCAGTACCTCGGCGACAAATACCAGAATGTATGTGCGAACAAGTAGGACAAATAGGATGCGTGAACCCTCCAGCAGGCGTCCTGGTTATCTAAGAGCCTGTTTCAGGATTACATGCATGAGACATGAGCATGGAACATAAACATGATTGCATAGAAGGTTTGAAATTTACCAGATGAGGTAGTACGGTTAAGCTGTGAACCTCTACGGTCTTGATCCCTACCGTTGTTGTTGTTCCTGAATTAAAATTGATGGAGTGTCAGAATACCATAACATAAGATAGTTTAACATGAAAGAAGGTTAATGTAGGGACCTGCTGTTGTTCGAGTTATTAGCGTTGTTATGATAATTATCATTATCGCCATGCCTCACAGAACCATAACGGTCGTTTGTCTGACCGTTTCCCTTAGTTGCTTGCTGCTGAGCGGCCGCAGGCTTGCGGTCGTCAGTCTTCTGCCTGGAATATAAGGTTGAACAGAGGAGTATATGAAAATGAAAAATGCTGATGGAAATGAATGGTTTACAATTGGTGATTGAAGATACCTCTTCACTGCTCCGTCATCACCAAACTCCTCTCGTTCCTGAAGCATCTCAAGCTTACGAGTTGCATCGGCCACCTGTGCTACTATAGTGAACGTATCACAAACCAAACTATTGGCAACCGAAGTGCGAAGAGCCCAGTGAAACTTCTCAGCTTGCTCCTCAGCCGTACCAGCTGCTTCTCCCAAGAAACCAGCCAAACGGAGAAACCTCTGAATGAATTCGTTGCTATTCTCCTCAGCAACCTGTCGGATATTATGATAATCCCCCTTAAGCTTCTCCTTTTCAGCATGTGGAAAGTACTGGTTAAGGAAGAGCTCCTTATACTCGTCCCATGTCAGTAGTGCAACCCAATTATCACCACCATTGGCCTGCTTGACAAACTTCCACCACTGCAGCACATCACCTTCAAACTTATAGCAAACCAGTCTTGCCTTCAAAACGTCATCACAACCCAG
Organism: Glebionis coronaria; assembly: GCA_025667525.1. Taxonomy (NCBI): domain Eukaryota; kingdom Viridiplantae; phylum Streptophyta; class Magnoliopsida; order Asterales; family Asteraceae; genus Glebionis; species Glebionis coronaria. The sequence goes on from JANFOE010000922.1 coordinate 273,952, forward strand.
CGCATCGAATATCTTCTCGATGTGAGAAATCCAAGCTTCAGCCTCGTTGGGGTTGTCAGTCTGCTCAAATGAACGGGGTCGCTGTTTGTTGAATTGCTCCAACCAAGTCATGAGGATAACAGGTGGTGGTGGTGGTGGAGGATTGTTGTTGTTGTTGTTGCAGTAGTTTTCAGGATGAGGGCCATACTGAACGCCCTGAGCTTGAATTTCAGCATGAACTTCGTCCCTGATTTCATTGCAAAGTTGGGGAAGGATGGCTTGTAGAGCTGCATTGACAGCTGCAACCAACTCTTGAGCATTGCGTGTGTTCACAATCTGAAAGTTTAAAACAAAATGCAACATAAATCATAAATCTGAAGTGAGATGACATAAAAATGCATGAACAATGTATAAATCAATGAAGTAGTTTATAATGCATGAAACACTTTAAAATGCATGATGCATTTTATAAAAACTTTTTTATGCGCGAGGGTAAACGCCTATGGTCAGTTCACCTAAAAAAGACATGGCGAGGGGACGCCTATGGGTTGGTCCCAAAGTTAAAAGTTTCGAAAAAGCACATGCGACTAAATAGGGTCAATCCTGTACCAACCATTAGTCATAAACCTGCGACAATGATATGAATGCATGAAATAAAAATGAAAATGAATGAATGCATGAAAACCAACTGTCAGTTTTAGGAAGACGCTAGTGACTACCGATAAGTCACAGGTCATGTTTTACAGAGCTACATGTCGAAACCTTGGGCTCTAATACCATAATTGTAACACCTCATTTGTTACAATTATGGAATGCTACAGTAAATTATGGTGTGTCATAAAAGCATACAAGGTAATGTCTAAACAGTCATGACCATAAATAGAAATACCGGAATCGAACATCATTAGTCTAGTAACTCACACACAAGCAATATGAAGTACCGTAAATGAAAGGACTAAACAATATCTACTGAAATAAAGTATGAAAAGTAGGAATAAATGCATAAGGTAAAAGAGGTCGGATAGCTTCCAATCCGAATGAACATACTCTGGTGTTCCTACTTGCAACCTTGGGTACCTGTCGTTTGGTGACATGGAAATGGAAAACGACTGAGCATAATGCTCAGTGCACGGATATATAACCTAAAATAAAGACATAAAGGAATGAAAGCATATAAGGCATATAAAGCATGAATTGCAGCGAAAATGAATAATTCCAGGGAAAACCTTGTAGTATGTCATGTTTACTGGTTTTAGTTCTGAAAATATAGCTTATGTTACTTATGAAAATATGTATTAGTTTAATATACCGAAAGCCAATATAGGTCATGAGGTCAACAACGTGCATGAATACTTGGAGGGGTGATCTCGTCATGAAAATTAGAGGGGATGCCTCTAATTAATCGGTAATGGGTAGGAGGGATCAGCTCCTTGTGAAGGATGCAAGGCACACCACATTCACCATGAAAGCCTGACTGAAACTGAACCTAGGATGCACCCATATGCCCCACATGATAATAATAATATAATAATGGCCAAATAACTAAAAGGGATGCCACGAGCTATCACTCTGCCGTGCTGAAGTCATAATACTAGTGCCTCTAGTGTTATGGTTATGGTACCTCCATAACTAGGTGAAACTGGTCATGCATGTATATGGCTAAGGTAACTAATAAAACATAAGCATCTAATCTGTAACTACTGGGGAAAACAGTTGGCCGTATACGGGAAATCCTAATAAAGGAAGAAGTTGTCCTTACTGAAGGACGGGAAATCCGTACCTTATGTCCAGTAGAAGCTAATGAAAACGATGAAGACTACTCCGCCTTAACGGATAATACTACATAAGAAACATGGACGTGTATGAGTTGTCGGAATTACGTGCGTGTTTACTGGTTCTGTGTGTTATTAGCTTGTTATAGTTATTATGTCATGTTCTAGTGTTTACTATGTTAACTGTAGTTATTCTGATGTTCTGTTGTGTATTATTCATGTATTAGTGTATTATAATACTTGTATTGTAATACTAAGTAACTTTCTAAAAATAACAGGTTTCCATAAATAGTAAGTTTCTAAAAATAGAAAATTTCCAAAAATAGTAAGTTTTCACAATTAGAAATAAGCTCAATTATAAAAAATAAGTAAAGTTTAAATAATATAATACAAGTCATGGTTATAGCTTATTAATTAAATAACTGGTTAATTAATTAAGCTATACGTTATATGGAATTTAATTCTACATGTTTTAATTAAATTAAGCTAAGTTAAATACTTTAGGTTATACATGTAGTATTAATTTTAATATTTAACCTAACTCATGAATTTAATTAAATCAAAATGTCTAGTAATTAATTTAATTAACATATTCTTCTGATTTTTATTAACTAACCCGAGACCCGAACCAGTGTTTTAAAAATTTACCCGAGCCCAAAACCCGGTCCAACATCTAAGCCGAAACATACACCCTTGACAGTGGCAAACCCGGCCTAGTCGGTTGCCACTATCCGAGTGGTTTACCCGCTGCCTGAGTCGCGGTTCCCACCGGCGGTTCAACCGGTTCACACAAGTTCACACCGGTTCATACCAGTTGTGACCCGGTTCCCCCTGCTTTTATTCGGTTCCCACCGTTAGCCAAAACAGCCCCCCACCGAGACCCTATAGGTCGCGGCTGGCTCTCGGCCCACACCAAAACCACACCCTGACACCATGTCGGGGGTCCCCTTTGCTGCGTTCAGACCACACGACCCCAACACCGAGACCATGAGGTCTCGGTTGGGCGAATCAACACCACCGAGAGCCCCCATGCTCTCGGTTTGGTGCTCGGCCGAGCAAAACACCCAAAAACACCCCTTTAATTTCATGATTTAATTAATCTACATGTTTTGTTTACTCGTTTTTAAGATTAATTAAAATAAACATGAATTCATAAAGAATTTAAAAAGAAAAGGAAGTAATTGATTATACTGAACACGTGTAGGAAAAGGTTATGAGATCACGATCACGATCACATACACTAAATAAATCAACAAATAAAATCGTCTGATTTGTCCTTCTTGTTTAGGGTGGCCGACGGCAAGAGGCAAAAGGAGGCAAGAGAACTTTTTCTGTAAAACCTAAATTATGTTTTAATGGTTCCTGTGTTTTCACTTATTAGGATTTTAAGTTGGGTCATGGGCCAAGCCCATCTATCCCCTTTTCCACTTGTCTAACCGCGACACAAAGGGAGCCCACGGGGTAAACCCGTAGCTTTTCAATATTAAGTTAATTAGTCATGTATGTTCGTGATTTAATTATCGTGAATTTGGAAATCTTGATCCTGTCACATTTATAATATTCATGATTGTTCGTTATTTAATGTCGTGACACATGTATTAATATTATAAATGGAAAGTTTTATTTTTATCGTATTTTCATGAGTTACTGTTCACGTGTACTGTTCATGGTATTTTAATGCGGGTTTTACATAAGGTCTAGGTCCAGGGTTGTGTAGCATTGATTTGGTGTTTGTGCAATCTGATAGCCTCATTTGGTCTTTTGAATTTCATCTAAGTGCACAGTAGAGCAGCAACTTAGTTTTTGTGATTACCAAGTATATCAGTAAACATATAAGCCTAAAACAAGCTTGAATTATGTGAATCCATGTATGAAACTTTGTCATATGCCATGATTAGTTTAGAATCATGATTTTGCTATCTATTATGTGCTTTTGATAGAGTTTTGTTGGCTTAACTTGCTTAAAACACTTGCTTTAACCATCAGACCCTAAGTTCTTGCATGTCTGAGCACTTATTGAATTAACTATACAATTTGGCTTGTTGATTTGTACTTTTTATGCTTGTTTGTGACTCCCTACAACTCAATGGTTGTAGGGGTGCCTTGATTGTCCAAAATCACCATGTAAATCAAGCTCAAAAGAGCATTCTCAAATCAAGCAGTGGGAACTCCTTTCCCACTGCTGCTACCCACTTATAGTGTTAATTTTTGTCTAGCTTATTGATAAGCCTTTCTAGCGTATTTCTTTGTTGCAACAACTTACTTTTTGTAATCAGTCTTACTTTTCTCATCTCATTAGCTTACTTTGAAGTTTATAGCTTTTTGTTTGAAGGTTTCACTAGAAAACAAACTCATTTGTCTTTTTCATAAGTTCTTATTCATTGTTTCAGCTTATTAGACTTAGCTTATTGATAATCTTTTGATTTATTAGTCTTAGTTAATCCATTTAGAACCTTTTGCAAGAAAAATCAAGTCCTGAAGTGATCTATATCTAAAAACGACTCTTTTGTCTTTTTGTGGAAAATTAATTGGCTTATTTCTTGCTTATTGATTGTGCTTTTTCAAAATTTCTTTTTACAAATATCTTTATCATCCCAAGAGAAGTATGTGTGTCAATTTTCAGCTTATGGCATCAACTTATAGCTTAATGGGCTTGTTGGCCCATTAAGAATAAGCTGTGTGGTTATTAAGCTGTGATAAGCTTACTTTCAATTTTGGGCCTTTAGAGTTTTTTGTTTAAAATAAAATTTTAAGCTAGACTATGCTTTTTGGGCTTAATTGGTTGACTTTTTGCGGGCCAAAAAGCCCATTTAATTGGACTGTTTTTTTACTTTTGGCCCATTTGAGGGCCCAATAGGGGTATTTAGGTAATTTCAAGTTCATTTCTTGTTTAATTAGGTTAAAATAAACTAGTTTGCAAGTTTTTAGAATTTTTTATAAATTTTTAATTTTTTAATATTATTTTAATATTTAATTTTAGTTTTTAATTGTTTTTAATAGATTTAATAGGTTTAAAATTTTGGAAAAATACTTTTTAGTTTGACTAAAATATTTTTGAGGTTTTACAAAGTGAAAAATCTTTATTTTGGATTTTTTTTAATTTATTTGATTTTTAGGGCTTTAATTAGCATTAAAAAATAAATATTAATTAAATAAAAGGTTTGAAAAGGTTTGATCATTTGTAAACCCTAATTGGATTTTTAGAAATTTATTGTGGTTTATTTAGGAATTTTTAGAGTAAATTTCATTTTTACCTAGTTTTGTGTGAATCCACGCTTTTTGTCTTAGCATAATTTTTAACCGTAATCCGTCGTTTTCTTTTCCCTTTTTCTTTCATCAATATTAATCTCGAATTTAACAAGTTTAACACACACATTAATCACCTCGAGAACGAACTCACATCAAGAGTTATAAGTGTTTACGTTTTCCTAAACGTACGCTTAATACTTACCGCTTTATACGCTCTTTTTCCTAAAAGACGTATTTTACTCCATATCAAGTATGTAGATACCAATTGTAGATTGCTATGATTGTAGAGATGATAACTTCATAAAAACAATATTTCTCTTGTTTTAACAAATAAATGCACTAATGCGTACATATATTCTTGTTAGATTGTGTTGTAACGTAAACACAATCCCTTACATGGTTATAAAGTAAACCATGCCCGAGAAAATTAATTCCCGTTGTTGAGGCAAAGCTTTCATAAGAAATACTTGACTTTAATATGAAAAGAGGGTTGTAGTCTAAAATAAGTACAAGCCATTTAGGCATGTTTTATGAAATATTTACAACTTTTGTACGAACTCTATTTATGGTGCCGTGTCAATACTAATCAACATTTCTAAGGCCGTATATATTTTCGTCCCAAAACACATGCCTTTGAAAAAATAAAGTTAAAATAATTTTGGATTTTTCTGATTTTTTCAATTTTTATATGGTTTTATATTTTTGTCTTTTTCTTTTGTGGATAAAAATATAAACAATATATATAGATGATCACCAAGGATACGAAGAATAGTTTACCACCACTATTCTTTCGCTTCATCTGCCAATTCCTTTAGAGTCTCAGGCGAGAAAGTTCTCAATCCTAGCTTGGCGGCCAAAAATTCAATTCGAACGCGATCTAAAGCCTTCGTGAAAATATCCGCCAATTGATACTCCGATCGGACAAAGTAAAGCTCGATCACTCTATTTTCCACTTGCTCCTTGATAAATTGGTAGCGAATGTCAATATTCTTCGACCGGGAGAATTGAACATTGTTGCAGCATAAGGCAATTGCACTTTTGTTGTCGCAGTACATCGGAATTTTGTTGAAACCTAGATCATAATCGGTTAATTGCGATCTCATCCAAAGAATTTGAGCACAACAACCAGACATAGCTATGTATTCTACTTTCGTACTTGAAATTGCAGCACTTTTCTACCTTTTAGATGCCCAATTGATTAGTCGATCTCCTAGTAGTTGCAAAGTTCCACTCGTGATATGCCTTGTATGTTGACAACCTGCGTGATCCGCATCTGCATATGCCATAAGTGCAATCGAAGAGTCCTTCGAATACCAAAGTCCCCAATTAAAGGTTCCTTTAATATCCCGAAAGATCTGTTTAACAGTAGCTATGTGTAACTCAGTAGGCCGAGTTTGATATCGAGCACACATACATATAACAAATTGAAGATCAGGTCGACTAGTTGTGATATACAGAAGGGTACCGATCATTCCACGATAAAGTGTCGGATAAACGGCAATCCCATGTTGATCTGCATCTAGCTTAGTTCGTTCCACCATTGGAGTATCCACGGGGTCGCAAGATTCCATCTTATATTTCTTAAGCGATTCATGGGAATACTTGGATTGATTGATAAAGATGCCTCTGGGACTCTGAGATATCTGAAGTCCTAAGAAAAATGATACCTTGCCCATCATTGACATCTTAAACTTGGAAGACATGAGTGTCCCAAACTCATCCGATAAGGTTTGGGTCGAGGCAGAAAATATAATATCATCAACATATATTTGTACCATAATCATATCTTTACCTCGTTTCTGAATAAACAGCGTGGGATCCACCTTGGCATTAGTGTAGCCTTGCGTAATGAGAAATTGTGACAATAGGTCATACCACGGGCGTAGAGCTTGCTTCAACCCATAAAGAGCCTTCTTAAGCTTGTATACATGATTAGGATATTTTGAATTCACAAAACCATCCGGCTATTGAACATGGACCTCTTCCTTGATTTCACCATTGAGAAATGTTATCTTCACATCCATTTGATAGAAAATCATATTCATGTGGTCTGCATAAGCGAGGAATAGTCTAATAACTTCTAAACGGGCAACATGCACAAAGGATTCCATAAAGTCTATGCCCAATAATTTGGTAAATGCTTGTTGCCACATCTTAGGTTCAACTTCACTGAGAAAAGCATCAAAATGACAAAAACATTGCATTTTCTTGTAACTGACTTCATGTGGATACCGGACGATTAGGGTCACCAATAATAGAATCTATATAATGATCCTTTGTCCACTTGCTATGATATACACGAATCCGTGGATTGGAGTAGACCGTAGTAGGAGCTTCCTCTGAGGTGGACGACCTGGCTTGATTATGGTCGGGAATAGGTACACCAAAGAATGGAAGTTCTAGCATTTAAGCGAATTCCAAGTCGTGATCATCATCATCCTCTTCATCATCAACAGGCATGACATGGGTAGTTGATTTGGGTGTTGGTTGAGAATTACTCGTTGAAGGTGTATCTTGACCAATTGTAGGTGTAGACGTATCTGATTATGCTTCGGTTGTTGGAGCGACAACTTCAATGACCGGAGCTATTTCTTCAGGTTCTGGAGCAACAATACTTGGAGGATAAACTTTTTACCGAAGCAACAATGGTCCTTGTGAAATTTGAGTGTAGGAAGACCACGAACAAGTTTGTTTTTCGCCAAATGATTAATAGCGTCAAAGTTAAGATGAGATAACCGTCGATGCCATAACCATGAATTAGTCTTTGATGCTTTGAAGAGAAGACATACGGGAGAAGCGGCCATCATGTCTTGTAGGGACAAAGTATACAAATTATTCCCTCGAGTACCTTTCAATAAATCAACCCCTTCTAAATTACGAATGAAGCAGGTATGCTCACGAAAAGCGACTTCTAGGTTTGCATCACAAAATTGTCCCACAGAAAATAAGTTGTGACCGAGTCCTTCCACATAATACACTCTTGAAATTGTAACATTCCCAATATGATATTCACCATAACCCATTATTTTTGCAATATGATCATTTCCAAGTCGAACCGTACCAAGAAACTTGCTGACGAAATTTCTGAGCTGAGAGCTATCTCCGATCATATGCTTGGAGCAACCAGAGTCCAAATACCAGAGAACAATTTGGGCCACCTGTTTTCAGCAACAACAGTAGACAATGCATTGGAAACTATTGGTTCCGGAGTGTTAGCAGATACAGATATAATATTATCAGAATTGCTAACATTTGTGTTATCCTTAGATTTTCGGCGTTTTCTAATGTGAGTTTTACCAATAACAGGTTTTATTGTTCCAACTTTATGAGGTTTGGAGTATTAGCGGGCACTATAGTGGGAGTAGACCTATTTAAAGGGCACTTGGTTCCTACAGTAGTGTTGGTGTTCCTAGTTAAAGGACACGCTTGTGTTTTGGTAGCCTTAGTACTCCTAATTAAAGGGCACGCTTTCTTCGCTTTAGTGGGAGTGATCCTAGTTAAAGGGCACGCATTTCCTACTGTAGTGAAAGTTCTACCAGTGGGGCGCCACATCCCACCAACTTGGGTTAACACTTTCCCAGTCGGTTTCCATTCTAAACCATTTTTCCGAGCATTCATCTCATTCAATGCAATTCCAACATTTCAAATTAGAATTCACAGTAGGCTTAGAACGATGCACAACAGCAGAGCCTTTAGGTTTAGCTACATGATTCTTTTTATTAAAAGCAGAAATAACATTCCTAAGATAGGCTTCTACTTTCTTCTTCACTTGACTACTAGATGGGGGCAAGAACCTATCCTTCTTCGTGTTTCTTTTAAGCTTAGATCTTTGAGGCTTCGTAGTGGTGTTTACTCCTATAGAAGACAACACGAGAATATTAGAAGCTGGTTTTGATTTTGCATTATCTTTAGTGACCAATGTTTGAGATGGTTTAGTCCTAGGGCCCTTGTTAAATGGTGTGACGGCGATGAGGTTCCTTTTGATTACACTAGAGGACGATGCTGAGATAGTGGCTGCGTTATCCACAACATTCTTACCTTTTAGGGTACGAAGTGTTTCCTTTAGCTCAGCCAAAGCCAAAGTTTTATCACAAATTTGTTCCCTCAAATCAGATATTTCCACCGACTTTCGATTCAATCGTTCAATCAATTATTGATTATGTGCAGTGGTATTAGCACATGCGGGCTTTACTTAATCGAAGAGTTGTGTATTTATCTGTTTTAAGTTATCAACTTTGGACCAAATCTTGGAAACTCGATTATCTAGATCAAGTTTAAAATTCTCAGCGGCCTCAAGTAAGTTCATACAGTTAATCTCCTTAGATTTCTTTATGTCTATTGGCAATGATTTAGCAAATTTTTCACTCGGCTGACGTTGTTTTGATAGTAAATTCAATCTTAAATTCTTTAGTAAATTTGGATCATCTATATTAACACCTTCTAATGACGTTTCAAAAATCTCTTGAATAAATTGTTGTATGCATTCTAGCGAAATGCAATGTTTTTGAATCTCATCAAAACGTTTTGAAAGTGAAGTATAAGAATCTTGAAGCTTTAAAAATTCAGCGTCATATTTGTGACAAGTACTATCTATCACATTATCCACATTTTCAACATTATGTACAATAGAATCATTATCAATACTATTATCAGACAGACGGAAATAATATCATGCGACATCACTTGCTTAAAAGCTGATCATTTTGGCGTGAAATTTAACTAAACCGTTTTCATAAGCATCATCCATTTCATTGATAACACGTTTTACCTCATCTAATTACAAAACTAAATCTTGATCAATATTGCTAAAACACTCTTTATTATTGTTTAAAAACAGAACAATTTCGTCTCGAAACGCAGCTCTAGTGTGCTCAAAATTCCATTCACCTTCCGTTATGGTCGAAGCGTTATACGTTCCTTACTGACCGTGATCAAAATCGTCAAAGTGTTGGTGCAACGCATTTAAGATATTAGACAACTTGCTTACCGGTGGAATTAACTTAGTTAAATCCTTTTTTATATGTATAGAAGACGTACTAGAAAGGTTTTCGTTTGACAAACTTTGGGGCACACAAGCTGATAAGTGAGATAATTCCTTTGTAATCGAAAACGGGTCTTTTTATCAAATTGATATTTATTATGCTTAACATAATCAAGCTTATGGAATGTTGCAAGCATTTTAGATCGAGTTTCTTCTGCAAGTGACATTGTCTCCTCAGTATCGCGAACATAAGGTGCTTCTTTCGATTTGCCAATTAGGGTCACATCATAAAGACAAGGAATATATTCCTGAGCTTGTTTTGCATAGCCGAGATGAGGTGGTAAATCTTGAAGACGCTTAAGTTCTAGTTCCTTAAATGACTTGGTTAAGAGGTGAACCTTTTCTGTGGAAGCGTATTGTTTTAAAAGCGGTTGTTCCTTGAATTTAAGAAGTTTGGTAGCATTACTTTCCGATTCAAACTTTTTAGACTCGAGAGTTTTGAAATCCGTTTTAAGTTTTTGAAAATCATTTACAACCGACTCTTTTTCTTTTGATTCATTGGAAATATTAGCTCTTAATGATTCTATTTCATTTAATCGTTCTATCCTTTCAAAACGAAATAGGTCAAATTCAGAATAAGTTATTTTCTCTGCTTGAGGGACCATTTCAAACCTTTTCCTTATACAACGCAAGCTCAGCGGTTAGATTGGCATTCAAATCTACGGTTTGTAGGACGGCCACATTCATGTTAACAATAATATGTTTAGGCACCATTACCAAAAAATCATGTTGAGCATAAGATTCCATACCCGTTATAGCATTTGGTTGAGGTTCACTTAAATGTGTTGGATTGGATACCATATTATTTGAGTTACTAGTTCCCGAATGTTGTTCGAGGTTGTTATTTTCATGCTCAACTTGATGTGGATTATCATGAATAGTTGTGGTTGGTACCTGTAAAACCCGCATGCTTTTACCATGAATAGTACCCTTATAATCGTACGTATATGATTAAAATTTTCCTTTTTTAACATGAATACGTTTCACGAACATTAATTACAAGAACTACGTACGTGTTATTACACGATAAGTATTAAGTATGTGTTAATGCACGATAATTATTATCAATAACTATTAAAATCACGAACATGAAATCATGAACGTAGAATCACGAACATATAATTAAGTATTTACGTATATTATTATTACGATTACGTGCAAGTATTTACAATAACATGAATATTTAATAATAACATAACGTAAATACGAGCACACGAACACGTAAATTATTAGAACAGGAAAAACCACGGGTTTCCCTTGGTGGGCCCTACTAGCTGCGACAACAAGAGAAGGAGGGGACCAGCCCATGTTTAATTTTACTAAATAAACAAATAATGAAAACATTATTCATTCACAAAAGATTTTTAGAAAAATAAAAATCCTAATCCTTCTCCTTGCTCTCCTTGGCCGGCGGCTACATCAAGAACAAAGGGTGGTTGGTTGATATTGATTTAAGAAATCATAAGAACGTGTTCGTGTATTCATCCTCTATTTATTCCACGTGTTTTGGTAATACGAAAACCTTTCTTTTTAATCTTTTTTATGTTTTTATGCACATATGATCATGGGGATTTAAAAACAAGATTAATAACATGCTAAAAATCATGGTGGGGGAAATTAATTGGGATGTTTTCGGGTTAGGTTGTCCGGACGCCACACAAATCGAGAGTCCTATGAATCTCGGCGCCGTTTGGTTCACAACACCAACCAAGACCTAGGTCTTGGTGGTGTTTGGCTCGGTCAACAGCAGGGACAAGACACCCCGACGTGCGTTAGGGGTGTCTTGTGGTTTGTTAGGTCTCGGCAGGCACAACCCCACCACCGGCTAAAGCCTGTGGCTATTTTTGGTAAGCAGGGGGAACCACCGCAGCCAGCAGTGACCACCGACGCACTGTCGGTGGGAGCCCAAGTGGTGTCAGTGGCTGGCCGAGGAAGGACAAGACCACCGGCAGCAGCCAGTGGCAGTTTTGCCGAAAGTAGGGGCAACCGGCTTAGGCCGGTTTGCCACTGCTTTCGGTGGGGTTTGGTTCGACCGGTTCACGGGTTCACGGGCCGGTTTACGACATGTTTTAATAAAAATAATACATGGGTTCGATTTATTACTTTTACAAGTTTAATAGTTTTTCAAGTATATTTATTTACAAGTTAATTAAATTAATTTAACATGGCATATAATTAATTTAATTAAAACATGGACTTAGGTTTATTATTATTATTTAATAATACATGATTTTAACCTAAGTATTTATTTATGTAATTTAGACTATAGTAGTTAATTAATTATTAAAACATGACATATAATTAATTAATTTTCATGACTTAGGTTATATTAATATAAATATTAATACATGTTTTAACCTAAGTATTATATACACTTTAATTTAATTAAATCATGATTATATTTAATTAAATCGTATAACATATAGTTTATTTAATTAACATGTTATAATTAATAAACTATACTATTAATCACATGACTTAGTATATTTAATCAGTAAAACTTAAGCTTATCTTATTAGCTTATTAATCCAGCTTATTTCTAATTATGGAAACTTTCTATTTCAGGAAACTTACTATTTTTAGAAACTTATTTATTTTAAGCAGTTAATCTATTTTTGGAAACTTTCTGTTTTTGAAAACTTTCTATTTTTGTAAACTTTCTATTTTTGGAAACTTTCTATTTTTGGAAACTTTCTATTTTAGGAAACCTGCTATTTTTAGAAAGTTACTTATTATTTCACAACAAGTATAATAATACAAGAAATACAAGTAATACTTAATCAGAATATCCAGAATACATTATAAACACAGTATAACATTAAAATCAGTAAAACAAGACATGAACATATAAAACAAGCTAAGACATGATATAAAATCGGTTACGTACCAAGTAATTAGAATACTTATACACGTATACTATTTATGTAGCATTAGTGAGATCAAAGTAGGACTCTCTTCCGTTCGTCTTCTTCGTTCACTGGACATAAAGGTACGGATTCTCCGTCCTTTGAGTATGGACATTTTTTCCTTATTAGGATTCCCCGTATGCAGCCAACTGTTTTCCCAGTATATGTTTTATATGTTTTGATTTGCTTATGTTTAATTTAAATTCCTAAGCCATATACATGCACGACCAGTTTCACCCAATTATGGAGGTACCATAACCATAACACTGGAGGCACCAGCGTTATGACTTCACCAAGGCGGAGTGATAGCTCGTGGCGTCCCTTTCAGATTTTGGCCATATTATTATGTTATCATGTGGAGCGTATGGGTGAATCCTAGGTTACATGTTTTAGCAGATTATTCAGGTGAATGTGGTGTGTGCCTTGCATCCTTCACAAGGAGCTGATCCCTCCTACCCAAACTTATATTAATTAGAGGCAATCCCTCTAATTGCATGATGAGGTCACACATCCAAGTATTCATACGGGTTGATATTTCATGACCTATATTGGCTTAATGGTTAACTTGTTAAACAGTTTTTATAAGATAAACATAAGGCTTTTCAAACTATAAAACCAGTTTTGCTAAGTTATACCAGGTTTTCCAGGACTTAATAAATTCCGCTGCTATATGTTGTATATGCTTATGTTATTCATTATATGCTTGTATATCTGTGCACTAAGCGTTATGCTCAGCCGTTTTCCTTTCATGTTCCCAAGACGGCAGGTACTCAAGGGCGCTCGTAGACTCTAAGCGTACGTGCATATGGATTAGATGCTTTCTAGCCTTCATTACTTTATGCATTCCATCATACATTTTGCTACTTGTTTCTATGGACATTGTTTAGTCCTTTTCCTTTGCAGTACTTATGTTTGTGTGTTATGAGCTTATACTTTGGGGTACCGATGTTTGTTTCCGGTATTTCCTTTATGGTTATGTAATGTTTAAGACATTTCTCCTTGTATGCTTTGATGACACGCCATAATCACGCGTGACATTCCATTTACCAAAATGGGGTGTTACAATTATGGTATCAGAGACCAATGCTTCGACCTGTAGGCTCTCAAAACACGACCTGTGATTAGTGGGTAGTCACTATGGTCTTCCTAGAACTGACAGTCGGTTTTCATGCATTCATTGTTTTCATGCATTCATATATATGTCATTGTCGCAGGTTCATGACTAAGTAATGGTTGGTACAGGACTGGCCCTATTAGTCGCATGTGCTTTTATCAAAACTTTTAACTTTCGGACCGACCCATTGGCGTCCCCTCGCCATGTCTTTTGTTTTGAGTGAACTGACCATAGGCGTTCACTCTCGCGCATATAAAAGTTTTCATAAAACTGCATCATGCATTCATGTACTAGTTTTCCTGCATAAAAATTTTCTCAAGATTTATTGGTATAATTTTTTTCATGTATATATTTTATGTCGGATCAGTTAATCATGTATTTTGTTTTATACTGTCAGATGGTTCTCACATGCGAGCAAGAACAACTCAATGCAGCAGTCCAAGCTGCGATGCAAGCTTTGCTTCCTCAGCTGAGGAACGAAATCAGGGCTGAGGTGCAGGCTGCCAACAATCAGCAACAGCACCCAGTACCTCCTCCTCCTCCTCCAACAACATTGGTCAAATGTTTGGAGAGATTCAACAAGCAACGTCCTCGATATTTCGAGAGAACTGATAGCCCCAGTAAAGCTGAAAGCTGGTTGGCTCACATTCAGAAGATATTCGATGCAATGGGATGTGACCCCGTCTTCAAGTCGAGGTTGGCCTGTTAAAAGTTCGAAGGTGACGTGCTAGGATGGTGGAAGGCAGTCAAGCAGTCTGAGGGAGGTGACAATTGGGTGGCTGGTTTGACTTGGGCTCAGTTCAGGGAGTTAGTGATGGGACAGTTCTTCCCCAAGGCTGAGAAAGACAAGCTGAAGAGGGAGTACCACAGAATCAGGCAGAGAGCAGGGGAGAACAGCAACGAGTTCATGCAGCGCTTTCTTCGTTTGGCTGGTTTTCTTGGCGCTGCAGCAGGTACTGCCGAAGAGCAAGCATACCACTTTCGGTGGGCTCTTCGTACATCGGTCGCCAACAACTTGGTTTGTGCTACTTTCAATATGGTGGCACAAGTTGCCGATGCAGCACGTAAGCTGGAGATGCTGCAAGGAAGAGAAGAGTTCGGGGAATCAGAGAGACCCGAGAAGAGGTAAATATTCGTTATTCAGCGGTGACCATTTCGAATTCTTTCAGTATTATCCAATATTTATATCTCTCTTTAACTGCATCTTTCAGGCAGAAGACTAAGGACTCGTCTCAGCCGACTACTCAACAACAGCCTACTCAGCCCAAGGGAAACGGTCAGACTCAAGACCGTTCTGCTACGGATAGGCGTGGCGGTAATGATAATTACCGTAACAACGCTGGAAAATCCAACAGCAGCAGGTCCTTACACTTACTCATTTCCTTATGTTACATGCGATATTTCATAATTCTGACACATTAGCAATCTTCCACCAGGAATCATGGTAACGGGAGGGACCAGAACCAAAGAGGTTCACAGCCTAACCGGGGGCTATCACTGGTATTAAATCTTACGATTTTCCGCATTGTCCTTTTGTACCTATAAACCATGTCTCATGTATACTGTTCTTAACAGGCTCCCAGCCAGCAAGGGCACCTGCTAGAGGGTATACTCACCCTCTTTGCACTACCTGCAACCGTAGGCACCCAGGTCCATGTCGCCGCGACAGCGACGCATGCTACAAGTGTGGCCTTACTGGTTATCGCATGAAGGACTGCCGCAAGGGCGAGATGGAGGGCACATCTGGACATGCTGATTCCAAGCCGCCTCCTACTAGTGGACGCATTTACACGACTTCTCTCGACCAGGCCAACAAGTCTATAGGTACCATCACTGGAATCTTGTATGTGTATGTTCAAGCTGCATGTGTTTTATTTGACACGGGTGCTACTCATTTGGTCATTTCTACTGCTTATGCTAAGAATGTTAGGATATCCTCTATGCTATTAGAGAATGTACTAATCATTTCTACACCGTTAAGAGACTCTGTACGCATAACCCATTTGTGCAAGAGCCTTCCCCTAGAGTTTGACGACAAGATTCGTCCGATTGACGCACTTCCGCTGGACATGAGTGATTTTGACATGACATTGGGCATGGACTGGCTATCCAAACATCACACCACCATAGACTGTCATACATATCGAGTCATCTTCGGTGATGTAAATGTACCAGAGTACATCCACAACGCGTTCGTACACGGAAGGTCTGTACAAATAATCTCGACTTTGCAAGCACGTGCATTACTTTCACATGGTTGCGAGGGCTATCTAGCTACTATTCATGACATGGACGCTGGGTCTCCATCAATTCAAAATCAGCCAGTAGTGTCAAAATTTCCTGATGTGTTTCCAGAAGAACTTTCGGGCACACCACCTGTACGTAAAGTAGAGTTTAATATCGAGCTCATCCCAGGAGCTGAGCCGATTTCCAAGGCTCCTTATCGCATGGCTCCCATCGAGCTGAAGGAGTTATAGGGCCAATTGCAAAAACTTATGGAACGAGGCTTCATTCGACCGAGCGCATCTCTATGGGACGCACCGGTCTTATTCTTGAAGAAGAAGGACGACAGTATGCGTCTTTTCATAGATTACCGCGAGCTCAACAAGATCACCATCAGGAATAGGTATCTGTTGCCACGTATTGACGACTTGTTTGACCAACTCCAAGGGGCCAAACATTTCTCCAAAATTGATTTGAGGTCGGGATATCATCAGTTACGGGTTAAATAGCATGACATCGCCAAGACTGCTTTCTGTACACGTTATGGACAATACGAATTTGTAGTCATGCCATTTGGCCTTACCAATGCTCCAACTGTTTTCATGGATTTATTGAACAGAATCTTCCATGAATTTCTGGACAAGTTCATCACTGTCTTCATTGACAACATCATGATACTCTAAGTCCAAGGAGGAACACGAAGACCATCTTCGTACAGTATTACAGATTCTTCGCCAGAAGCAGTTGTATGCTAAATTCTCCAAGTGTGAGTTCTGGTTAGACAAGGTGGAGTTCTTAGGTCACATTGTATCAGCAGAAGGAATCACCATGGATCCAACAAAGGTTGAGGCTATTACCAAGTGGCCAAGACCGACATTAGCGACTGAAGTTCGCAGTTTCCTAGGCTTAGCTGGTTACTACCGTAGGTTCGTAGAGAACTTTTCCCGTTTAGCACTACCATTGACCAAACTGATGCGGAAAGGGGAGAAATTCATCTGGACTGAAGAAAGAGAGAAGAGCTGTGAAGACCTAAAGCAGAAGTTAGTATCTGCACCGATTCTTACTCTCCCATCTGGTACAGGTGGATTTCAAATATACATTGATGCTTCCAGGAAGGGACTTGGCTGTGTTCTCATGTAATATGGGAAAGTGATCGCGTACGCTTCACGACAGCTTAAACCTTATGAGGAAAATTACCCTACGCATGACTTGGAACTTGTAGTAGTCGTGTTTGCATTGAAGATATGGAGGCACTACTTGTATGGAGAGTCATGTGACATCTTCACAGACCACAAAAGCCTGAAGTACATCTTCACTCAACGGGAACTGAACATGAGACAGAGGAGGTGGTTAGAGCTGTTAAAGGATTATGACATTAATCTGCAGTATCATCCCGGCAGGCGAATGTAGTGGTAGATTCACTTAGTAGAAAGTCCGGAATGATAAACGAAATTAAAATTGAGGAGGAAATTATAAGAGACTTAGAGCGACTAGACATCAAGATCATGGTACGTGGACAGCACGGTTACTGGGCTAATCTTAGAGTGGAACCTGAGTTACTCTCTAGGATCAAGGAAGCTCGGAAGGATGATGGTGAAATCTGGGCGATAATTTAGAACTTGGAGAAGCAGAACGAATTTCGTGTAGACGAAGACGGTGTCTTATGGCAGGGCATGAGACTTTATGTTCCTGATGGTCAAGAACTCCAGGAAGCATTGTTAGCTGAAGCTCATAGCTTCCCATTCTCTATTCATCCTGGTTCGACCAAGATGTACCACGACATCAAGCAATACTTTTGGTGGAGTGATATGAAACAGGATGTGGCGACTTACGTCTCCAAATGTCTTACCTGCCAGCAGGTTAAGATCGATCATCAGCGATCTAGCGGTCTTCTACAACCGTTAGATATTCCAGAGTGGAAGTGGGACAAGATCACCATGGATTTTGTTATCGGTCTTCCGCAGACAAAGAGGAGGCACGATGCTATTTGGGTTATCGTTGATCGACTTACTAAGTCAGCTCATTTCTTACCGAACCGCAAGGATGACGCGGTCAGTAAACTCGCCGATACTTACAAGAAGGAGATCATGATACTTCATGGTGCTCCATCCAGCATCGTCTCAGACAAAGATCCTCGTTTCACTTCGCGATTCTGGTAGAGTCTATAGAAAGCTTGGGGTACAAATCATAAGCTTAGCACGGCTTTTCATCCTCAAACAGACGGGCAATCGGAGCGAACGATTCAGACATTAGAAGACATGTTGAGGTCATGTGCGTTGGAATAGACAGGAGATTGGGACGATTACATCTGTTTGGTAGAGTTTGCATACAACAATAGTTGGCACGCTAGCATTAAGTGTGCTCCATTTGAGATGTTGTATGGCAGAAAGTGTCGCACCCCAATCTGTTGGGATGAGGTTGGTGAGCGAACACTTGAAGGACCAGAAATGATAGAGTTGGCCAACGAGAAGGTCGTTGTAGCTAAGCAGAAATTGCAAGAAGCACGTTCACGTCAGAAGAGTTATGCCGAGAAGCATCGTAAGGAAGTACATTTTAATATAGGAGATCACATCATTCTTAAGGTATCGCCGGCACGTGGCGTTAAGCATTTTGGAATCAAAGGGAAGCTCAGTCCTCGATCATCGGACCATTTGATGTCATTGAGCGAGTTGGTGAAGTATCTTATCGTTTAGCGTTAACTCCGCAGCTTTCTCACGTTCACGACGTTTTCCATGTGTCCTTACTCATAGGGTACAAGTATCATCCTCTTCACATGGTTCAGTATCCACTGGAGAAGATTCGTGAAGATCTTACCTTCATAGAGGAACCCGAACGAGTTCTTGACAGGCAAGAACGAGTCATGAGGAAGAAGACGATTCCATTCGGAAAAATTCTTTGGAGGGACCATATCGAGCGGGAAGCCACTTGGGAAACAAAGGAGTCTATTCGGGCTTCTTACCCTCATTTCATATTTTGATTTCGGGTATGTTTCTCTTTCAGTTTATTTTATCTATAATTCCGGGACATATTATTCTTTTTAGGGGGAAGAGTTGTAAAACCTGCATGCTTTTACCATGAATAGTACCCTTATAATCGTACGTACATGATTAAAACTTTCCTTTTATAACATGAATACATTTCACGAACATTAATTAAAAGAACTACGTACGTGTTATTACACGATAAGTATTAAGTATGTGTTAATGCACGATAATTATTATCAATAACTATTAAAACCACGAACATGAAATCATGAACGTAGAATCACGAACATATAATTAAGTATTTACGTATATTATTATTATGATTACGTGCAAGTATTTATAATAATATGAATATTTAATAATAACATAACGTAAATACGATCACACGAACACGTAAATTATTAGAACAAGGAAAAACTACGGGTTTCCCTTGGTGGGCCCTACTAGCCGCGGCAACAAGAGAAGGAGGGGCCCAACCCATGTTTAATTTTACTAAATAAACAAATAATGAAAATAAAAACCCTAATCCTTCTCCTTGCTCTCCTTGGCCGGCGACTACATCAAGAACAGAGGGTGGTTGGTTGATTTTGATTTAAGAAATCATAAGAACGTGTTCGTGTATTCATCCTCTATTTATTCCATGTGTTTTGGTAATCTGAAAACCTTTCTTTTTAATCCTCTTTATATTTTTATGCACATATGATCGTGGGGATTTAAAAACAAGATTAATAACATGCTAAAAATCATGGTGGGGGGGAATTAATTGGGATGTTTTCGGATTTGGTTGTCCGGCCGCCACACAAACCGAGAGTCTTATGACTCTCGGTGCCGTTTGGTTCGCAACACCAACCAAGACCTAGGTCTTGGTGGTGTTTGGCTCGGTCAACAGCAGGGAGAAGAGACCCTGACGTGTGTCGCGGGTGTCTTGTGGTTTGTTCGGTCTCGACAGCCACAGCCCCACCACCGGCTAAAGCTGGTGGCTATTTTTGGTAAGCAGGGGGAACCACCGCAGGCAACAGGGACTACCGACGCACTGTCGGTGGGAGCCCATGTGGTGTCAGCGGCTGGCCGAGGAAGGACAAGACCACCGGCAGCAGCCGGTGGCAGTTTTACCGAGACCAGGGGCAACCGGCTTAGGCCGGTTTGCCACTGTTTTCGGTGGGGTTTGGTTCGACCGGTTCACGGGTTCACGGGCCGGTTCACGACATGTTTTAATAAAAATAATACATGGGTTCGGTTTATTATTTTTACAAGTTTAATAGTTTTAAAAGTATATTTATTTACAAGTTAATTATATTAATTTAATATGGCATATAATTAATTTAATTAAAACATAGACTTAGGTTTATTATTATTATTTAATAATACATGATTTTAACCTAAGTATTTATTTATGTTATTCAGACTATAGTAATTAATTAATTATTAAAACATGACATATAATTAATTCATTTTCATAACTTAGGTTATATTAATATAAATATTAATACATGTTTTAACCTAAGTATTATATACACTTTAATTTATTTAAATCATGATTATATTTAATTAAATCGTATAACATATAGTTTATTTAATTAACATGTTATAATTAATAAACTATACTATTAATCACATGACTTAGTATGTTTAATCATTAAAACTTAAGCTTATCTTATTATCTTATTAATCCAACTTATTTCTAATTATGGAAACTTTCTATTTCAGGAAACATACTATTTTTAGAAACTTTCTATTTTTAGAAACCTATCTATATTAAGCAGTTAATCTATTTTTGGAAACTTTCTATTTTTAGAAACATTCTGTTTTTGGAAACTTTCTATTTTAGGAAACCTGATATTTTTAGAAAGTTACTTATTATTTCACAACAAGTATAATAATACAAGAAATACAAGTAATACTTAATCAGAATATCCAGAATACATGATAAACACAGTATAACGTTAAAATCAGTAAAACATGACATGAACATATAAAACAAGCTAAGACATTATATAAAACCGGTTACGTACTCAGTAATCAAAATACTTGTAGCATTAGTGAGATCGAAGTAGGACTCTCTTTCGTTCGTCTTCTTCGTTCACTGGACATAAGGTACGGATTCTCCGTCCTTTCAGTGTGGACATTCTTTCCTTATTAGGATTCCCCGTATGCAGCCAACTGTTTTCCCATTATATGTTTCATATGTTTTGATTTGCTTTTGTTTATATAAAATGCCTAAGCCATTTACATGCATGACCAGTTTCACCTAGTTATGGAGGTACCATAACCATAACACTAGAGGCACCAATGTTATGACTTCACCACGGCGGAGTGATAGCTCATGGCGTCCTTTTCAGATTTTGGCCATATTATTATGTTATCATGTGGGACGTATGGGTGCATCCTAGGTTACATGTTTTAGCAGATTATTCAGGTGAATGTGGTGTGTGCCTTTCATCCTTCACAAGGAGCTGATCCCTCTTACCCAAACTTATATTAATTAGAGGCAACCCCTCTAATTACATGATGAGGTCACCCCTCCAAGTATTCATGCACGTTGATATTTCATGACCTATATTGGCTTAATGGTTAACATGTTAAACAGTTTTTATAAGATAAACATAAGGCTTTTCAAACTATAAAACCAGTTTTGCTAAGTTATACCAGGTTTTCCAGGACTTAATAAATTCCGCTGCTATATGTTGTATATGCTTATGTTATTCATTCTATGCTTGTATATCCATGCACTGAGCGTTATGCTCAGCCCTTTTCCTTTCATGTTCCCAAAACGGCAGGTACTCAAGGGTGCTCGTAGACTCTAAGCGTACGTGCATATGGATTGGAAGCTTTCTAGCCTTCATTACTTTATGCATTTCATCATAAATTTTGCTACTTGTTTCTATGGACATTGTTTAGTCCTTTTCCTTTGCAGTACTTATGTTTGTGTGTGATTCCGGTATTTCCTTTATGGTCATGTAATGTTTAAGACATTTTTCCTTGTATGCTTTGATGACACGCCATAATCACGTGTGACATTCCATTTACCAAAATGGGGTGTTACAGTACCTCACTGACGACATTAGAACCGTAGTGAGAGAGATTAGCAACGTGAGCAGCTTGGGCTGAATGAATGTCATCAAAATCCGAATCATATGCATCAAGATCATCTGCTTGATATGCTGCATTAGAAGTAGACACGACTGCAATGCCTTCATTATCTACTGCCCCTGGTCTGCAAGAAATGTTAATTCCTCATAATCCAAAATATTTCCCTTAGATTAAGCATCGACCAAATACATCTTCTCACGAAACCACTTTGCGTCCCTTCTCCTTTTCGGCTGAGTGCATTGCCTAACCATATGACCTTGTCTTCGACAATTGTAAAAAGTCATAACCTTTTGATAACCAATAGGGATTCCATTTCCACTCGTTTGAGAATTTACAGCTTGAGCGTTCACGGTCCTTGTAGTGGGTCCATATGAATTTTGCCTTTCCTGAATGGATTGCACCATCACTTGACCGTCATGAATAGTGGCTTGTTGTCGAGGATTTGAAAAAGTGCAGAGCTGATAGTTCGTTGCTGGAAATCCTCTAGTTGCAACTAGTTTTGACAAGTAGGCAGTGAGATGATTTAGAACATTAGTAGGCGTATCATTTTAGTAAAGACCGGTGCTTAAATTGGTGGGAGTTCATTGGAATAAAATTCTTGTGCTGGTGGTGCTTCAATTGGAAAATATCGTTGCTGAGGAGTATAGCCCATTGGAGAAGTGATGGATTGTGATAGTAATGCCTGAGGTGATGGTTGTTAATAAGTGTGAAAACACTTATCCTTTTACCACTTATTTCTAATAATAACAAGACCAAAACGTGTATTTAATGTCGTAAAGGGCGGAATTATGCGTGGTTTGTGTTTTTATTGTGTTTTAGGACAAAAATATGAAAAAGGAAGAAAACATGGGCTTTCACGGGCTTTTATCGAAGAAAAAGACAAAAGATAAAGTCAAAAGATCAAAAGTGAAGTGGCCACGCCAACCTCCTGAAAAGGGAGGGCTTTACCTGGTTTGAGTCTGTGTGGCGGTGGGCTCAAACCCCGTAGATAAGTCGGCCAAGGAGTCGGAAATCACGGTTACCAAAAAAAAAAGATCAAAAGTGCAAGAAGAACGGAAGTCAAAGGCCTATTCTGAAGATTTATCGAAGAAATAGTCTAAGGACGGAAGTTTAACAAAGTCGAAGAACCAAGTCTACTAAAAGAAGAAAAATAGAAGACGAGTTCATTTTATCATTCGACTAATCCCAAGACAAAGTCGAGAAAGACGAGTTATTTAAAAGACGAGAAGACAAGAAGAAAGAAGGAGAAAACAACACCTTTCCCTTCCCATATATATAGTTTTCTAAACATGTCATTAGAGAGTAGTCATTAGTTTTCTTCAAGTTTAGTAGGTAATTAGTGTGCTTTTTACTTTGTCTCTCTCTAGCTTTTCTTTCAAGCTTATCAAACTTTCATCTTAATCTGGTAATCTTGAATCTTAATTTTCAATTTAATCAAGTTTTTAGTTAATCTCATTCTACCTATCTTAATCATAATCTATTATTGTGCTTTATTAATCATGTAGTTGGTTAAATCTTGTTGAATATGTGATTGATTTGCTTATTGGATTGTGCTTATTGGTTTGGTGTATTTGAGATTTTTAGATTAAGGTGCTTATTGCTTAATTTTTATGTTTTCTAGTTTCTAAATAAGTTGATTTTGGTAGATTAATATTTATATAAAAAATTAATTTTAAATAGTTTGATTATTTAGTGTTATTAAAAAATTTTAAATTGTGTCTTATTAGTTTTTTCTAAAAGTTGATTTGGTTAAGTTTTTAGGTAAGTGCTTATTTGAGTTTTGCTTATTTTCATTTTGCTTAAAAGTTCGTTTCTTATCCGGGTTCCTAAAACCCCATTATCCCAACTTATTTGCAAACCCTTTTCCCGAACTGTTAGCAAACAAATTATTCCGACTTATGTGTGATATTACTTTCCCGAATTACTTTGGAAATTGGTATTCCGGATTAGTATTGTTATAAGGATTCCGGATTTTGTGTTTTATACACATTCCGGATTACATATTAACTTGGATTCCGAATAAGGTGGTGTTTTCAACATTCCAGATTAGGTCACAAATTGGTTATTCCGAACTAGGTGCGAAGACTATAGATTCCGGATTAGGTTCTGAACTGGATTCCGGATTAGCAACTTTGGGTGAATTCCGAATTAAGTATAGAAGGGGTGATTCTGAATTAGGGTGGGCACACGGATTCCGGATTGAGTCTGAAATCAACATCCCGGATTGTTTCTTTATCATGGATTCCGAATTAGCTTTTTAAGGGGTGTATTCCGGATTAAGTCTTGAAGTTGTATTCCGGATTGTGTTTTGAACATACATTCCGGATTAGGTAGATCATTTGGATTCCGAATTATGTTTGTGATACACATTCCGAACTAGGTTGAGATTTCACATCCCGGATTAGTTCAAAATTTGGTTTCCCGACTTATGTTCAGTTTTAGTTTCCTGGATTAATTTTCAAACTTTAATGTTTCCCGCCAATTTTACTTTGTTTATTTTCAAAAGTGTTTTGTCCTAGTTATTTTCAAGTTTACGTTTTTATAAATTTTACATTTTTATAAAGTTTTAAGTTTCAAATTTACTTTTAAAAGTTTTAATTTTTCTTTTAAAGCTTTCATTTTTACTCGTCGACATTTACATTTTCACTTTTATGTTTAAAAATAGATAATCACTTTTATTTTCTTTCACTTTGATCTACTGTGCAGCATTCACTCTGGATAAGCAATCAAGGTTAGACATTCTTATTTGGTTTTTATATTTAATAGCTTTAACGTTTATATTATTAGTAGACTTAGATAATCAAGCTCCCCCTTTTAGTAACCAACACCAATAATTCCACCATAAACCATGATCAATTCGATTAGATACCGAGAACAATTGAGTACACATATGCAAACACCATTAAATCAAATGACTGCAAAACCCATTAAATCGGTTGTTGTGGATAAGGCTGTTGAAGAACACTTTGTTGAAATGCTTGTTGTGGCATCATTGATGGTTGATAAAATGATTGTTGTGGCTGCTGATAGGTGTGTGGTGGTTGTTGCAAGTATGATGGTTGTTGATAAGAATATGCCAAGTTTGGAGTAGTCATTTGATGGGAAGCAATCATGGTAAGCAGATCACGAACTTGAGGTGTTAACAACCAAGCCTCGATTACGTGGCATTTGTAACACCCATAAATATTCATACTTTAGTTCAGCGGAAGAGTCGTTGGTGTTACGGGATAGCTCATTGCTCAAATCATAGACAACGCTTAAAATCGCGTCGTTTAATAATAAAGCATTTTCCATTCATGAATATCAAATTTACATAGGTCCCAAGTCATAGTATTCATACAATTTTACAAAACATCTGAATGGAAATTGTTATTTAAGTGCGGGCCATAAATTCTTGTCGTCTTCCCGAGAATTACCTTCAAGTACCTGAGATAAAACATGTTAAAAGAAAAGGTCAGCGAAAAACGCCGAGTGAATTCATAGAGTTTAACAAACCATTAATATATCACCGGTATACATAATCGTTACCGAAAATCATTTTATACAATTCCTTATCGTAGGCCATAAAATAGGCCAAAAACATTTTATACAAATCTTTGTTGTAAATCATACTATAGGCTTTTGCCTTCAAAACCATTATACGAACCAATGTCGTAAAACATCATACAATACGTTTTATAACGTTGTATAGAGTTAAATAAAAACCGTTATATGAATATGGTTATGTAAAACCAAAACACGAACATAATATCAATAACAAGACCCCGTATTGCTAGTCAGGCAATATATTATAATTCAATGCGTAAAGCAGTATTTTCGTTATTTGGATTATTATAAGCCGCATGACATTGCTACCTTACTATAACAAACAACGGGTAGCTAACCCGAACCTCATTTTCCCATCTAAATTAGTGTGTCGTCACAAAATCACGCTATGGAAATCTTCTCATACATAAATTCGCTTACCAATCAATGTGGCACGACGGGAACAACCGTCAAGGCGCGAACTGGGGTGATCTTCCCCAAATAGTACTATTATATGCATAAGCGTCTACCAAATCCTGGTATATCACAATTCATGCTAATGGGGCTTTTAGTGACATAACCTAACTTTAGTAATCCATTTCATTTCATTTATCAGGTCATATAATCATTCATCAGGTCATATAATCATTCGGGTCCAAATCAATAAACAAATAATCGGGACAAATGGTGTCCTATTTTATCAAAACTAACATGTTATCTCCCTCGCGGGTTTATAAAAAATTTCATAAAACATTTAAAAGAGTGTGAGGCTATGAACTCACGTTGATGTGGGAAGGCGGTTTATCGGCGATTTGGATGTACGGTACGTGCTTCTATCACGGAAACCTAGACAAATAATACTTGTCTTAGACTCTTGTCCAATGACTTTATAAAATAATAGCTATGTATACATATGATGATTTCATAAATATGATGATGATCAAGTGGGATTGTACATCTTTATTTACTCATTATAGTGTCATGTGTTGGTAAATTTTCATACTAGTTTCACTAGTTTAACTTCTTTACTTGTTAAGGCCCAATAAGCCCATTATAAGCCCATTACTTTATATTAGCCCATTTATACTTTTTATACCAGGCCTTTACTCATATGTTGGGCCCAAGTGGGTTAAGCTCAATGAGGAAGTATATTAGTGTTTAGCCAATCTAGTTGGGCTAATAGTCAAATAAAGCTACTTTGGCCCGTTAATGTCCATAAGTCATAAAGCTCAGGTTTTATCGGTTTTTACTTGTCAAATGTACTTAAACATCAGTATATGAGTTATAAAAAGTTTACATTAGACGGGTCTGACCGTCTAAGTTTTATTTGACGAAAACGTTAATTTATTGGTTTTAGCCGAAAAGACGTAAAACTTATGTTTATAGTTTTATAACTTATAAAACTTATCAAATTGCCATTTTTATAAAATGTCTCATTTATTTATTAATGTACATACTTATATATATTTAATATATAAGTTAGTGGGTTTTAAGTTTACATTTTATATTATATTTACTTGAGTGCTAATATTATACTATATACTTTTATTTCACAAATCTGATTATTATTTTCACTTTCACCATTTTTTTCCATATCTTGAGTTCTACAAGGAGATAGAAGCTCATTTTTGTGTGACATAAACTACATATTATGTGCTACAATTAACTTAGATTTAGCTATTGCTCAATCCAAATCTAAATGTCCCTAACAGTCCGTCCAAAACAGACTACTCAGATTTGCACTTCAATTTTGTTTTGATCATATATCACTCATTATAAAGATTCCATTGTATGGCCAACTCTCACATGTTTACAAGTCTTATAACTTACTGTATATTAATTCATCTATGCCATTTCATCAGTTTATCATAGGTTTCTTGACTGTTTTATATAGTCTACTTATTTAAGCAAGATTTTAACCTTTTTACTTGTAGTTTTCAATCTTTTTAATCAAGTTTATCAACACATGATCCCCACATACTATTTTTATCATCATATATCATCATATACATATACATAAATAAAGAAATTACAAGATTACATATTCAAAATAGCAAGATGATCGGGAGAAATAATCTATATACCACCAAGATGATGAAAAGATGGGATTTTGATGAACAAGGCTTGGTTCCTTGTTACCAAATATTCAAGTTTAGCAAGGCAACTTCTTGAGTCCTTCAAATGGATGAACACCTCCATGAAATCAACCCTAAACTCATTCTTTAAAATCAGCCCAAAGACATCCATGAAAACTCCTTTTCACATGTTATAATCACCTCCAATCTTCATCTTTTCAAGTAGGCTTCAACATATGTTGATTATAGCCTTTGTTTATGGTTAAAACTTGATGAAAATGGTGATAGGAGGGTGGCTATGGACGTTCATAGAGAGAGAAGAGAGTGTTTGAGTGGTTTTGCATGTATGAAATGAGAAATGGTTTATGGTGTAGCTAGTTTTGTTTAGTTTGGTGGTTTGTGTATGCACTAAGGACATGTGTCCTTAGTGTATATATAAACTTGACACCACATATGGTGTGTTGGCTAAGTCTTGCCACCCATAGTGGGGGGTGAGGCAAGTGTAAACTTGTCTCATCTCCACTAATTTACGGGTACTCCTCGATTCTAGCTTCCTCGATTTGCGTGCCCTTGGGTCGTTTTACGAAAAACATTTTTATAAATTATGAATCAACGGCACAAAACGAATCTAATAAAAATTGTCTCATCAAAAACGGAGTTCAAAAACGTAAATACATAAACCTAGGGTTTCCGGTTTAGTCGTAAAGGACGTTAAATTATGCACGTAAGTCCTAATCTCTTCTCGTAAATTTGTGAGTTTATGAACCAACACAAATTTAAAATTCCAAAATAATATTCAAGGATAAATTTATTTCCTGAAATGTCGGACTCTCACCAAAGACGGTGTATGTAAACGTAAGCACGTAACGTAGAGTCCTCCGGTTTAGATGTAGTCGACGCTACTTTAAGACGTAAACCCAAATTTCTTCCCATAAATGAGTGAGTTCATAGTATAACATTAAAATAATGTTTTTAAATAATACTTGAGAACAAAATATCAACCATAAATTGACGGATTGTCACAACATTTACCCCTAAACAGGATATTTGTCCTCAAAGATCAATTTATCTTACTACTCGCTTCTTATAGAGTTAAAGCCATGTGGGTATTTCCTCCACATTCGGTCTTTTCTCTCAAGTGTAATTCATTACAATACGCGAGTTTCATCAAACATAACTACGGGAATACGGTCAGGCTTAAGTTGACTTACTTTCTCTATCCATGATGTTCATGGGTTTCTGATGAATGCAACTTTTTGCCGATCCAAACTTCATTAAGAAGTAATCAGATTCTCACTAGATAGATATTCCATCAAGTTCGATATACGAAACATAATTCACGCAGCCATTGAAGTCCTAGGGCAGATCCAGCTTATATGCCTTTCAAACCAACTTTTTGCATCATCTCATTGGTCCCATACAACGGGGACTTATTTCCCATGATCTTTCAGATCATCAATTTACTTCTCCATGTTTAGAATTTTTGGCATAATTTTGCTACCCATCCTGCACTTCAAGGTCCACATTTCATATTCACATAACCTCCTGCCCACTACTGACAGTCAATAATCAGATCCTAATTTCAACAATCATTTCAGGTCTCGCGGGTCGGGTATCTTGTAAGGTTAGGTTCGTCATCATAGGAAACCTTAAGCCTAAAAGACATGTCCAACTCACAATGGGTGTATGTCGGGTGTCTTCATCCCAACTCCTGCCTGCAGATGCTCTCATGTTTAGATCCTCACAAGATTCGATCTTGATCCTAATACGGTAATTATCAATGATAATCCCTCCAAAGGAAAGCGATTTTCCTAATTAATACCAAAGGTCAATTATTCAAACATAAAACAACACTTCTAGTGTTTTGTATCGTTACCTTACCTCGTCCCTTCGATTGGGGTGGTAAACAGTACTCTCATCAAGGTTCGTTCCCAATGACTTTTGAGCCAATATCTAGAAATTCGATGCAAAGCGAGGATCTTGATAGAGATGATCGATACAGGCACACTATGTTTACACAACTCCTTTAAATACAAAAGAGTCAATTTTTTCATCGAGAATCTATCATTAACAGGAATGATATTAGCAGATTTGGTCAGTCTGTCGACGATGACCCAAATCGAATCAAATTCAGATGATGACCTTTGCAATAGTTAGACCTTTACTAATGTATGAGGCGATGTATGCCTTCATAATTTGCCATCAGTACAACTTCTTTAGGTATAGATACATTTAATTAGTAATGGCACGAATAGAATACTTAAACTTATGAGATTCCAACATGAATAAATCTCGAAATCCACCATATTCAAGCAACCACAAGCGGCCTTTTAAACAATTAACGCCATCGGCTTCTCAATTCTAATGGTTCACATTATCCGCGAACCCCTTTTTTCTATATTATTCTTCTTACAAGCATCAACTATTTTTAAATTGCTCGGCAATTTATTTTGCACAGTCATTACTAAGGAACATATCCTAATTGATTCTTTATCCTTTCTATATAATGTGTCAGTATCTACATTCACCTTTTCTGATGAAATAATTATCATGACACAATTCACTCAAAAATTATTTCTTCATATTTTCTAAGTTTTAATTTCGTCTCAATTATTATTTTCATCAGTTTTGCTCAGTCTGACGTTTAAAGCGTCGATAAATATTACAAGTAATTAAATAATAAATATTTAATTTTTATGAAATGTAAACGTAAAAAAGTTTTAAATTTTCTCAACTCGTCCAATTATAGAAAAATGTTCAAATATAAATTTGAATTTAGTTAACACGATTTTTTTTTGTTGATTTAAGGAAAATAATTAATAAGATTCGTAAACGTTTGAAAAATCTTGGTTTATACTTTGGTCAAAATTTTCTTAGTTGACAAGAAAAAATTGTCGTTTCAAATTTCAAGTCATAGTTTAAATGGTTTCCTCAATCCCTCTTAGGTTGTCTTGAGGTATGCACAAACATTTACCTCTAAAGGAGTTTAGTTAAATGTTCTGGGTATAAGGGAATGATTCGTTAAGAATCCTTTGATAAATATTTGTCAAAACATTTTTGCACTTTCTTTTTGGTAAAACTCAAAGTCTCAAATGGCTCTAATCACATGGTCAAATAATGTAAAGGATTAAGCCTTAAATCACATGTTAAATACTCAAGATACAGGTTTTCATTGCTTGGACAACTCCGGGCAGTTTATAAATAATTATTAACTCCTTCCTATTCTTATAAACAAACAGATGGTCCTTAATGATCACAAGCATGAATTTATCAAATTACAGCCTACACATGTGGTTCACCAAATTTATGGATGCTACATGTCCATTGGTCAATCCAAACAACATAACATGAAACTCATAATGTTCATTACGAGTTCCGGATGTAGTGATTGGAATAGATAATCTTATTTACGGACGCAAAGTTGATGATAACCATGTCGTGGATCAAATTTTTGAATATACGCTAGAACTTTGTAAATGATCGAACAAATCTTTCATCTTGGGTAATGGATATCGATTTCAATCGTCAATTTTACTTAGTTCACGGT
Organism: Glebionis coronaria; assembly: GCA_025667525.1. Classification (NCBI taxonomy): domain Eukaryota; kingdom Viridiplantae; phylum Streptophyta; class Magnoliopsida; order Asterales; family Asteraceae; genus Glebionis; species Glebionis coronaria. The sequence goes on from JANFOE010000922.1 coordinate 305,457, forward strand.
AATCAATAAATATAAGGAATGGTAACACCATAGCTCTTCATGATGACGAGCTCGGTAGAATAAAAGCTTTCTCCGACAACTCTCTCACTTGCATGGTAATTCTTTTAATTCAGATGGTGCTGACGTACAGTGCACATGCCACAGGTGCAGCACCGGGAATATAATCAATACCAAATTCAACTTGCCTTAATGGCGAAAGTCTAGGTAATTCACCAGCAAATACCTCCTAAAGTTTCAGATAACAGAAACATCTTTTAATAAATCCACATTAGGTTCTTTCTAGATTACAAGATCTATGACTGGTTCATAACCATTCATGGTATAATTTCAAGTCTAAATGCAGGATATGGTCATCCATCAGGAATTATTTAGATCACTTCTGATAATCAACATCTTATCTTTTAGAGGAATTCTACTCGAGTTCCCATCAATTAAGACAATGTCTTCATTGCAGAATCAATCAATCCATTCTACTAGCACTATCACCTTTCCAGTTTCATTACCGTTGATAAGATGTGAACTTCTCAAAAGACTAATAATAACTCGTAATCCTTCACAATTCAAGGATATCTGGAGACATAACTAACATCAAAAGAGTAAGGTCAATGCATGATCTATGCGAGAATTTCAAATCAGATAAATACGGAAACATTTAAGGAATATGAATATATCCCATGTTTTCATAATTTGAGTATGCATTCGAAAGCTCCTCGGATCGTTACCCAGGTCATTCAAATGAAATCTAATCAAAAGAAATGATAGGAACGTCGATACGCCCAGTAGGGTATTAACATTTAGTAATAGAATACTTTTCCAAAGAATCTCACCACGAGAGAATTGGACAAGAAGGGAATATCAATTGTCAAATAAGACAATTTCCACCGATGATTAAATTTGATTCAGAAAATAAATGGTACGGGCACATATGTAGGTGTCTTTAACAATATGTCCTTATTTTACACTTCTTGCAGATCTCATAAAATTTAATCTTTCACAATCTTCAAAGAAAATTTAGTGTTTATTAATAATTTCATGGTGACTACTAATCAGCCTTGCATGGTCCCTTCCAAATTGTATGTAGGCGCGCAACTATATACAACTTTAGGATTAACGATGCAATACTCAGTTCGTCAAAACTTTGTCATCATGTTTAAAATATATATATTCATGCTTAATCATGAAATAAACAACTTTATTTTGATAACGATTACTTATAAATCTCACTTTAAATAGTCCTTACGGTGATGAAAATTCAATTTTTCTCAAGGGATACTATTGTATCTTATAAAAAAAATGAGTCTGCAAAAGAGTGATGAAAAGTTGTTCACCAAGAACTAACTACAATATGATAGGAAATGAGCTTAGCCAATTATCATGAGGTTCATGACCTCGATGGCACTCAAGAATACAAAGTGAAGAATCTACAACGCGACTCAAACCGAGATGAGTGCTTGTTCAATGGTTGCATCACTAATGCGAACATTAGGATGAAGCAATAAAAGATAGATAACATCGATTCATGTAAAATTTAGCAATTAAAGGTAGTCTTTTCATTAATCACAAACAAGTCAAAATCATACCGTAACGCATTACGTGTCACCATGTCATACAATTCCAAGAACTCATCCTACCAACTGATGTCTCATTTAAGTTAGGGATTTTTAAAAGATACCACAATGAATACTAATCTACAAGAGTCATTAGGTGTTCCACCTGTCCCAGAAGATCCATCGGTCCCAATTCAGAAGAAGATTTCTACAATTTATTTCTTGGACACTAGGCATCCTCGTCATTGGACAATGGCCTAGGAACAAGCCTTAACATGATGTAACAATCATTTAAAGCCTTATAATTCAATCACAGGACTCAACACCTTCCTCTTAACAATTTCATATTCCATTCGAGTTAAATTTTTACTTTATTCAAGTTTTAGTCAACTTATACTCAATGCGACATCCTACCTCATTCTCCAATACTTTCAACCTTATTCTTAGACCTTGAAAGGGCAATAAAAGCTCAATATGAACAACACTTAATTTCCAATCCGATAGCTCTTACAACAATAGTTATCAAATGAGTCACTAGTATGAAATGACTCACACATTCAATTAGACTTCTCGGAAAGGTACTAGTGGCATGAGGCTTTTGGGTAAAGGCTCCAATGACAGCCTCAAGTGCAAAATTCACCCTTTCGATTTCAAATTTAAGAATTGGGTGACATCGAATCAGATGACACCTTTCTAGGTGGTAAGGTTTTGTCAAACTCCACTCTTGAGGAAAGATCGTCATGACATCAATATCAGATTTAATCTCACCAATTCCTCTTTAATATCATAATCAACTAATACCAACATTTCTACGAATATCAACCATTTTGTTGGGATCATAAACATCCACAACTTGGTTTAGATCTAGAATTGCTAAAATTCCTACGGGAATAGCTTCGATCGATTTACTAGGGGAGTTAGGGTTTCTTGTGACAACCAACGTCGTATGAATACCTCGTATAAATATTAAAATAATCATCAAACAATCATGTAATCAAATTACATCATATATATATAATCCAATTTATATATCTTTACATTATATATAAGAGGAGGGATTTGCCACGTCATCAATTAGGGCACTAATCCCAGTCAGCACATGGGCTTAGATTTTGGGCTCACAAATTCCCTAACCCAAAAAATTTACCCTATACCATATCGCAAAATTGGAGCTTATCCGTCGCCATGGCTCTATAGACACTGATTCATTCGTTTCTTAACAACAGGATACTTCTTGGCTGGTAAAGCTCTTTTTTACCTTAAATTTGTGTTAGGTAATTTTTTTTAGGTTTTCTAACAAGAACGAGAAACCTAACATAATTGGGGGGGTTTCCACAATTTTATTCATTCAACAATTTTAAAAAAAAGGTATGTATGTAATTCTCCAAACCCTTATGATGAATTTGTTTTTTTTTATATATCATGTATACCGAAACTTCATTAGTGGTGTGATTCTGATAGCGCGGATTCTGTTAATCGATCATGGGAGATCCTTGATCAGATTCTTGGAAGAGCACTGGTGCTTACGGGAGTTACAGTCATAGTCAGGTAAACTGCTCTCTGTTTGCAGCTTTGAAAAATTGAATGTTCCTTTTTTAATTACAAATGTTTAAGCATGTAATGTACTACGACACAAAACATGTGTTTTGTAATGTCATCGGGCTGTTAAGGGATTACGTCATACCGTTGTATTAATCCAGATGATATTTCTTTATAACGGTGCAAACTCAACGATATTTTCTCTTTTTTTTGCACTTATTGTTTGCTCAATAGAATAGATTGAGTTAGTGGAACATGTTGTATTGATTACTGATACTAATCCAGTAATCCCTTTCAATCACCCTTTCATCAATTCCATTTTTTTTACAATTTTTGCTTAAAAATACATATATCGTACCGTCATTTACTCTTACATAGAAACACTACAAAATTAATCGACCCCAAAAAACCTATACACAAAAACCCTAAATCGAATCCCTATGATTGTTACGTTCTATAAGTCAGACTACAAGTAAAAAGGGAGAGTATGTGATTACTTTTCTTTCTGATTTGTCGCACATCCGCTTACAAGAATTCAAAGGTCCACTAAACATAATGATCTAATTCCATCAGACCTAATCTTGATCTACACATCAGCTTACAAATAATAAGGGGTGTTTGGGATTACTTTTTTTTTAGTTGCTGGAACAAATTCTGAAACAAGAGGTCCGTTCATGACCTAATTAAGTAATGGATCGATAGACGGATTTAGTGAAAACGTTAGTTTTGTATGTATCTGTTTTGTTCTACAAAGAATTGATATCGTGTATCTCTTAACAAAGATGTTTTTCTCACCATCCAGGTTTAATCGCGTTCTTTAGTTTTCAACAAGGTAACTAATTTGTCTATCATGAATTCAATCTCATAATTATCAAATGTAGTAGATTAAACGACTGTTTTTTTCAAGGAACTCGGTGACATCGTTTTTTGCTGCTTACGAGTCACGGTGTATGAGCAGGGCGCAACCAGATATAATCTCCAGATAGAAAAGTTAAAAAAAGAATGATCACATAGGGCTTGGTAGCTGTTTATGAGGGTATGTAATGTGTTATAGGTTTGATATAGATCAAGTATGTGATGTTTTGCATTTGATTTAGTTTGTTAGAATGATCCAAAACTATTTATGTTTGAATGAGCTAACTCAACCAAGTTTGCTTTTTCCAGTTAATCCAAATGGAAGTGGTTGCATTGTCCGACGTATGTTTCATACATGTGTGGTTCTATAATATACCTACAAAAGTTATACATATATGTTTTAGAAGCGCAAATTTTAAACAAAAAGATTTTTCTACCTCAATTGGTCAGTCTTGCTGAGCCCCAGGTTAGTGATGTTTCTTATTATCTTCTTTTGTATGTGCACGCTGGATAACCAGTATAAACCGCGTGAGTGTTGTACGGATTGTATGCATTTCAGTAGTTCTTACGATAATCAGAATGCTGCAAATATGATGCATAAAGTTCTAGCAGGAAAGTCATTGGATCATGAAGAGCGACTTTCCAAATGTTATACCAAATGCTAGCAACACAGTTCAGGTATGTAATAGTTCAAACTTGATTATGTTATATATAAGGTTCACTTCTGCTCTCTTTTACCATTATAAATAGTTCAAACTTGATTATGTTTGCATCCAAGAATCTGGTCTTCCACATCATGTAATGGAACATTGATAAAAAAAAGCATGACTTGTCTTCAACAAGTCACTGTTGTGTCCTTTTTTTAAAGCTTAAAAATGGAGGCCTGCATATTTTGTATCAAAATCAATTAATGTTTCTGATTCAAACCCAAAAGTAACATTTATAAATGTTTGCTAATTGAACGGTACCCCTGATCATTTGCTATCCAAATTTAAAAAGTATGTGTCTTGAAGAAGAAATACCATCTACAAGGGAAAGGTTATATCGCAAACGTATTAGGTGCCATTTATCGAAAGAGTATCGGTAACAACATTTAAGATGTGGAATGAAATGGCAACGCTAATTGGATATACAATATATGAAGCAATGGAAAGACCAAAAACCGCCCTCATCCATCGGTTATACAAACGACACCTCATGCTCTAAAAAACTTCTACAAGGGGTGGCTTCAGTATGGATTTGAGGGTAAGCTTCTTTTATTTGCTCTACTCACAGTCTACAGATGACATGGCTGAGTTAGCACATCATTTAATCAGATGAATTTTATATTTTAATGGTTATAAATTACTACATGATTTCTGTGTTATTTTGATGTAGTGTGAATAGATCCATCCTTATGCTACTTTTGTTTGGGAATGGCACAAGGTTTGAAGCAATGACAATGGTTAGCCTATAAGTTATTCTTATCCTGCTTTTGTGGCAGGATTTGGTTAGTGTATGTTAAGTGACACCATTTTATATAGGCTATTTGGTAAACAACGAACATTGGCCTTTCACATTTTGTGGTAGGTACTGGTTAGTATGTGTTAATTGACCCCTTCCTAAATATCTTAAATCCTTAATCCGAACAATTTATGATTCTATTGCCCCGATACTAGAAATCCACCATTTTTAATACTTCAAATGATATAGAAAGTTCTCTTATCTATATTTTTATTTTTGAAGATGTATTATCCAAAGATGCGAAAGATGACTTTATCAACTTTCGTAACCATTTTAGTAAAGGTTAACCAGTAGTCGTGAAAGATGTTTTAGATCAGATTAGTGGCAGATGTTGGTAGCTGATGGCTATTGCATGTGCCGTGTGTGAAAATACGGATCAAAAAGTCCATTTGAAGATGTCAGAACTTCAAGCTTTTTATTGCTCGAAGGGGAAGCAAGTAATTCTACTTTAATGTTAAAGTTCATATTTTGATATTTTGTTTCTTGTCAGTTGCATAATACTTGACCATAATATGCAGGTCAGTATTACTACTGAAGAGTTTTACAAAGGTTACACGGAATTGTCATTAAAGCATTGCCTTTCAAAGAATACATTGATCCAAAGGAGTGTAGTCAAGCTGACAAGCTGTTGAAAACTAATTTATTGACTTGAGCTGGTAGAATACGTGAAGGTGGTAAGAGTTGTGGGCAATATTTGCCAAATGTACAATTCAATGAACCTAAAAATAATACTCGAGGTAGAAGGAGAGATGCTGACTGCAAAAATTGCACTAGATATACAGAGTTATGGACAGCACCAAAATATGTTGCATCTGCAGTAAACTCTCATCATGTGAGTCTTCCTTAACTGTCTAAAGTGTACCCTGTTGAGATGGTCCTTTTCTTTATGGTAATATTTAAAAAAGTTATACCTTCATAATATTTCGATAATGTGAATGATATCAGGATCCACTGGTTGGATATATAGGATATGTTCAGACTGTTCCTTGAGCCAATTTACAGAAGTCAAAATAGTTTAAGATATTTAGGTCTTTCAATTTGTGTATAGAATCTATAATTAGGCAGAAGAGTGTAGATGGTTGGGCTGGTAGATTGGATACCGGGAAATCTTGTGCCCGAAGATCAAAACTGCATACATTATTATCTCTCAGATGCTTTCTATTCTTCCTGGTCAATGTAGTTTGATTGAGCCTTGATTTGTTTAATATGCTACGTAGTATTTCTTTGTAACCAAATTCGTCTACTTGACAATTGAAACATGCATTGACAATATCAGCTACTTTCTTTATTTGGGTGGCTAGAAATTTACTTTCTTAGGCATCTAAAGTTCTTTTAGTTTGAGAGTTCATTAAAGCAAAGCTGCTCCAATTTGAAATGCTACAAACCAAGCAAAAATAATTTGGAATTTTAATGAACTACTCCTACCTATTCTGCAGCTCTGATATGTACATGAGTGTGTTTTGACGTTATAATAGGAACATCGCTTACATGAGGGACTTTGGCATTGACAAGTCTTAAAAATCAATATGACATTTTTTTATTCCAAACGACTCACTTGGAACGTAAGTTTAACTCATTAGTGGGTGTTTCGTTGAAGGTTCCGAGTATAGTTCTCTTGGCACTCTTTATAGCTATGGGCAAAACAAACTAACCATATAGGTACACATACTACTTTTACATTTCTAAATAATGATGTCCAACGATGCTTATCAAAAATGCAGAAAAAAATACGTACTAGAGCAGGTTGAAGGCATATCAAATGATAATTTTTTTGAAAAATTTGTTCTCGATGTTGGAGTTTTCTGCATCATCACTTATACACAAACCTGATGCTATGGATGAAAAACAATTTCCTTTAAAAGGTTAGCAGGTTCTTAATATTGGATTTTTTAATCCCAACTGGTCAGATCGGTAAAATTGCGGCTTAATTGGCTACAACATCTGGCTGAAATTTGAAATGAAAATCCAGCTCATGGTGAAGAGCCTGAAATCTCCGTATCATCAAGGTTAGCTTAGCTTCTCCCCTAATAAATTTATTATTCTCAGTTATGTTATAGTGAACCTGGTGGAGTAGTCCACCCAAAAGGTCAAAAACCATAATTGTGAAAATTTTCAAAAAGGTTCAAGCTCAATTAAGAGCACGTACGGTCTGCAAAAAAAGAAGAGAAAAAAGTTTGATTCACAAGGGCATAACATGCATAACGAACTATTGATTTCCTTTTAAAACTACTGAGAAAACACTATCCAACGCAAAAATTTCAACAATTCCAGTAGTAGAAACACTCTTGATTTTGTGATGGACCACCAACCTGAGTAGAACAGCTATTTTGTTGAAGATAGAAGCCCAAGAGCTAGACTTTAATAACCGAGTAAAACATGAGCCCTAGACTACTGAAACCCAATCTGTTAGACCCACGTCAAGTTTCCAAAAGAGGTCACTTGTTCCTAGATATAAATACAAGGCATATTTAACAAGCAAATAGTCTTCTAGCACCAAACACTTTAAAAGGAAAGAAGTCAAACATGAGCCTGAGGTTAAAATTGAGAGCAAGTCAGATGCAGAGGTTCAAAATGAAGCTTTTCTTGGGTTTGATGACACTTCAGATAATGACGCTTCGGACATTGAAGATATTTCTTATGTGAGCGATGATTCAAAAGAAGTGAATGTGACTGAAACTGGGGATCAGAGTGGTATGAAGTTGGTAGAGTTACGGAAGTGGTTAAAATTCACGACATAAAGGGGTTTTCAAAGCTAAAAAAAAGCCAAGCTACTGGAGTTGCTTACCTTTCTCATTATGTTGTATCATAGGATTTGAGTTGTTTTTTTATCTTGCATTTTATTAGTCTTATGTCATACTACGTATTAAGATTTTTACAATCTGTTCACCGACTTGGATATGATGTGTATTTTTAGAATACCTTCATGAATCAGTTCCCATTTGTATTTAAATGATTAAACGAGTGGTCGAGATCTCTTCAAGATCATATGTTTAGCTCGAAATTTGCTTCAATATCAAACTCTTAACTATCATTGTATCTCGAAACCAAACTGGAACCATACCGATTTCGTTTGATACGGCCGGGACTAAAAAATAAGGTAAAAAAATTCGGGACCACTAATTCAGTACGGGACTGGTACCAAATCGGGAAATTTCCGAAAAACGTAAAAAACCCGATTTCTCGGTACCAGTACCGATACCCTTATCGGTATCGATATCCGAATTTCGTTCGATACAATATCGGTATCACTAATTTATACTCGAGAAATAATCGGTACAACTAATTGGGTACATGTTTGGTACGGAACCAATACCGTGCTCATTCCTAAGGATCGTGGTATATTAACGTTTAGTTTTTTTGTTGTGATAAATTAAAATGAATGAGAGACTAATCATATTAGAATACATACGAATTGCAATAACAATCTATATTGCATACTAGAATTTTTTGGATGGTTGATTTTGACTTCTGTTTGATTTTACAAAGTGGTAGGCTCACAAGGTCCTTAGCGCCGTACATGACTTTGTGTTGTACTTAGAATTGATTCTATACTACAGTAATAGAGATTCATATTTAGAGAGGAGAGTAATATGATTTTTATAGGGAAAGTTGTATAAAAAGATTGCAAGTGCAATAACGATTTCTGGTCCAAATTTATGTCCCCCTTAAATTTTCATTTTTGGTCTTTTGTGAGAGTGTGTCCGCATTCAAACAAGATTTAGCTTTTCTTTTTTACATGTAGACCAGTTTGAACATAGCACAGTGTAATGCTTGATTAGTTACATTAGAGATGATAATAAGATACAAGTTCACCAATAGCGTTGGAAAACGAATACTTCCAAAAAGATAGTGTAGTTTAGTTGGGCTGAGTTGGAATGAAGAAAACAAGGCAATAAAAAAAATTTAGTACTAAGCCAATCAGATTCTCAAATTAGAATGATAATGTTCTAAAATTTACTTGGTGTTGATTGGTCATTTACTCTATTTTATTTGCTAAAATATCTCGTGTATTCTTATGATCATCATGTTGCGTAATCGAATTCTATTATTCTAATAAAGTAATGTTTATAATAATAATAATAATAATAATAATAATAATAATAATAATAATAATAATAATAATAATAATAAATGATAGAGCGCGCGCTGTTGTACATATTTTTTATAGATAGGTTTTGCGATTACTAAAGGGATGGGAGCACAGTTAGTATCTCGACTCCCATCCAATTTGTTGTAAATTCCTTTTTGTTTTTAATAAAGTGATGATCTATAATAAAAATAATAAAAATAATAATAATAATTTGTGAGTGGAAACTCAAATAGTATCTAGGCTTTTCATTACCTTTTTCTAAATTTCATTATTCTAATAAAGTGATATTCAAAAAAAATAAAGATAAATAAAAATGAAGCGGATCCAGAGATTTTCTAAGGCTCAAGACATTGGAGCGCGCGCTGCTGTACATATTTTCCATAGAATAGGTTTTACCATTGCTAAAGGGGTGGGAGCGCAGATAGTATCTCGACTCCCATCCAATTTGTTGTAAATCCCTTTTTGTTTCTAATAAAGTGATGGTTTAATAATAAAAAAAAAAAAATAAAAAAAAAAAAATAATAATAATAATAATAATAATAATAATAATAATAAAGTGAAAAAGTGATAAAAGAGAATGTATTTTTTATTTTTTATATATAGATCATGAAACAATACACTTAGAGATAAAAGACACATGATATTTAAAAAAAAAAGCACATAACCTCAATCAAAATATTACTAAACGGACGATTTTTAACAATTAATCACTGTGTTACTCATCACTGTGTTAGTCTTTATCAGTTATTATTAAAAGGCTTTATGATTTTTAACAACTAGACGAGTCTTTAAAAGGCATTTAGTATTATTAAGAATAATATATAAAAAATCTACAAAATGTGCATTACTTTTATTTTTAACAAAAAAATGATATAACTCACAATGCATATCAGAGGACACATATGATTAATAATAATAACATGACTTGCAACTTCTATAAGTTTGTGAAAAATTGGAGACAGTTGATACATTAGCCAAAATGCTTTTCATACTAATTAATAATATACTCATTGGAAAAATTCTAAATCGAATACTAACTACAATAAAAAAGATATAACGAAAATCAGAAGTCATACCCGCCCATCGAGCGGGTTTTGCAACTAGTATATATATATATATATATATATATATATATATATATATATATATATATATATATATATATATATATATATATATATATATATATATATATATATATATATATATATATATATATATATATATATATATATATATATATATATATATATATATATATATATATATATATATATATATATATATATATATATATATATATATATATATACATATATATATATATATACATATACATATATATATATACATATACATATATATATATATATATATATATATATATATATATATATATATATATATATATATATATATATATATATATATATATATATATATATATATATATATATATATATATATATATATATATATATATATATATATATATATATATATATATATATATATATATATATATAGAGAGAGAGAGAGAGAGAGAGAGAGAGAGAGAGAGAGAGTTGGGGTAAAATAAACAATTCTTATAATAGAATAAATAAAATAGAAGGGATGGATGTGGGAGTGACATGTGTCACAGCATTATCACACATCACTTTTCCATATCATCTCCTTAATAAAAAGTTTTCAAAAATAATTTTTTTTCGAAAATATATCTTTTTTCGAAAATATTTTTTTTCAAAAAATATTTTTTTTTTCGAAAATATTTTTTTTCAAAAAATATTTTTTTTCGAAAATATTTTTTTTCAAAATTTTTTTTTTAAAATTTTAAAGAAAAATTATTTTTTCATAATTTTTTTTTCGAAATTTTTTTTACCAAAATTTTTTTTTCGAAATATTTTTCTTTTTTAAAATTTTTTCGAAATTAAAAAAAAAATTTTGAATTTTGTTTTTTCAATTTTTTTTAAACTATTATGGAAAAAAAATATAGAGCATCACGGTTACATAATTTAATGCATCACGAATAAGACACTAATTTATTACCTTTATGCACCATATTTATACTTTTGATGCACTGAAATTTGGAGTGTGATGCGCTACAATAATTCAATAAAAATTCAGTATATCACAGTTATACGTTTTAGAGCATCATGTTTATAAGTTAATGCATCACGGTTTTAAGTTATTGCATCATAATTCCTTCACAAAACTTATAACTATGGTGTAATTCTCATATATATGATGCAACACATTTAAAACTACAATGTGTCAAATTATAACTATCATGCACAAAAAATACATGTGATTACTAATAATATAACATTGATTTACTATATGCATAACTATGATGCAGTAAGTAAAAATCATTATATTTTTAAGTTTTGTGCATCACGAATGATGGAGTAATTTATAACATTAATGCATCATAATTATAACAATTGTACATTATAAGTAAATGCATTATAGTTATCCGTTAGAGAATACAAATATATCATTAGTATCACTTTTATTTTTGGTGCAATATAATAATTGTGTATCGCATTGTAATTATAAGTTTTGTGCATGCACGAGTGATGTAGTAATTTATAACTTTAATGCATCATAATTATGACATTGATACATTATAAGTAACTGCATTATATTTTTCCGTTGGAGAATAAAAGTTCGATCACTAGTCATCACTTGTATTATTAGTGCATTAATGTAATAGTTTACCGTATTGTAGTTATAATTTTTGTGCATCATAGATAAAACATTGGTGAATGCACCATAATGTAGTAATTAAAATTGTAATGTATTAATTTATAATCATGATGCACTAAACATGTAACTGTAATGCAGTAAAAAAGTTATGAAAAAAACATTTCCGAATTTTTTTTTTCCAAAAAAATTATTCGAAAAAAGTATTTTGAAAAAAAAATTACGAAATTTTTTTTTCGAAATTTAACTTTGATGCAGTAAAACATGTAACTGTGATTCAGTAAAAAAATTTGAAAAAAATATCCGAAAAAAATATTTCTGAAAAAAAAATTTTGAAAAAAAAAATTCGAAAAAAAAAATTTCGAAATTTTTTTTTTTTAAATTTCGAAAAAAAATTTAACGAAATTTTTTTTTTCGAAATTTATTTTCAAAAAAATTCAATTTCTTTTGAAGTAAATGACATGATATGGCAATATGATGTGGAATAATGATTTGAAAAGATGACACATGTCACCTCCACAATTCACCTTATTTATTGTATTATAAGATTTCTTGTAGAATAACCTCACTATATATATATATATATATATATATATATATATATTAAAATAACACTTCTCAATCTGGCCATGTCGGTAACTCGGGAATTCTTCAGCACCGTTATAGTCAAAAGATTTTTAGACATTTTGAGAAAAATGTTTATAGTTAAAAGATTTTGAAATGTTTTATTCAAAACCTTGGTTTTAAAAATCTTTCGTTCTCTATAACGAGAGCTCTGGTACCAAACTATAACACCCCCAAATATTCATACTTTAGTTCAGCGGAAGAGTCGTTGGTGTTACGGGATAGCACATTGCTCAAATCATAGACAACTCTTAAAATCGCGTCGTTTAATAATAAAGCATTTTCCATTCATGAATATCAAATTTACATAGGTCCCAAGTCTTAGTATTTCATACAATTTTACAAAACATTTGAATGGAAATTGTTATTTAAGTGCGGGCCATAAATTCTTGTCGTCTTCCCGAGAATTACCTTCAAGTACCTGAGATAAAACATGTTAAAAGAAAAGGTCAGCGAAAAACGCCGAGTGAATTCATAGAGTTTAACAAACCGTTAATATATCACCGGTATACATAATCGTTACCGAAAATCATTTTATACAATTCATTATCGTAGGCCATAAAATAGGCCAAAAACATTTTATATAAATCATTGTTGTAAATCATACTATAGGCTTTTGCCTTCAAAACCATTATACGAAACAATGTCGTAAAATATCATACAATACGTTTTATAACGTTGTATAGAGTTAAATAAACACCGTTATATGAATATGGTTATGTAAAACTAAAACACGAACATAATATCAATAACAAGACCCCGTATTGCTAGTCAGGCAATATATTGTAATTCAATGCGTAAAGCAGTATTTTCGTTATTTGGATTATTATAAGCCGCATCACATTTCTACCTTACTATAACAAACAACGGGTAGCTAACCCGAACCTCATTTGCCCATCAAAATTAGCGTGTCGTCACAAAATCACGCTATGGAAATCTTCTCATACAAAAATTCGCTTACCAATCAATTAGGCACGACGGGGATCAACCATCAAGGCGCGAACTAAGGTGATCTTCCCCAAATAGTACTATTATATGCATAAGCGTCTACGAAATCCCGGTAGTTCATAATTCATGCTAATGGGACTTTTAGTGACATAACCTAACTTTAATAATCCATTTCATTTCATTTATCGGGTCATATAATCATTCATCGGGTCATATAATCATTCGGGTCCAAATCAATAAACAAATAATCGGGACAAATGGTGTCCTATTTTATCAAAACTAACATGTTATCTCCCTCGCGGGTTTATAAAACATTTCATAAAAACATTTAAAAGAGTGTGAGGCTATGAACTCACGTTGATATGGGAAGGCGGTTTATCGGCGATTTGGATGTACGGTACGTGCTTCTATCACGGAAACCTAGACAAATAATACTTGTCTTAGACTCTTGTCCAATAACTTTATAAAATAATAGCTATGTATACATATGGTGATTTCATAAATATGATGATGATCAAGTGGGATTGTACATCTTTATTTACTCATTATAGTGTCATGTGTTGGTAAATTTTCATACTAGTTTCACTAGTTTAACTTCTTTACTTGTTAAGGCCCAATAAGCCCATTATAAGCCCATTACTTTATATTAGCCCATTTATAATTTTTATACCAGGCATTTACTCATATGTTGGGCCCAAGTGGGTTAAGCCAATGAGTAAGTCCATTAGTGTTTAGCCAATCTAGTTGGGCTAATAGTCCAATAAGGCTACTTTGGCCCGTTAATGTCCATAAGTCATAAAGCTCGGGTTTTATCGGTTTTTACTTGTCAAATGTACTTAAACATCAGTATATGAGTTATAAAAAGTTTACATTAGACGGGTCCGACCCTCTAAGTTTTATTTGACGAAAACGTTAATTTGTCTGTTTTAGCCGAAAAGACGTAAAACTTATGTTTATTGTTTTATAACTTATAAAACTTATCAAATTGCTATTTTTATAAAATGTCTCAGTTATTTATTAATGTACATACTTATATATATTTAATATATAAGTTAGTGGGTTTTAAGTTTATATTTTATATTATATTTACTTGAGTGCTAATATTATACTATATACTTTTATTTCACAAATCTGATTATTATTTTCACTTTCACCATTTTTTTCCATATCTTGAGTTCTACAAGGAGATAGAAGCTCATTTTTGGGTGACATAAACTACATATTATGTGCTACAATTAACTTAGATTTAGCTACTGCTCAATCCAACTCTATATGTCCCTAACAGCCCGTCCAAAATAGACTACTCAGATTTGCACTTCAATTTTGTTTTGATCATATCTCACTCATTATAAAGATTCCATTGTATGGCCAACTCTCACATGTTTACAAGTCTTATAACTTACTGTATATTAATTCATCTATGCCATTTCATCAGTTTATCATAGGTTTCTTGACTGTTTTATATAGTCTACTTATTTAAGCAAGATTTTAACCTTTTTACTTGTAGTTTTCAATCTTTTTAATCAAGTTTATCAATACATGATCCCCACATAATATTTTTATCATCATATATCATCATATACATATACATAAATAAAGAAATTACAAGATTACATATTCAAAATAGCAAGATGATCGGGAGAAATAATCTATATACCACCAAGATGATGAAAAGATGGGATTTTGATGAACAAGGCTTGGTTCCTTGTTACCAAATCTTCAACTTTAGCAAGGCAACTTCTTGAGTCCTTCAAATGGATGAACACCTCCATGAAATCAGCCCTAAACTCCTTCTTGAAAATCAGCCAAAAGACCTCTATGAAAACTCCTTTTCACATGTTATAATCACCTCCAATCTTCATCTTTTCAAGTAGGCTTCAACATATGTTGATTATAGCCTTTGTTTATGGTTAAAATTTGATGAAAATGGGGATAGGAGGGTGGATATGGACGTTCATAGAGAGAGAAGAGAGTGTTTGAGTGGTTTTGCATATATGAAATGAGAAATGGTTTATGGTGTAGCTAGTTTTGTTTAGTTTTGTGGTTTGTGTATGCACTAAGGACATGTGTCCTTTGTGTGTATATAAACTTGACACCACATATGGTGTGTTGGCTAAGTCTTGCCACCCATAGTGGGAGTGAGGCAAGTGTAAACTTGTCTCATCTCCACTAATTTACGGGTACTCCTCGATTCTAGTTTCCTCGATTTACGTGCCCTCGGGTCGTTTTACGAAAAACGTTTTATAAATTATGAATCAACGACACAAAACGAATCTAATAGAAATTGTCTCATCAAAAACGGAGTTTAAAAACGTAAATACATAAACCTAGGGTTTCCGGTTTAGTCGTAAAGGACGTTAAATTATGCACGTAAGTCCTAATCTCTTCTCGTAAATTTGTGAGTTTATGAACCAACACAAATTTAAAATTCCAAAATAATATTCAAGGATAAATTTTTTTCCTGAAATGTCGGACTATCACCAAATACGGTGTATGTAAACGTAAGCACGTAACGTAGAGTCCTCCGGTTTAGACGTAGTCGATGCTACTTTAAGACGTAAACCCAAATTCTTCCCATAAATGAGTGAGTTCATAATATAACATTAAAATAATGTTTTAAAAAATACATGAGAATAAAATATCAACCATAAATTGACGGATTGTCACAGCATTCATGTTGTTAAAGAAAAGCTTGAAGTTGATCCACGTTGGTTTGATGCAAATCCTTAGCCAATTTAATAGCCGTCACGTACTTGCTTCATTCAGAAGGAAGAGTGTTCAAATACTTGGTGTTTAATTGAAACGTAGGAATTGCCAGACCATAGATGTTGAGCTCATTCATCAAGAGAATGAATATCAAATAGTAATCATTGAAAGTCTCCCCGAGGACATAGGCAAACTTATCAAACGTATCATATAGCTTACACTCTCGTTCTTGTTTAGTTAACGAGGTGTCTTGCATTAGAACACGAATTCTATCCCATAACTCTTTGGCAACTTTATGTTTACTGACGAGTTTGTAGACATCTGGAGGAAGGGCTTGGAGAATTATGTTGGTAGCTTGTTTATCACACTTATCTTGAATCTTAGCATCTCCAGTCAATTCACCCGTTGTTCGAGGACGAGTAACTGCACCTTCCGTCACAGTACCATATACTAATGGTCCATTGAGCATCGATGACCAAATGAGATGTCCGTTCTCTTTATTCAACATATAAAGTTACATTCGGGAAGCCCAATCCTCATACATAGTCTTCACCAACATTGGTGGACGATTATCCGTACCCGAGAGGATGGACTTATCCGTAAGTGAATTAAACTCCATTTCGATAAGTTAAGATTTACAAAAGGTTGATCGAATAATGAGAGAAAGTAAATGTGTTTGTTGTCGTGGGCATAAGTCAAGAAAAATGTTGAAATCCACTAAAGTATGTTCTCGATAAACCAAAAATTCCAATGTAAACAAAAAAATCACGAATAATCTTGGTATCTTCGGAATGTTCAAAACAGTATCTTCGCAATTTTGAAGTATACAAACTTAGCAATGTTGAAAACCACACTCTTCGTAATAATTCAAAAGCCAAACTTCGCAATACTGAAAGCTGAGTCTTTGCAATATCAAAAGATGAATCTTCGCAATCCAAAGAAATGACTCTTAGCAATATTACTAGAAAGTATCTTCGAAATATCCAGAAACAATTCCCAATGTCAAAAGTTATCTTCGGAATAATTAAACACTTCGCAATCCAGATGATACACTTTGCAATCCCAATGAAATTCTTCGCAATCCCAATGAAATTCTTCGCAATCCAGCTGATACTTTTCGTAATAATACGAATTCAACACTTCGCAATAAGCAGAAACTCAAACTTCGCAATATTGTAAACCCTAGTACATTGCGAAAGAAGGGATTTCGCAATAATAAAAAAGATTCTGACTTCCACTTTTCTCGGATAAAACTCACCCAATTCGAGATTTTAAGCTAAAAATGATCCAAACACCCAAAAATTTTGTGTTTTTAGCGAAAGTAAATATACCAAATCTCTACCACAACTATGTAGATGATTTTTATCAAGATTAAACCATAAAAAACATAAAAAAAATTTGGATCGAATGATTTTAAATCAAAAAAGACACGAAAATCAAGAACACAAACACATAAACAATACAATCATCCCATGGCTCTTGATACCATTTGTAGGATATTGTAAATCTTGCTTAATCTAGATAGAGAAAGAGATAGAAAGATGGTGAGAACACACACACACTTAGAGAGAGAAAGTTGTGTAAAACACACTTTACTATATTAAATAATGAATGAACCACACCCTCTCCAACTAAGGAGAGGGTTTATATACCAAGCCCATGAGATGGGCTTCGGCTTACAAGTTGGGCCGGCCATACATGACATGGATCGGGATTTTCCTTGTTTAATTAATGTAAAGTAACTAGACTACGAGCTACTACTTAATATATTGTCAGAGTGACCGAATCTTCCTAAATACGTAAAAACGTATTTCCAACAACTCTCATCCATCAAAGCTTCTTTAACATCCCTTGGTTCAATCATTAAGACAAAACAGAAGAACTTACTTTGATCTTGGACTTGAGATCTAAGGGTCCTTTGATTTAAGTCGCCTATGACGTTTTTGAGAGCATGATCCGTAGACTCCTTAATGTTTACTCCCTTTTCAACATTAAGGTCTTCAACTCCATATTTTCTAACCTCTTTGGCTTTGACTATGTCTATTTCATAAAGTCATCATCTACCAAAGGTGGTGTCTTAGATGAAGGATGGGTTTCATCAAATGTCACGCTAAGTGATTCTTCGATTACACCCTAGGTTCTATTGAGGACTATGTAGGCTTTACTAGTTTGATAATAACCTAGAAAGATACCTTCGTACGACTTTGGGTCAAACTTAGTAAGGTAATCTTTGGTGTTGAGAATGAAGCACTTGCTCCCAAACACCTTAAAGTATTCTAATGAGGGCTTCTTACCCTTTAAAAATCTCATAAGGGGTCATTCCTAGAAAAGGTCGAATAAGAATTCGGTTGAGAATATAAGTCGATGTGTCCACGACATTGCACCAAAATTTTTGAGGCAAAGATTGCTCATTTAACATTTTCCTACTCATCTCTTGGAGTCCTATTCTTCCTTTCAACTATCCCATTTGATTGTGGAGTGCAAGGAGCCGAGAAGTTATAGGTAATACCATGAGCTTCCCAAAAGGCACCAAATTGCACTTCGTTATCAAATTCCCTACCATGATCCGTCCTAATAGAGACAATTGAACATCCTAGTTGATTTTGGATCCTTCGACTAATGGTTTCGAAACGATCGAAAGCTTCATTCTTAGAAGCCAAAAATCTAGTCCAAGTGAATCTAGAATAGTCATCAACAATAACTAGGGTATACAGGTTACCTGCATAACTTCGTATGGCGGAAGGTCCAAAGAGATCCATATGTAGGAGCTCTAGGCACCGAGAGGTCGATACCAAATTATTGGCCTTGTGACTTAAGTGAACTTTCTTCCTAACTATGCAAGCACCACAAAAGTGACTATCAAACTTAATCTTGGGGAGATGTCTTACCAACTCCTTAGAGACTAAAGATTGAATTAAACGCATATTAGCGTGACTTAATCTCCTATGCCAAAGAGTAGAACTATCATCTAAATTCGCTAGACATAAGTTGTCCTTTGACTTCCTATTGACCTTCATGACATAAAGCCCATGCTTTCTAACACCTTTTCCAATGATCTTTCATATTTTACAATTTCACTATCATGATTCGAAAAGATGACGTTACACTTATTGTCACAAATTTCACCTATACTTAATAAATTAAACCCTAGGTTATCTACGTGTTCAACATTTTTTATGGTCATGGAGTCAAGGGAAACCGTACCTTTGCCAATGATGTTACCACATAGCTTACTAGAGAAAGTAACGTTACCTCCATTATATGATTTGTAAGTAGAGAACAAACTTCGATTACCCGTCATGTGTTTAGAACAGCCATTATCCTTAATCCACTTATCGGGCTCCAAATCGATTCCCAAGCATATCTAGGTAGCAACACATAAGATCAAACATTTGTTCTCCAATATCTCATGGGTCCAAAGTTGTTAGTTCCAAACATCCCTTGCATTTGATTGGGATGCATGAATGGAGGACACATGCCCCACGGAGAAAAAACATTGTTGACAATTCATATGATTATTTTGATGTCCATTGTTTTTCATATGAGTCTTTGATTTTGACCTAGAGTTATTGTTGTTTCTAGGTGTTGGAGTTTTACTTCTAGGTCTTGACTTAGAGTGATCATCCCTTTTAGGTGTTGGTGTTCTACTTCTAGGCCTTGAATCATTACGTACGCTTGGAGGAGTGGATGATTGTCTTGAAAAATTTCTCATTCCCATTAGAGGTTTACTAAAAGCTTGTAGAATTTATCAAGTTCCTTTTTGTCAATTATAGGTAATTCAACATTGTTAACAACAAGATGTTTTGAGCCTTTACCTAAAATGGAATTTTCAGAAAGTTGAGAATTTTCAAGAATCTGATCTTCTATCCGCGGTTCCTTATCAAACCCTGTGGTTCCATAATTATAAGGAACCGTGCCATATATTGGAGAACCGTGGACAGAGTGTCCTTTTTCTAAAAAACTAACTTGTTTTGGTTTACTAGTAGATGCTTCATTTGTGTTAAAACCTAAGCCTAGTCTTTCTTTAGTGTGAATTTACTTATTTAACATGTCATCAAGAGCACTATTACCTTTCATGAACTTTTCCAAATTAATGGAGGTACTCTTGAGATCTTCATTCTCTTTTCTAAGGTGTTCACAATTTAAACAACCTAAATCAACTTCCATATTTTTATCAAGCTTAGCTAATTTATCTCTTAGCTCACTAATCTCATTTTCAAGGTCGGTCCTAGTTGATTTTAGCACTTTGTTCTTTTCAATGAATTTTAAACTTAGTTTGCATACGTTTTTATATTGACTTTCTAATTCTAAATTGTCTAGTGAAGAACTATCATCGCTACAATATTCGGTTTCGGAATGTACCTCTTTGGAAGAATGGGCCATGAGACACTTCTTGTCTTTAGCATTATCGTCACCTTCTTCACCGTTGTCACTCCAAGAACCACTAACGAAGGCCTTGTGATTCTTGTCGCGAGATGGCTTGGGACTATCACCGATGAAGTGGTTTGGATCACAACATCTAAAGCATTTCCTATCACCATTTTCATTTTTGACAAATCGGTTTTTGGAAAACGCCTTCTTGTCGTTGCTTGGTTGTCTAACACGTTGACCTCTCCTTTTGAAGAACTTCTTGAAGTCTCTACCGCCATAGCATATTCCTCATCATCACTTTCCGAGGAAGAGCTATCATGGTCACTTTGCACCTTCTTGGCTTTGAGTGCTAGAGAATTTCTTTCACTCTTGGTTTTCACCATTTTTGTGTCCTTCAAAATTATCGTTTCATGAACTTTTAAGTTGCCAATAAGTTCATCAAGTGATAATGTAGTAAGATCCTTTGATTCTTCAATTGTCGTGACTTTAGCTCTCCACTTTGGATGCAACGCCCTAAGAAACTTCCTAACATTGTTCTTGCTAGAAAAACCTTCATCAAGAGCTCTTAGACTAGTAATAATAGTATTAAACCTAGCAAATGCACTATCAATACTTTCATCTTCTAAGATGAGAAATTGTTCATATTGTTGAACAAGAAGATGGATTTTACTTTCTTTGACTTGGCTATTACCTTGGTGGGTAACTAAAAGAGTTCCAAATATCTTTAGCGGCTTTACACATGAAAATCCTTTCATACTCTTTCTTAGGTAAAGCATTATAAATCACCATTTTAGCCTCATTATTTTTAGCAAGTTTATTTTTAGTGTCATCGTTAGAATTTTCAAAAGTTACTAACTCTTTCTTTTTAGAAACTTCATTATATTGATAAGGCAAAAAGTCACCATTGGTAATAACACGCCAAAGATATAAATCTTTTGATTTCACGTAAGTCTCAAATCTATTTTTCCAATAAATAAAACTATCGATTTCAAAAAGAGGTGGTGTTTGCATAGATTTCCCTTCTAGGTACTTGTTAGAATCCATGGATAGATTCAAGTTTTAAAATATAATATATTTTAAAAATACTTGAGCAACCACGCTCTGATACCAATTGTAGAAACTAGAAGGGGGGTGAATAGTTTCTTAAATTAACTTGTTAAAAGTAGGTTTTCAAAAAATCATTTTCAAAAACTTAGGCTTGAGCAAATATGTGAAATCTTCTAATACATACTATGGAAAAGGGATAGTGCAACTAAGCTAATAATCACAAGTATGTGCAAGTAAAGAATAATGAATGTAAAGAGATAAGGAAAAGAAAGATCAAACCAAACACCAAGGATCTATAGTGGTTCGTCAACGAAGCTCACTCCTCGTCCCTACTCCACTACTCGGGTACTCCTTACTCGAGAGTTCACTAATCAACAAACTCCTTAAGGTGGAGAAATCGTACACAACGTCGCTTAACCAATTTCTGACTCTAAGCTAAAAGTCGAGCCCTAATCTTAGCTAGGACCAATCTACACCAATATACTTTAAGGACTAAGTACTAACCTTACTACATACACAACTTCCAAATAGACAAGACTATTTGGATCTTCACAACACAACTTCCAAATAACACAACTACTTGGATCTTCACAACTAAAATGAATGAATACAACTTGATCTTCAATAGATCTTAATGTAGACTCAACACTTCAAGGATGAAAGTGTTCTTCTCTTTGCACTTGGAGAGTAAGAGATGGGAGGAAAAAGATTTACTTCTAAACAAGTTGTAATCAACCAAATAACCAAGGATTTCAATGATTTAAGAAGTATGTTTGAGTCTGGAAATTTATGTGCAAACGTGGTGAAGAGAAAATCTGAGAATGGTCCACTATTTATAAGAGAAAAGACGAACAACTCTTTCTGGGCGCAGTTCCTTATTGATTCATGCGGTTCCATATCGATAAGGAACCGCATAGGCATTTAAGGAACCGTGGAGGTAGACTTCGTGCCCTTTTGTCTTTTAGTGGGGTAGTCACATCTGGTGGAATAGGTATCCTTAAAGGATATTCCTAAACCAAATGGAATATGCCATTTTCAAATTTTCAAATATTTAATTTAATAAAACATTTTCTTAAACATAAAGTTAATAAAAAACTTTGTCACATTTAATAAAAGTGATTTTTAAGAAAACTTAAATCCTTGATCACTTAATTAAGATGAAAACTTATTTGTTCATACCTTATGTGATAATGGTTGAAATGAAGAAAAAAAAAATACTTGAACTCAAGACTTCGTTTTTCGTTGTTTTCATAAAAGCTTGTTTTTATATATTGTCGTAATCAAAACAAAGTGAGACCAAAAAATGCAAGTAACATTTTTAGGCATCATTGCATTAACAGTTTTATAAAATAACCCAACAAGATATAGATGAGCAAGATCTTCAGGTTTCCCTGGACTTTACTCGTACAAATCTTCGCATTCTCGACGCCTACTTATCTGCATTGGTGACATTTCATTTTTACTTTTACCATTTCTTTGCATTCTCTTGGCCATTCATAGGTTGAAAGGCTTCATGTTGAATATGAAAAGTAAGTACCTTTTTATTAATTAATGATATTTAGTTATATCATGTGATTCTATTGATGGTATTATAAACAGGATAAAATATCAGGTGAACCAACTTTTCGTGACTCACAAGGGTAAGATTTTCACTGTTGAACATATTCCAACAATATTTATCTTCGCTGGTGTGGTTGGCGTGATCGTGACAACTCTTGTATATCTCAAAATGGTATGTCATATGTAATTAAAATTTCAGTTTACTAGTGTGATTGGAATAAGACGAGTGTGAAATTTTTTACTTTTGGTATTTGAGCATTCTAAACAAGTACCTCTTGTATCCTATGGTTCATTTTTTCTAGGATTTTTTATATATCTTCCTCAAAATATACATAATTTATGACAGTTTTATCCTTACGTTTATTCTATCCTATGTGGTGATTTAGTTGTTAGTGGTTTCTCTTGATGTCATTTAGGTTAAAATCATGACTTCAACGAAGTTGTCTTTAATTCGAAGGTCAAATATGATAGAAGACCTTTGTTTGTATTGTATATCTTACGATTCTTGTGTCTGATATTTCTAGTTCAAAGCCTAAAGGGGAAGATAAAAATAGATTTTTACTTCTAGAAGTTGACGGTAGAGTTAGAGAGTTTTTGAAGTGGAGTGAAACAGCTGAAGAGCTACGGGTAAACTTCAATTATCTATTAATTCATTTACATACACTGGGAACAATCTTTCTAATTGCATATTTACTCTATAATATTCAGCAAAGATAAAACTAACTCCCTAGCTTGGTGTACTGTGTGAGAGTTTAGAGTTAGGGCCTATCGCATTTGCATTTATCTATTTCTATATTACCCCGTAATAAGACTGCAATTATAAATAGTCTCGTCCAAATCGGGCTTAAAATGTGTTAAAATGTCATAAAATATCGTAAAATATGCTTGTGTTTGTTCATTGTGTATTTTAGGTACAGATATCGTGAATTCAACAAAAGATCAAAAGAAACAAGCAAAAAAACACGGGAAAAAGTTATCAAACTCCTAGTTCTCTCCCCTCTAGGGGCGATTTCCGACGCCACCCTCACCACTTTTTTCCGACCATCAAACTCCTTTGTTAACCGCCTCTCTATCTATCTATTTATATGTAATCATGTATCCTGTGTTTTGAATTACATCTTAATTCAAGATCATTGATTTGTATGTTATATTCAGATATGCAATCGGTTGATTAGGGTTTGATTTTATCTTGAGGGTGGCGTCGTATGGCTTTATCTGTATCATCTTTCATAATCGTCCCTAGGCTTACAACAAAAACCGGCCGTAACCCTAATCTCTTTAGGGTTCCATCAGTTGATTATATTAAGGGTTTTGTTGTGGCTGTTGTCTCCCTAGATCCCGTCTTGACTGAATATCTTTCTGGATCGTGTAATATGACGGCACCTTGAAACCCTAATCTAGGGCTACGGTGGCTGTCTTATCCATGTGGTTTATTTAGGGACACGCATGAGTGGAATGATTCCTAGAAACCCTTTTTATTAGGGTTTTGTTTTGGTTGTGATCATCTACGTGGGATCGTTTCGTGATGTGGGCTGTGTTTGTCGATGGCTGGCAGTACTCGCGTAGGGTGTTGCTTTGGGTCATTGGAAAATGGAGGTCCTACGGGTGGTTGAATGGTGTAGATGCATTATTTTACGATGCCCTTTGTTAGGGCTCTATTTGTGATCATTTTATTGATCTGGAAGTGGGTTTATTGGGGAGATCATGAAGGTCTGTTTGCCGTGTTAATTTCAGAACGTATCATTAAGAAGGGTAAAGAGACGATGGTTGTGGTCTGGTATGGATCACGGCATTAGCAGATGATTAGAGCATGTTTATCCTTCATGAATGTCTAAAGTTGCTATCTATTTGTAGATGGTGCATGGTTTCTAAT
This sequence comes from Glebionis coronaria, assembly GCA_025667525.1. Classification (NCBI taxonomy): domain Eukaryota; kingdom Viridiplantae; phylum Streptophyta; class Magnoliopsida; order Asterales; family Asteraceae; genus Glebionis; species Glebionis coronaria. Next base: position 330,823 of record JANFOE010000922.1, read on the forward strand.
TGTTTGATCACTGCTTGATGTGGTTTGCTAGACATCTTGCAGATGTTTGGTTCTACCACGTTTGCTGCTACTATGGGTAGCCATGGTTTGTGGGTGCGTAGTTTTCTACGCTATTGGTTCACTCTTTGGAAGTTTCGGTTATATGGCTACACAAACGCATGTTTAGAGTGAGTGCGTTTTGCTTGCTGCCCTATCCGTGGTTTTAGGGTCTTCCACCAACTGTTTGTTTGGGACTAGTACATCGATGGTTCAAGAGTGTGATATGGCGGTAACCTTTCTTGAGCAGCTGTTTGGTTTTAGAGTTGAAAAGCACAAGCTTCATTCTTTCTCTATTTTAGTTTGCTTGTTTTTTATTTCAACTTATGGGTAGTCATAAGAATGGCTTGTCATTCTTATGTAGGTCTTATATACGCTGCACATTTTATGATGTGCATTAGAAGTGCCTATGTAACCGGCTGAGATGTTAGGATTTCACCTACATCCGTTGTACCTCAATGTTTTTTGGCGTAATATATTTTACCGGGGTATTGATTCCCTTTTACCCAAAAAAAAAACACGGGAAACGAAGCCGCACAAAAGACCAAACCCGAACAATGAATTTCCAATGAAGTCCTTGAAGTTTGAAGATTTGTCAAGAATGAAACTTCATGTTATGAAGACTTGTCATATTATACCCTTGTAAAACTCATTATTACACAATAGGTTCCTAATATTTCAAGATATGACACTTTAAGTCCTTGAAGATTGAGTAGAGGCTGTTCGAGCTGTGTTGGCTTGAGGTTAATGTGACATACGGTCACATTCCATTGTACTTAACTGATTTTTTGGTGTAATATATTTTACCGGGGAATCACCCCTTTACCCAAAAAAAAAAGTCCTTGAAGATATCCAAATGTGCAAAAGAAGTCCTTATTAAAAGTTATGGATTTATATGTGCCAATATTGACAAGAAGCCCAATGTTTATAACAAATGAAAGGTGCTAAGACTTTTTGTAGAAGTTTTTACAAACAGCAGATGGAAAATGTGACAAAAACAATACCCATAACCATTTATTACCCGACCCTAAGCCCACTATTACACCACCCAGCTCAAATCCCTAATACACCCGGTCTACCACTTAAACCCACTAATAAACTCGATTAAAAAACAATTATTTATTAAAACATGGGAAATAGATATTGTACCCCAAATCCCCATCTAAACCCCTAAATTCCCCAGTAAACACCCCAAGAACCCTAATTTGTAAAACCTAAACTACTTGTGATTAGTACCCAAACCTTCCAGATCACTAATCCCTATACCCCTAAACCCTTTCACACTTACAAACCCATCACCAGCTCATTGGAGTGGCCCCACTGTACCTCTCCTGTCCCCATGTATGGTCTATTATATAGCAAAGAAAGAATCATCACAGAGCATCTACGTCTCCAATTAATTTCTTCCTTCCAAAGACACCATATGAACGTTTGAGATCATGTCATCCTTATTGGCATCAACAAAGCATCACATGGGAGACAAAGTTTAACCAAGATTCTATTTTTTCATGAGGGCATTTTAGGTAGATCATTGTTTAGGGTTTATGTAGTTTAGATTGTTCTTCTATCTTGTACAAATAGGGTGCATGTACCCTATTTATAATTTGTTCCAGTTTTTTCTCAATTGTAATTTTTTTAATGAATTAATTAGAGAAGATTTTAACTTTGCATTGAGATATTCTGAATTCCATTTTACTCTTTTTATTGTCTTTAAAATTCTTGTTTTATTTAATTTTATGCAAGTAATTTAGTTATTCAAAAGTTTTTTTTGAAGAAATTTTCATAAAAATATTTTAAAGATCGATGATAAAAAGTTGTGTAAAATTGAATTGACAAATCAAGTTTACACAAGGTTTTATTATCCTGTTATATTTTTGTTGAATATTTTATCAAGTTTCAAGAGTTGTTGGTTTGAGGATTTTTCATAAATATTTGGTGTTTCAATTTTTTTTGTACTAACCCACTGATTCTATAAGCTGACATCAAAAGTTATCTTACTCACAACTTTTGGTTTAGTTTTTGGATTGATGACGTTGTTTTCTTTGTGGAATTCAAACAAAAAGAAGATCATAGTGGTTGGGTCTGCTATAGACCCCCACTCCCTTTCTTTTGTACAAACAGCTTTTCACAAGCCCTTAAACCTCAAGGTTGAGCTAATATGGAGATTGCATCAGCCATAGTGGGGCATGGATGTTGCCCCTACAAGGTATAATCAAGGGCTTGAACCCTCTTTATATGCTAAAAATTGATAATTTTGAGTAATTTTTTGTGAAAATCTTATGTATGAATGCTTAGGAGTTAGTTTAGTGTTTATGTTGAGGTTTTTGCATGTTTTATACATGTTCTTGGTGATTTCATGTACTTTGGTTTTGATTTGCTACATATCTCTTTGTTAATGTTAGCTTTTTGAGATTTAAGGGTGTTTGGGATTGGGCATGATTAGCTTTTGGGTGACACTAAATCTGCTAGACTTTGCTCATACAAATCCCTTTGTGCCTGTTTGGTTAGTATAAGTCCTAGTTTCTCTTGGTTATCAGTTTAGTAGCCTTTTGCATGTTCAATTTTCTTTCAAATGTGTCAAAATTCAATATAGTGAGCTTTAGGCTTAAATTTGTTGAATTGTATGATTTGAATCTAGATAGTTGTAAGATTGTACGTTAGTGTTGTCCTGTTTGCTATATATTTAAGTTTTGTTAGTTCCTTGGTCAAGAATTTATGGCTCAAAACTCACTATTATGCGGGTTTAAGAGCTCAATCCTTGAGTTCATTGCTTGAAATTGGTCAAGTTGTTAGTTCATAGGACTAGTTTAGGTTTAGTTATCTAGTTTTGGAGATTGGCCAGCTTCTTGTCATAGCCAGATAAAACATCAGCAAAACACCACCTTAGTGTCTGCTGCAAAGTAGGCTGTATAGGGGTTTTAAAGTGAGTTTTACGTTTTGAATGCTGGTAACAATTAACTCATAGGTTAGTGTAGGACTTGTGTGCAAGTTAGTCTAGGTTTGGTAGTTTTTAGGTCAAGTTTTATGCCATATAGCTCACTGTAGGGGCCATTTGCATAAGCAAATAGCATAGCTATCTGCACAGTGGATTATTTTAGGTAAAATATTGTAGTTTTTGGCTTGAATCTTGGTTTATAGGTAGGTATTAGGTTAGAGTAGGTCTTAAATAACTGGTATTTTAAGTTTGCTTAGTTTTAGTTGCTCAATATAACTTTGGTAGCCCACTGTTATTACATACAGCATATAGCATACCATTTTTCTGCATTCCTTTTTGTTCTTGGCTGGTTATTGTGGAATTGTGGTGTTAATTTTGTGTTTAGTGTATTTGTTATTGACTCCCCATAACTCTATTGTTGTAGGGTGCCCATTGTACCAAGGAACATCCATAACGCCAACCAACAAGTCTTCAAACCAAGCAAAATTAGCGACAGATTGTGACACTTTTAAGTGTCACATAGAATAGGAGGGAGGAGACTTAGGATTAGTGACAGATTTGTGACAGTTTTAAGTGTCACAAAAAGATTTGGGAAGAAGGAGACTTAAAAGGAAATAGTGCAAAATAAAAAAAAGAGTTAGGATTTTTTTTAAAATGATTTAATATTTTTTTATCATTTAATTAGTTATTAATCTTATTTAATTCATAAAAATATTAAAAAGTCAAAAAAATATAATTCTTTTTTTCAAAATTTTCTTTTATCAGTTAGGAATTAGGAAAAATAAATTTTCATTTTTTAGGTTTTAAATTTGGTAGTTGGCTTAAATGTCGCGTTTGTACATTCGTTTATTTAATTTATTTTGCTTAGTTTAGTTTTAAGACGTCTTCATTTTTACTTTTCATTTTAAGTTTAATAAGTTTATTTTTAGTTAAGTTTTCAAAAAATTTAATTTTTGTAAATTTTTATCATTTTCTCGATTTGCGCGTAACGCGTATTCGTCTTAGTTTAATTTCGTAGCGTAATCGTCTTTAATTTTTTCTCTCTTTTCAACTTCAAATACGAACTAATCCAAATACGTAATATTTATTTGGCATAAAACACACAACTCTCAAGGAACGAACTCGAGCATTCGCGTTTTTCTAAACGTGAACGTTTAATACTTACCATATACATTTGTTTTTCCTAAAATAAGTATAAAAATCCTAAAATCACCCAGTAATCAGAAAAACTTACTAGACAATAACATTATCATATTTTAAAGGTATTGTGATTGATACCCTACCTAGTCGGAAAAATTAAGATAACTACAACACTCCATATAATTGAAATGTAATCATCAACACGGCCTTAAGAATGTTTCGGCTCTATAACATCAATATGAATTACAAGCACATTTTATAATCATATTTCTCAACGGTATGAATTACAAAAAAAGCTTACCCACGAAATCCACTATGTTACATGTATCATGTTAAAAGGTTGTACATTTAGCTGTTGGAATTAAGTAGATTAGAAGGAGCACGGACACTTGCTTGCAGACTTGATGAGTGTTGAACTATCCATTAGCCTCTTTGTTCTTCTGTTTATACTTGGGAGTGCTTTATCAAATAACACCATCAACCGGCACAAACTGAAAAAACTAATTAGCTAATAGTAATAGAATTGAAGATATAGTGTGGTCATTCGCTGGAATCTGAATATCTACAAAATCATGGTCACAACATGTGAATGGAATGTCACCACTAATATACCAATACTTTACAATCAATATTTTATGATATATTGACAACTGAAATCATAGTTGAGATTGAATATTCTTTTAATTTGATACTGCTTTCTCTGTACATGACAAAAGCAGTGAATATCTACATGGATTGGTCTTGTGTAGCTTGAATAGGTATTACAATAAAATAGAGAAGTATGCATAGGCCATAACAGAATGGAATAGGTGAGTTGGTTATTTAATTTATAACTCACGTTCTGATATATCTCTACCATTTATATGTTCACAAACATACTTAGCTGATTGTAATGTTTCTGTCATGGATAGTATGAGAAGAGATCTCGTCGAACTAGGTATGTCAGGCCATGATTCGGATGATAGGCTAATCAAGAAACAGATAATTGACCGATTGTATGATTTCTATGTATGCGCGAAAACGATGGCAGACGAATAGTTCATTTGAATCCATGCTCTCCACAGAATCAGTAATCCCTTGCTGATAGGAATCTTTTGACCAAAAGAAAAAAGAAGCCTTTTTTTATCCTACTACCACCATCTGGCATCACATTCTGATTTGATCTGTGTTGTTCATCTGCATCTGGTATTTGAACGGTAGACGAGTCTTGTGAACAATAGGTGAGATTTAGTTGTCTAAGGAATATGTGGTGTTGTGTTATTAACAGTTAATATCGTTACCTACGTAATCCTAATCGATTAATTATGAATGTGTTATTACTTATTAATATGATCCTATGTTTTAATCGCTTCCGCTACCTTTGCGTTTTTAATCTTTCATTATGTTTTTATAATTGTTATGAACTACATAAACCATCATATAGATCTAAGCCATTCTGTTTATTTCGTACTTGAAAGTTAGACCGAAGACTCAAAATTATAAAAAAAATTCTTAACCTTCAGTTTTTTGTTGGAAATATAGTTCAATTGTAGGTTCAGTTCATACTGGTGAATGGGTAGGGAGGTACGGAGTGTACACCCATAAGAACACCTAGACTCTTGGGTAACATGTTGTTCAACATTGATGATCATCAGTGAGTTAACTCTTCAGTGAGTTGAACTCTGGACTGAAGGTATTCATCAGGGAGTAACTCCACTGAAGGCTTGTCTTCAGTGTTTACTCATCAGCATGTCTTCTTCAGTACTAAAGGCTTCAGCGGGAACACCCTTCAGGGTAGCTGATGCTTCAGTGAAACTAAAGGATAGACTGATGCTTGAGTTGAACATGAATACTTGTAACGGTCTTTGACCAATTCAAGTGTTTTAAAGACCAAGTTTAATTGGTCTTGTAACCACTATGTCATGGTATTATGGAGCATAATAAGAGGAGTTAATGGGCCGTTAATTTCTCTTAATACGATTGACTAGGGTTTGAGTACTACACCTATATAAAGGTTATCATAGCTGCATAAGAGGATAAAGAAAACAAGAAATACATAGCGACAAAAGCGTTAGTGATTTGTGCCTAAATCTCTAACAGCATTTGGTCTTATCCCAAGTAGGTATTCGTGATACCCAGGCATTAGGGTCGAATAATTTACTTTGGAAAGTGATTACACGATTCCAAGTGATATCCGGTAACCATTGTTTTGGTACGTAGCTAGGTTTGTTATCTATACCCTGGTTGGGACGAAATAAACACCAACAATCAAAGTAAATTATTTTGTGATAATCAATGGCGGCTGCTATGAAGCATATGGTGGCTAACTTCTCCAAGCTGGATAAGTTTGAAGGGGTGGATTTCAGAAGATGGCAAAAGAAGATGCACTTTCTTCTTTCTACCATGAGCGTGGTGTATGTGTTGACTACTCCCATTCCTGATGGTGGTGATGATGCTACTTTGGAGGAAATGAGGAAAAGGAGAAAATGGGAGAATGACGACTATGTCTGTCGTGGTATTATTCTCAATGGTATGTCTGATTCCTTATTTGATATTTAGCAAAATTTTGAATCTGGTAAAGAACTATGGGATTCCTTGGAAGCCAAATATATGGCTGATGATGCATCAAGTAAGAAGTTCCTTGTGAGTGATTTCACAAATTACAAAATGACTGATTCAAGACTAGTCATGGAACAATACAATGAACTTCTTGGAATACTTGGTAGATTTACAAAACATAAAATGAACATGGATGAGACCATTCAGGTCTCTTGTGTCATTGACAAATTACCTCCTTCTTGGAAAGATTTTAAGCATACTGATATGAGCTTAAACTCATATCCTTTTATCAACAAATAACCCTAAAACATGAAGCAAAATACCAATTTATTTGGCAAAAACAGTGTTATGTGGTATGTTTGTGTTTGTGTACACTTGTGTAGGTAAAAAGATACATTTCCAAGCAAACAAGGAAAAATCAAGCTCAAATGGATGATAAAGACAAAGAAGGATCAAAAGTGACAAGACTTTGAAGTACAAGGACCTATCTTGACAAGTTATCAAAGTTGAAGGACTAAAAGTGAAAATATTGTAAAAAGTCAAGATTCAAGTCAAACTTGGTCAACTCTCAAGTCAACTCAGTCAAAGGATCATTTTGTTCAAGAATCAAAGTTGAAGGACCAAATATGTCAAAAGAATGAAGATTCTAGCTCAAAACAAAAATCTGCCAAGTTAAAGGACCAATTCTGCCAATATTGGAAAGATATTCAAGTTTGATCCATGTGACAAGTATTTCAGCCAATGAGAAGAAAGGAAACAAAGCACACGGATTGAATATTAAATATCCACTCAGCCGCCTTACATTTATTACCCAATCCCAACAGTTCAATCCGTGTGACCAAAATTTAGCCAATCAAACGCTGACACGTGGCGTCTTCTTCAAAGAAAAAATTTGCCAGGATCGCGTTTTAGCTACAAGCAATTTCATGGAAAGTTTTCAACATCAAACTTGATCGTTTTGAAGAGACAAACTCAATGGTGCCAATCAATTAACATAACATCTACTCAATCAAGAAACCCCAATTCCTTGTTCATACCTGCAAATGCAATATGCAGAATTTTACACGTGGCAAGCTGGGATTGGTTCTGACACGTCACCAACCCCAACAAACTCTTCCTTCATGTCTATAAATAGCTGGATTAGACTTCATTTTCACTTGTAGCTTAAATTTGTAAAAACACATAGTTCTCAATTTACTTTCCTTTTTCCTTCAATTCTACCCTAGTTACTCAAGAGTCTGACAAACTCTTGAGTTAGTTAGTCAGTTACTAGCTTCCAACAACCTTGTAACCGTTTTTCATTGAATAAATTTTGAATTCAAGCTTTCCCGCCAAAATTGTTCTTACCATTCCTGTTCATACTTTGCTGCTATTGGATTCTGTTGTTGCTGTTAAGTGTTTGTTATGATCAAAGATTGATCATAACTGACATTGGAGAATTTTTGCTAGGTGTTTGAAGATTTCAGTTCATTCCTTTGATTTTTGAAGAATTCAAACAGAATGATGATTCTAGTTGATTTGTTAGCTGAATTTGTTGATTGATAGTTTCCTAGTGATAAGGTGGTGGTTATCACTAGGCTAAGAGAGCTCAGCGCTCCTCTTCTTCTCAAAGGATAACTCCAATAGGTTTTAAAGTTCTTGTTTCAATTCCTCTAAAAAAGTCAAATGCATGATTTCTTTCCCTAGTGTAATCTGATGGCTGCCTGATAAAGTTGTTTGTAGTTGCTGTTTGATTGATCTTTGATAGCTTGTAGCTTAATCCTGCTTGTTTGTTCTTTGATTTGGATTATATTCTAGCAAACTGCATTGATTCAGTCACTATTGGTCTTGTAATTGGTTTGTAGTTCTAGTAGAGTTAATTGGTTGCATTTAGCTCTATTACCTTTCATTTTGATCATTGAGTTTAGACTGCTAAATCAATTGAGTCAGCTTAAATCAGTACTTAATAAGCCCTTGTAAAAGTTTGAATAACCAGTTAAAGGAGTGTTTGGGACTAGCTTAAAAAGAGTTTTCAAGTTTTGAGTTTTGGAATTTTAGAGTTCATTTGTAGTTAATAGGTGTTATAAAAGTGTTTTTAGGCATTCACAAGTCAAGTAGAAGGTCAGCAAATGGCTTTAAAAATGTTTGGGTCAGTTTTCATTCAGATTTAGTTTTAGAACTTGTCATTTTCAATTGATCAGTATTCATTCCATACTTAATGAAATTTTACCAAATTTGTTTTTATTTGTAGCTTACATCATATAGTTTCATATTCTAAAAGGATTTTATACATTATTCAATAAGCAGTTAGATATAAGCAAAAATCAGATAAGCCAACTTAAAGCAAGTTTCTGTAACTTGTAAACTGAAATTTTATATCTCAGTATTCTCTTCATAAACTTAGCAATTTTTCTTCACAAATCCCATTAAGTAGTTGAGTTACATGATTTTTGAGATTTTTAGCTTTTTGAAAAAAAGCTGGTCAACGCTTGGTCAACATAAGCCCAATTTTAGCTTAATTCAGTTTTAGAGCTTATTACTTGATGAAAAACGTTCTAGTTTGATTTCCCATTCCTTAATTCAGTTGCTTAATCAGTTTTAATCAAAAAATCAAGTTGTGACTGATTGGATTTTGCTATAGCTTATTTTGTGCTTATTGATAAGCACTCATTTGCTTATTTCTCATCTTTAGCCAGTTTCCTTGGACACAAGTAGCTTATTTGAGATTTCAAGAGTTTTGCAATTTGTCTCATCAAATTTGGTTGAGTAATAAGCTAGAACGAGCTTATTTTTGATCTTAACCCGTTTTGTCTTAAAAAGTTTTGATAATTGCAATCTAGTCCCTTTTGTTTTAATCAGTTTGTAAATCTGGCTAAAGTTCCATGTTTTTAGGGTTTGCAAGTGTTTAATCCTTGTAGTTTTAAAAGTTGTTAAAATCAGTTAGCATTTTGTTAGTTTGTTACACTTTTGGTTAGTTAGTTATAAAATTTGCATTTTTGATCCTTGTAGTTGACTGTTTTGTACTTTTAGTCCCTAGAATTGTTAGAGTTTACATTTCAAGCATTTATCTTTCATAGAATTTACAATTTCAGTCCTTTAAGTTTCATATTTTACATTTTGAGATTTTACTTGAATAAAAACATGGTATTTGCAATATGTTTTACATATAAGTAGGTAATATTTTTCCATTTTGCAAGGCTTTGATTAAATTAGCAAATAGATTAACCAAGCAAGCTTAACAACCAAGAACAATTAAAAACCCGATATTGGTTGGACTTTCCATTAGCAAGAACTGAGAAAAAAACGAACTGCATTATACTCAATTTCAAATGGCGCCGCTGCCGGTTCTTTGACTACACGAGAGACTATCGATTGACGGTTTTCATTGGCTTTTGGGATCCGTTCACTTTGTGAACGTTATTTTTACGTATCATAAATCAAAAACAAATATAAAAAATCAAAAATATAAAAATATATAAAAACTAAAAAAATTAACAAAACAATTCTTTTCCTAAAGAATTGACCAAAAAAATAAAAAATCCAAAAAGCAATCTTTTTCCTAAGAGATTGCACCCAAAAATATATATTATTGGATTCTCTCGGTTTTTATGTACATATAGTATTTTCTCTTAAAAAACTCATAAATACAAAAATATTTTCCATATATTATTATAAGTAAATACGTATACGTATAAGAACAACCAATCTACATATTCTCCATAAGTATTGCCGAGGCAATACACCGTGTTGAGGGGCGTTCCGGTCCTTGACACGTGTATCGATCAAACAAAATAAAGCAAGAATAGATAAATACTCTCAATAAGCAACAATTCGAAGAATACGAACATTTAAGTGAATAGAAAGGCGATGTGCTATAAAATGCCATCTAAGGGTCAATAGGTACTTAAGTGCTTCGCGCCACTGATAAGTGTGAAAACACTCATCAATAATGATCCAAATACCATTAAAAACACTGTCAAATACATTATATTAAACTGTTAATTATCAGAATTACGCGTGTATTTGGTGTTTGTGTATTTTCAGGTAATATAGGTACATTTGAGATAAACACGAGCTTTCAAGGATTAATTTGAAGAAAAGACGAAGAAAAGGACGAAAGAGCTTCTAAGGACTTTATTTGCCAATATTATCAAAGATCGAGGGCTTAGCTTGCAACTTTCTACGAGACGAAGGATTAAAAGAAACTTGATTTCAAAATTATATACATTTGAAAAGAAATGAAAAGAAAAGGACCAAAAGAGAATTAAATGAAAAGTTAATTAAACTTTTCATATATACCTTGGTCATTTGACCAAGACCGGTCAACATTCACAAATCACACACGCAAACGTCTTCTTCTCCATTCAAGAGAGAGAGACGGTTTCATCTTTACACCTCAAACCTGCAATCGAAGATAACAAAAGATTCATGAAGAATTAGCCAGAGCTTTCAACAGCAAAGATGACCAGCTTCTTCTCCTCTACAAGCTGATATAAGTCAATTAGATCAAGAATGAAGAACGAAGAAAGCCCCAAATTGAAGATGATGAAGAACGAGTGTAAACCTCGTATTAAACACGTGTCAACTGCTCATTGGACAAACCACGTCACTTCACTCTTCTCGACGGCTATATAAAGAAGACGAGGCCTTCATTTGCAAGTGGTTAGCATAGGAGTAGTTTCACCTAGTTAGTTAGGAGTAGAAATAGTTAGTTAGAATTTCTCTCATCTTTTCTTGTTAAGCTTTCTGTTAACCAGTTAATACAGTTGTAACAAATTCTGTTTTCCTCCATTAATGAGTAGTTTGTAACTGTTTCTTCTTTCACCAGTAATGAAAATAACGAGCATTTCATTTTAATCTTCCTCTTCATACTGTTATACATGGTTGATTTACTTTCAAGTTTCTGAAATCTTTAATCTTGTTTTCTCAATCGTATTCTTTTTCTATTTTACTGCTTTAGATCATTGTTATCGAAAGTAATCTTGTGTTTTGATGAGAAATCTTAGAGCTTTGATCTTATAAGCTAGTTTGTTTTGCTTTTGAATTAAAGGAATAGATACAGTTCAGTTTCGTTAAAACGAGTTACTGCTTATAGCTTTGATAAGGAGTTACAGTTCTACTATTTTCTTTTCTAGTCAAAATATCTGTTCATAAGCTTTTTAAAAAAATCTTGTGTTTGATTTCGGATATAGAGTTTAAAATTTTGTTCATATAGGTGCGTTTTCAAGAGTTTCAATTTGAGATAGATAGGAGTAAATTTCGTCTTGTTTCGATAGGATTCAGTTTTGAGAACTCGTTAATTCAGTTAAAGATCAGTTTTGATTAGTTGAAGTGTTAGTGGTCAGTACTTAGTCTTGATTAATCATGTTTCTAAATGTTTTTCTTATAAGCTGATTTTCAGGTTTAATAGCAAAAAGCTTATGAAAAGCTTTTAATGAATCAAGTTTTTTTTAGTCAATCAATGAAAAGTTTGTCAGTCGGTTCGATATTGATCAGTTTATGCAGATTTTCAGTTTAGAAGGATTTGTTCGTTTTCTTGTTTTGGATTGGTTTTTACAGGAGTGTATACAGTTATTCAGTTCATTGAATAGACAAAGTTGGTGGTGCGATAGTTAAAGCCGGCTCAGCGCCGCGCTACTCTTCCACAACGGACTGGCTTCGGATGTGTCGGTTAAGCACAGATTTATATTTTCTGTATATGTTTAGTATAATCTTTGATAGTTGTGCTAGTCGTAATTGTAGTGTGGAGATTTCGTGCAACCTGTATTCATTACTTATAGTATTCGTTTGTTTAAAGTAAGTCTGATAAGGTGTGTTTGGTATAGTCAGATTTAGAGGTATATTGTAATAGACAGACTGATTTAGCTTCAATTTTATACAAGTTTAGTGATTGTACACGTTAGGTCCCTGTACTTGTATACTTCTATTACAATCACAGTCCATTTCAGTTAGGTAGTTTGTAAAGTTAGTCTCTCTTTGTTAAGTAGATTACAAATTAAGTCCTTTCAGTTAGTATGGTTAGTGGATCAGTTTTAAATCTGTTGGGCTAGATAAACTTTGGGCCAGTTCTTTTAAAAATCAGTTAGTATTAGTGGAGCAGTGGATTAGCTAGTTGGGCCAGATTAGCTGTTGGGCTTAGGATTAAGACAGTATAATAGTTTTATTTCATTTCAAGATTTTAATTAGACTCTTATCAATTTGTTTTTACATTTTATAGAATTTTGATTTTATTTTTATGATAAAGATAGAACTTTTATAAAACTTGTATTATTTTTCTGATAGAAATTAGATTTTATAAAATTTGTATTTTCAGATTTAAATTTCGTGCATTTAAATGTTGTAATTGCAATGTGTTTTAGTGTAGTATGGATACGTATATAGTCTATTTTTAACTTTTTACGTGTTTTGTTGCCAAGTAGTATAAATACCATATTAGTATCTTTTAACCAAAAACAATAAGTCAAGCTTAAAAACGTTATATCAATTCGGATCGAGCTGAGAAGACAACTACACTAAAAACGAAATATTAAATGGCGCCGCTGCCGGTTCTTTTCGTGAAGATTAACGATTTCGAGTGAGACGATTGGATTTTGGGATCCGTTCACTTTGTGAACGTTATTTTTACGTATTATAAATCAAAAACATATAAAAAAATCAAAAAGATAAAAATACGAAAAAAAAATAAAAAATCACAAAGTCAATTCTTTTCCTAAAGAATTGAACCAAAAAAATAAAAAATCCAAAAAGTAATCTTTTTCCTAAAAGATTACACCCAAAAATATATATTATTCGTTTTTATCGGTTTTTACGTAGATATAGTATTTTTCTTAAAAAATCAAATAAATACAAAAATATTTTATATATATTATTATATGTAGATACGTATACGTATAAGAACAACCAAGTTACCTATCTTCCATAAGTATTGCCGAGGCATTACACCGTGTTGAGGGCGTTCCGGTCCTTGACACGCGTATCGATAAAATTTAATTAAGCAAGAATAGATAAATACTTCCAATTGGCAATAATTCGAAGAATACAAACTACAAAGTGAATAGATAGGCGACGTGCTATAAAATGCCGTCTAAGGGTCAATAGGTACTTAAGTGCTTCGCGCCACCTAACCCCCCGTTCACTAGTGCGTATTCTAAGAAGGAAGGCTTGATTGGGGGTCTTGCACCCAAGTAGTAATTATATATATACTTTCTTGTGGATATTTTATATCGAACCTCGAGGGAGATAATCTCTTCTCCTTCAAAATTCGACCGAGGGCTACTCCCTCATTCCTCGTGTTTATTTACACGTGTACTCGCACACGTGTAAACATACCACCTTTGGTGTATTACTTCCTTCCCCGAGGAAGCTTTTAAACGTCATTATACTTGTATATACATTCGGCCACCTTGTTAAACATGGATACTCGTTCCATGTTGGAGATTTTGCAACAACAATCCGCCAACGTTAATTATTCGCCTTGTTCGACTTGTGGAGGTCCACACGATACTTATTTATGTGATCAAAATAATGGTTATTATGGGGAGGGATATGCTTACAATGGAACCGAGAACCCTAATTTTCGACCTAACATTCAAATGGACTACACTTGTAATGACTATATGGGCTATTCCGGTTTTTCATCACAACCTCCACCATCATTTCATGATCAAACCTTTAATGTGCCATACCAAAACCAAGCATTTTCCAATTATGAAGGTTTTCAAAACAATGATAATTTTCAAGGCTATAATCAAGAAACCTTTCATAATCAAGGATTTTCAAACAATGAAGGCTTTCAAAATGATGAGAATTTTCCATGCAATAATCAAGACACCTTTCAAGATCAAGGGTTTTCACATTCGACCATTTTGCCACACATGGATACTCGTCCTATTTTGGAGATATTACACGACGAGAAATATCGAGCTATGTATGGGCCTTGTTTGACTTGTGGAGGATCGTATCGTGAAAATAATTGCCAACGATATGTGGTTAATTATGCTCAAGGGTTTGATGAGAATTTTCAAAATCAAGAATTTTTAAATCAAGACGATTTTCAAAATGAAGAAAATTTTCAGAATCCTAATAAAAAAACCGTTAACAATCAAGGCATTTATCATTTCTTGAGTAAAGACGCTTTTAATATGGTAATGCAAGCACTTGAGTCAATGCAAGAGGCAACTGATCCGAAAATCTTAGGCTTGAGCACATACATCTTGCAACACATGAGACCGAACGATGCTTTACCTGATGATGAGCCTTCTTTGAGAGTAGATGTTGAGGATGATACACTTAGTGATGTTCCTATTATAGACCCTTCCATCTCTCCACCGACTATATTTGAGCCATACACACCTTCATCACCTTTACCTCACGAGGAACCCACCGACTCTTTAACCATGGGGGACGAGCCTCTTAGCACTAATACAAACACCGATTCGGATGAATTAACCTTTTCTAGTGTTGAGAACCTTATCCCAATCCAAAGAGAGCTTGAGAGGGTTTCCAATGAACTATGTGATGAGCTTTGTGTTGATACCTCTTCTCCTCATGATCACATTGAGATTTTATCACGTATTGACCTTCATGCTACTACTAGTGATTTTGGTGATTTCGATCTTGATGAATTGTTTAAAGAAAGGGATAACGAGATTGAGGAAGAGTTTGTGAAAGACTTGACACAAATGGAGGATGATGATTGTGATTCTAGTGACGTGTCTTATGCTATATCATCCAATGATTTGTCTTGTCAAGATAACATTCCTAATTTGGATGAAGAGTTTGCTCCTATAGGGAATATGGATCCTTCTCCTCTACCACCATATGATTCTTGTGATGAACCCTTTGATGATCCTTATGATAGTGATGAGTCTTTTACTTCTGATGATGATGAATCCATGTCCTCTATGACTCCTTCACCTATTCCTCTAAGTGATTTGGTGATGCATTCAAATTCACTTTTTGAAACATCATTTGATAACCCACTTTTCCATCATGATGAAGAAACCAATGAGGATTTTAGTGATGATAAACCTTTTCTTTGTGATACACCAATATATGATGATAATGAGTTTTTCACTTGTGAATCCCCATTTTTTGATGATCACACTTCCTTGAGTTTTAAGGAGTCACCAATCTTTGACAAACCAATCTATGATTCCTATAGTGATGAGGAGGGGTCTATCATTGATGAGAATGCGGAGATTCTAAAGACTGAAAGATTGCTTAGTGAAGATGAATTGATAGATAAACAAATTGAAGATTATCTTAAGAGAGATGATATTGTGGTTGATACATTTTCTTCTAATTGGGACGCGGATATCCGTCTTATTGAGAACATGCTTTTTGGGACCCTAGAGCCTACACCTTCTCCACAAGACACTATTAATCTTCATCCTCCTTTTACTATGCCTTCTATGGAAGATTACCCACCTTTTGATGATGATGAGGAACCCAATATGGATATAATAATTATGAATGTTTTGATACCTATACCTTCATATTCTCATGATGCTTTGATCACTAAGGGGGAATCTTATATGGTTGACACGAGCTCATTTTCTTATTTTCCCATGAAAGGAAAGGTTTTTGATCCTGGGATACGTAAATTTGAGACACCTTGGTTTTCATCTACTTCACTTAAGAGTGTGCCTTCGATTGATATGGCCTTCTTGTATGAGCTTACTTTGGTGATGTTACCTATTTTGGAGTTGTTCGAATGTCGAGATGGAAATTATGTATTTGATCCTGGAGTGCTTCATATATGAGAGCTTTCGTATGTTGGACAAACTTGAGACACGTTGGACCGTTCCATTTATCGAGGCGGATATTGTAAATCTTATAGTAAATGGCAACGTGCTAAGTTTGAGTGTATCATGTGAGACGAGCTTCAAAGTGGATATTCTTTATTCTCCATGATGGTTTCCCCAAGGACAACTTAATTCGGGGCCGAGTCGAGCTAGCGACTTAGGGTTAAAAAAACTCAAGCATTGAATAACTAGGTTAGAAAACGTAGAGTAGATTTTCGATAGGATAGGTTTAATTAAAAGGATGTTATAGTAGAGTTGAAGTGGAGGGGTGCCTTTCTTCGTCTTTTCGTGTTTGTTTCAAGGGTTCCTCTCTCTCATTTCATGCTTGGAGCTTATGGAGGAGGCCCGTGTATCTGGTTCACTTCGATTAGTTTTTGCTATTGTGCTATTCAAAACACTTGTGTTTAAAATGAATACCCTTTAGTTGTCTCTTCCTTAACTTGGGTTAATCAAAGTAATCAATGTCATAAGTGTAGGGGAGTTCACTCCAATACTCTTAAACATTGAGGACAATGTTTATCTTAAGTGTAGGGGAGACTTCTATCGAAGTGACTTTACCTAGACCATTGCCTTGATTTCATGATAATTGGGAAAATTAATTTTTCAAACATTTTTCAAATTTTTGATCTACTTTGGCCAACAAAAATATGCATTCATAATTTTTGCATCAATCATTTTTTGCATAACACATTTGCATTGTATATATTTCTTCTTTTATTTTTCATCAAAATAAATAAAAAGAAAAAAAATATAATAAACATGGTTTTAACAAGTTTAGACTTCTTTGACATATTAGGCCCGCCATGGATATTTTGACTCAACCCGAGTTTGCTTATCTTAGCACTCTCTAGCTAGTATCCTTAACCATGTAGTCCTTCATTGGTCTATTAGGCTAAGCATCCACCAATTTCATTACTTGAAATTTTAAATTTGTGGAGAATGGGAAATGATAGAGTTGAAGCGAGTGTAAAAGGGCTAGATAGACTTCATGGCAATTACTTGTGGCTAAACCCTTCTCTTCTTTATCTCTATTTTCTTCGCATGTATATAATTGTTAATAAATAATCAAGTACGGTTTTAATTGGTTTGTAATCTCTTATGCATTTTTGGCTAATCATTCATGGTTGATATGAGTACGTCTTAAGATTCTAAGTTAGCACGTTTTATGTGTACTAGACTTATGTCATGCTCCATATTTAGCGGGTGTTTTTCCTTTTCTTCTTTGCAAATTTCTTGGTGAGGAATAAAGAAAAATAAGAGCGGCTTATGAAAAAAAATGAGTGGCTAGAAAAAAAAAAAAGAAAAAGAAGAAAAAAAAAATAATGCAAGACTCCCAAGAGGGGCAGTGTGGTGTTAATTATAGTGACTATTGAGTTCCAATATTACCTTGATGGGTTGCGGGGATTCAATAGATTGCTCCAATCCAATATTACCTTGACGGGTTGCGGGGTTGAAGATCCAAAATCTCAAAAAGATGCGGATGTAAATTATTGCGTGAGTTTTATTTTTCTTTCCTTAGCGAGTGTGTAGTTACTTATGAAAGCATGGCATGAGGATTTTACACATAAGGCGAATGACTTATTACTCTTGAAACGGACTTGTATTAATTGTGAGCGGTTTTTCAAGTAATGGATGAGAAGATTACTTAGGATTAAAACCGTGCTTCCTTATTTTTGGATTTTACATTTCTTATACTTCACGCTTTAAATAATGACAAATTTGCCCACAAGCAATTTGCTCAATTAATAATCGGTTCCACATTTAATTGTCATGAATAAGTTGATGCACTTTTTACTTGTGAATACAATGATCCCATTTTTAAGCTTGGTATGGGGAAAGTGAAACTTGAGGGTGATAAGTGTCCATGGTACCAAAGCCCTAATCTAAGTCACTGATTTCTTTATGAGTTATTTCCATCAAAACCATTTCAATAAAAATCAAAAATATATAAATAGAATTGTTTTCTTTGCATTGCATTGTAAATATTCAAAACCATTCATCATATAGCATAGTATCATTATTAAATCATAAAATGGCTAAGGTTGGTTAATTATGAGAAAAGTGTAACTTGGTGCTTTAAAATGCTGCATTGCATGAGGACATGGCAATGGTTAAGTGGAGGGGAGTTGATAAGTGTGAAAACACTCATCAATAATGATCCAAATACCATTAAAAACACTGTCAAATACATTATATTAAACTGTTAATTATCAGAATTACGCGTGTATTTGGTGTTTGTGTATTTTCAGGTAATATAGGTACATTTGAGATAAACACGAGCTTTCAAGGATTAATTTGAAGAAAAGACGAAGAAAAGGACGAAAGAGCTTCTAAGGACTTTATTTGCCAATATTATCAAAGATCGAGGGCTTAGCTTGCAACTTTCTACGAGACGAAGGATTAAAAGAAACTTGATTTCAAAGTTATATACATTTGAAAAGAAATGAAAAGAAAAGGACCAAAAGAGAATTAAATGAAAAGTTAATTAAACTTTTCATATATACCTTGGTCATTTGACCAAGACCGGTCAACATTCACAAATCACACACGCAAACGTCTTCTTCTCCATTCAAGAGAGAGAGACGGTTTCATCTTTACACCTCAAACCTGCAATCGAAGATAACAAAAGATTCATGAAGAATTAGCCAGAGCTTTCAACAGCAAAGATGACCAGCTTCTTCTCCTCTACAAGCTGATATAAGTCAATTAGATCAAGAATGAAGAACGAAGAAAGCCCCAAATTGAAGATGATGAAGAACGAGTGTAAACCTCGTATTAAACACGTGTCAACTGCTCATTGGACAAACCACGTCACTTCACTCTTCTCGACGGCTATATAAAGAAGACGAGGCCTTCATTTGCAAGTGGTTAGCATAGGAGTAGTTTCACCTAGTTAGTTAGGAGTAGAAATAGTTAGTTAGAATTTCTCTCATCTTTTCTTGTTAAGCTTTCTGTTAACCAGTTAATACAGTTGTAACAAATTCTGTTTTCCTCCATTAATGAGTAGTTTGTAACTGTTTCTTCTTTCACCAGTAATGAAAATAACGAGCATTTCATTTTAATCTTCCTCTTCATACTGTTATACATGGTTGATTTACTTTCAAGTTTCTGAAATCTTTAATCT
Source organism: Glebionis coronaria (assembly GCA_025667525.1). Classification (NCBI taxonomy): domain Eukaryota; kingdom Viridiplantae; phylum Streptophyta; class Magnoliopsida; order Asterales; family Asteraceae; genus Glebionis; species Glebionis coronaria. The sequence continues at coordinate 350,381 of JANFOE010000922.1, forward strand.
TGTTTTCTCAATCGTATTCTTTTTCTATTTTACTGCTTTAGATCATTGTTATCGAAAGTAATCTTGTGTTTCGATGAGAAATCTTAGAGATTTGATCTTATAAGCTAGTTTGTTTTGCTTTTGAATTAAAGGAATAGATACAGTTCAGTTTCGTTAAAACGAGTTACTGCTTATAGCTTTGATAAGGAGTTACAGTTCTACTATTTTCTTTTCTAGTCAAAATATCTGTTCATAAGCTTTTTAAAAAAATCTTGTGTTTGATTTCGGATATAGAGTTTAAAATTTTGTTCATATAGGTGCGTTTTCAAGAGTTTCAATTTGAGATAGATAGGAGTAAATTTCGTCTTGTTTCGATAGGATTCAGTTTTGAGAACTCGTTAATTCAGTTAAAGATCAGTTTTGATTAGTTGAAGTGTTAGTGGTCAGTACTTAGTCTTGATTAATCATGTTTCTAAATGTTTTTCTTATAAGCTGATTTTCAGGTTTAATAGCAAAAAGCTTATGAAAAGCTTTTAATGAATCAAGTTTTTTTTAGTCAATCAATGAAAAGTTTGTCAGTCGGTTCGATATTGATCAGTTTATGCAGATTTTCAGTTTAGAAGGATTTGTTCGTTTTCTTGTTTTGGATTGGTTTTTGCAGGAGTGTATACAGTTATTCAGTTCATTGAATAGACAAAGTTGGTGGTGCGATAGTTAAAGCCGGCTCAGCGCCGCGCTACTCTTCCACAACGGACTGGCTTCGGATGTGTCGGTTAAGCACAGATTTATATTTTCTGTATATGTTTAGTATAATCTTTGATAGTTGTGCTAGTCGTAATTGTAGTGTGGAGATTTCGTGCAACCTGTATTCATTACTTATAGTATTCGCTTGTTTAAAGTAAGTCTGATAAGGTGTGTTTGGTATAGTCAGATTTAGAGGTATATTGTAATAGACAGACTGATTTAGCTTCAATTTTATACAAGTTTAGTGATTGTACACGTTAGGTCCCTGTACTTGTATACTTCTATTACAATCACAGTCCATTTCAGTTAGGTAGTTTGTAAAGTTAGTCTCTCTTTGTTAAGTAGATTACAAATTAAGTCCTTTCAGTTAGTATGGTTAGTGGATCAGTTTTAAATCTGTTGGGCTAGATAAACTTTGGGCCAGTTCTTTTAAAAATCAGTTAGTATTAGTGGAGCAGTGGATTAGCTAGTTGGGCCAGATTAGCTGTTGGGCTTAGGATTAAGACAGTATAATAGTTTTATTTCATTTCAAGATTTTAATTAGACTCTTATCAATTTGTTTTTACATTTTATAGAATTTTGATTTTATTTTTATGATAAAGATAGAACTTTTATAAAACTTGTATTATTTTTCTGATAGAAATTAGATTTTATAAAATTTGTATTTTCAGATTTAAATTTCGTGCATTTAAATGTTGTAATTGCAATGTGTTTTAGTGTAGTATGGATACGTATATAGTCTATTTTTAACTTTTTACGTGCTTTGTTGCCAAGTAGTATAAATACCATATTAGTATCTTTTAACCAAAAACAATAAGTCGAGCTTAAAAACGTTATATCAATTCGGATCGAGCTGAGAAGACAACTACACTAAAAACGAAATATTAGCCACCTAACCCCCCGTTCACTTGTAAGTATTCTAAGAAGGAAGGCTTCATTGAGGGTCTTGCACCCAAGTAGTAAATACATATATTGTTATTTTCTTGTGGATATTTAATATTAAAACTCGAAGAGGATAATCCATTTCTCTTCAAAGTCACACGAGAGCTTCTCTCTCATTCCTCGTATTGAGTTGCATGCTCACTCGCGGGCGTGCACAAATACCGATTGGTGTACAACCTCTTCCTCCGAAAAGGAAGAAAAAGAGAAAGAGTAAGACCACCATCGTCCACCAAGCCGATCACGAGAATCGTGCTTTGACTCCACCACAAGAAGCCATGGCTATTGATAATCGCACTTTGTATGAACGTATGCAATCCAACATTCATGGATATTCTAGTGCCATTAAGATTCCCGACTTTCCCGCTAACACATTTGAGCTACATACATCTATGATCAATATGGTTGCACTATCACCTTTCTTTGGTAAACAAAATGAGGATCCTCATGCTCACCTTAAGAGATTCCTTTCACTTTGCAATACCATTAAGCATAATGGGGTTCCACATGAGGTGATTAGGTTGATGTTAGTGTCATTTTCTTTAGAGGGAACCGCTAAGCATTGGTTAGACACCCAACCACCCGATAGTATCACCACATGGGATGGTTTCACCACTAAGTTTTTGAACAAGTTCTTTCCTCCACATAAGACTATGGCTTTGAGGACTTTAATTATGAGCTTTCAACAAAAACCTAGTCAATCCTTTAGTGATGCTTGGGAAGAGTATAGTGAGTTGTTGAGGCGATGCCCTAATCATGGATTGGATCAAGTTCACCAAATAAGCCTCTTTTATGATGGCCTTAAATCTCACCACCAAGATTCACTCAATGCTTCCGCGGGAGGGAGTATTCTTCTTAAGACTTATCAAGAGGCTTTGGACATTATTGAGACTAAGGCAATGGTTCAAACAAACAATCCATTTGAAGAAAAGGTTCATGTTATCCAAAATAATTCTCAAACCCCTTGTGACAACCAACTCCTCAAGTTTCAAGGAGCGATTTTTCAAAGGATGGATAGAGATAGTGAGAGGAATTTGCAAGCACAACAAGAAATGCTTCAAACTTTTAAGAACTTGTCATTGAACAATTCCTCAAATAATGTGAATGCCATCACCATTTCTTGTGTTACTTGTGGAGGTCCCCATTCTTATGAACAATGTGATAAGGTGCTAGGGTATCAAGGGGAATGCTATGCTTACCAAGAAGAACATCGTGAACACTTCAAGCCTAATATCAATCCAAATAACCTTTCTTACAAATCCCAAAGCTACCTTTCTCCACCCGGCTTCCCACCCCAACCACCCACCCAAATTCCACACAATACTCCTCAAAATTTACCAAGGAATCAAGGGCAAAGACCACCATACCAAGGAAATAACTACAAGGCACCCAATCAATTTCAACCTCAAGCAAATACCTTTTATCCACCAAATCAAGGATTTAATGCTCAACCTTTACCTTTCCAACCTCAAGGTTTTCAAGGTTATGTGCCACAAGAGTTTAACACAATGGATCTATTACAAAAAATGAATCAAGAGAATGAAAGGAAGTTCCAAGCTATGGAGAAGAAAATGAATGACCAATTCAATAAGGTTTTAGTGGTATTAAATCAAAGACCACAAGGGGCTTTACCTTCTAACACACAAACAAACCCTAGGGCTAATGTCAATGCTATTACAACAAGGAGTGGAACAACAACAAAGGATCCTTCACCTCCTAAACCTACTATTGTTCAACCCACTTGTGCTCCTACTTGTGACAAGCCTTCTACTTCTACTCCACCTCCTCAAAATGCTCCTATTCACTCAAACACACCTTCTCAACCACCTCATACTTCTCCTTTACCTTCCACACTTCCCAATGAAGAAGCTAACAAAGACAAATCTTCCACCACAACACCTATTCCACCTACACCAAAGCCTACTCTTCCATATCCTTCAAGGTTGAAAAAGGACAAGTTAAAGAACAAGGATGACATCCAAGTCTCCAATTTCTTAAGGATGTTCAAGCAACTCAACATCAATATATCCTTTGCTGAAGCTCTTGCTTATATGCCAAAGTTTGCTAAGATGTTCAAGGATTTACTCTCAAACAAAGAAAAATTGGTTGATTTGCCCAACACATCCCTTAATGAAAATTGTTCCGCGGTGTTACTTAAAACCTTACCAACAAAACTTGGAGACCCGGGGCGCTTCTTGATACCTTGTAATTTTCCCGGTGTTGAAAATTGCATGGCTTTGGCGGATCTAGGGGCGAGCATAAATCTCATGCCTTTATCGGTTTGGAAACAACTATCTCTTCCCGAGCTCACTCCCACTAGGATGACTCTTGAACTAGCCAACCGAACCATAGCTCACCCCGTAGGTATAGCGGAAGATGTGTTTGTAGGTGTGGATAAGTTTACCTTTCCGGCCGACTTTGTAGTGGTCGATTATGACATGGATCCTAGAGTGCCTTTGATTGTTGGTAGACCGTTTTTGAGAACGGGTCGTACCTTGATAGATGTGGCGGAAGGAGAATTAATTATGAGAGTAGAAGATGAGAGAGTGGTGTTTAAGTTAGGGAAAGTTTGTGATAGAAAAGAGGTTAAGGAGTCTAGACCTTGTGAGACTATTAACATTGTGGATGTGCTAGATGAAGTGTGTAATGAACACTTTCATGATGCTTGTAAGAGTGCTAGTGATGAGATACCCCATGTTGAAACCGTGGCCTCAATTGCTCCCTCTTTAACACCTCTTGAGTCCAACTTTCTTGGTGATGATGATTCTCCCATTAATTGGGAAGAAGATATTCTTACAATCCAAAAGTTGCTCAATGAGGACCCTATTCCTTCTCCTATTCCACAAGAGATTACCATTGAGGAACCTTCCATAGTACAACCTTCCATAGAGAGTCCACCTCCCATTGAACTTAAGGAACTTCCATCCCACTTAGAATATGCTTTTTTAGAAGAAAAAGACCAATTACCGGTGATTATTGCTAAAGAGTTGAAAGAGGATGAGAAAGAGCAACTTATTGAAGTTCTTAAGAAACATAAGAAAGCTTTAGCATGGAAAATATCCGACATAAGGGGAATTGATCCACATTTTTGTACTCACAAAATCCTTATGGAGGATGACTATAAACCCGCCATTCAAAACCAAAGGAGAGTTAACCCAAAAATCCATGAGGTTATTAAGAAAGAAGTGATTAAACTCTTAGATGCGGGTATGATTTACCCCATTTCCGACTCTCCATGGGTTAGCCCGGTTCATTGTGTTCCAAAGAAGGGTGGAATCACCGTGGTGCCTAATGAGAACAATGAGCTTATTCCCACGAGACTTGTGACCGGTTGGAGAGTTTGCATTGATTATAGAAAACTCAATGAGGCAACTAGGAAAGACCATTTCCCACTTCCCTTTATGGATCAAATGCTTGAACGCTTAGCGGGAAATGAGTACTATTGTTTTCTTGATGGCTTTTCGGGTTATTTCCAAATACCCATTGACCCTAAGGATCAAGAAAAGACCACATTCACTTGTCCCTACGGTACATTTGCTTACAAGAGAATGCCTTTTGGCCTATGTAATGCACCGGGGACGTTTCAAAGGTGCATGATGGCGATTTTCCATGACATGATAGAGCAAACCATGGAGGTTTTTATGGATGACTTTTCCGTATTTGGAAACTCCTTTAGCTCATGTCTCACCAATCTTGAGAGAATGCTTAAGCGTTGTGAGGAAACACGTTTGGTGCTTAATTGGGAGAAATGTCACTTTATGGTGAAAGAGGGGATTGTTTTAGGACACAAGATATCCAATAAGGGATTAGAAGTTGATCGAGCTAAAATTGATGTGATTGCTAAGCTTCCCCCACCCACCTCGGTTAAAGGTGTGAGGAGTTTCTTAGGTCATGCGGGATTTTATAGGCGCTTTATACAAGATTTTTCTAAGATAGCTAGACCGATGACTCACCTCTTGGAGAAAGAGGCTCCTTTCATTTTTGACCAAGCTTGTTTAGACTCTTTTGAGACTCTTAAGGAAAAATTGACTAAGGCTCCCGTTTTGGTTTCTCCAAATTGGGAATTACCTTTTGAGCTTATGTGTGACGCTAGTGATTATGCGGTGGGGGCCGTCTTAGGACAAAGAGTTAATAAGCATTTTCAACCTATACACTATGCGAGTAAAACCATTACCGGTGCACAACTTCATTACACTACCACGGAAAAAGAGTTGCTTGCTATAGTATATGCTTTTGAGAAGTTTAGACCATATCTTGTGCTTTCCAAAACCATAGTGTATACGGATCATTCCGCTCTCAAGTATCTTATGACAAAACAAGATGCTAAGCCTAGGCTTTTGAGATGGGTTTTGTTGCTTCAAGAGTTTAAGATAGAGATTCGTGATAAGAAAGGGGCCGAGAATTTAGCGGCGGATCATTTGAGTAGACTTGAGCATCCTTTTCAAGGAGATTTCCCACATCAAGAAATCAATGAATCCTTTCCATTAGAGGAGCTCATGTCTATCTCTTCCCAAGAGGATGCCACACCTTGGTTTGCGGATATCGCAAACTATCTTGTGGGCAATGTGCTTATTGAGGGTCTTACTTATCAACAAAAGAAAAAGTTTCTTAAGGAAGTTAAGTATTACTTTTGGGATGATCCATATCTTTTTAGGCAATGTGCGGACCAAATCATTAGACGGTGTGTAGATGGGCCCGAGGCATTTAAGATTTTAGAGGCGTGTCATAAAGGACCTACGGGTGGACATTTTGGGCCTAACTACACCGCCAAGAAAGTCTTTGATTCGGGTTACTATTGGCCTTCTATTTACAAAGATGCCCAAGAGATGGTGAAATTTTGTGATGTTTGTCAAAGACAAGGAAAAATTACACAACGTGATGAGATGCCACAAAATTTTATCCAAGAGTGTGAGATATTTGATGTATGGGGCATCGATTTCATGGGACCTTTTCCATCCTCTAAGGGAAACAATGTAGCGGTGGATTATGTGTCCAAGTGGGTGGAGGCTAAAGCCTTACCTACCAATGATGCTAGAGTGGTTGTAAAGTTTTTGAAACAATTGTTTGCTAGATTTGGTGTACCTCGGGCCATCATAAGTGATCGTGGTACGCACTTTTGTAATGATCAATTCACGAGAGTTATGAAGAAATATGGAGTGAATCATAGACTTTCTACCACGTATCACCCTCAAACAAATGGTCAAACCGAGGTCACAAATCGTGGTTTAAAGAGATTTTAGAGAGAACGGTGGGAGAGCATCGAGCTTCTTGGTCGGATAAGCTTGATGATGCTTTGTGGGCGTTTAGGACGGCTTTTAAAACACCAATTGGTTGTACGCCTTATAGGCTTGTCTATGGAAAAGCGTGCCACCTCCCATTTGAGTTAGAACATAAGGCATCTTGGGCTCTCAAGTGGGCTAACTTTGATTTAAACCAAGCCGGTTCACATAGGAAAGATCAACTCAATGAGATGGATGAGTTGAGAGCCAATGTCTATGAGAATTCTTTGCTTTACAAGGAAAAGACTAAGAAATTGCATGATGCTAAGATCAAGAATCGTGAGTTCAAAGTTGGAGAGCCGGTTCTCCTCTTTAACTCAAGATTGAAGCTTTTTGCGGGCAAGCTTAAGTCGAGATGGTCCGGTCCATTCACTATTGCTCAAGTGTTTCCATATGGAACTCTTGAGTTGTCCCAACCCGATGGTCCAAATTTTAAAGTGAATGGTCACCGTGTTAAACATTACTTTGGGGAGGACATTTCCGTTGAAATGGTACAAGAGGTCCCCATTTTCCCCATGAATTAATTCATTGAGGGACGAGTCGAGCTATAGACTCATTAACTCAAGCATCGTATAACTAGGTTTAGAGTGTTGTAGGTTAGAAATAAAGGTATAGACTTGGAGATAAGTGTAGGGGAGACCTTCTTTTGTCTTCATGATTGTTTGTAGGGTTGCTCACTCATCTCATGCTTTGGAGCTTATGGAGGATGTTAGAAATACGTTTCAACGTATATTAGAAGTATCGGTCGCTCCACAATATGATTTATGTTGTAATAGCTCGTAGTTAGTAATTAGTTATTATTTGCTTATTAACTTAAGTAAGAACCGGTCCATGGGCTTGTCATGGACCGGCCCAAGCCCAATGTTTAGCTTGGACTATAAATACCCCTTTCCACTAAGGAAAGGGGTTGGTTGTTGTCATTTCTTGTTTTCCATTCAATAAAATACACATAGTTTCTCTCACTTTCTCTCTCTAACTTTCTCTCTCTAGAAATCAACAAACCCCTTCATAGATTCATTGATTATCAATATTCTACATTTGGTATCAAGAGCTATGGGGTGATTTAAGGTAGTGATTTGTGTGGTTTTTTAGTTTTTGATTGTATTAGTGTTCTTTAAGAAAAATCATCTTGATTCTTGGTGTTTTTAGTGTTTTTGTGATTGGGATTAGTGGATAAGTATTAGTTATTACTTATTTTAGTCGAAAGCACAAAACTTTTTGGGTTATTTGGTCAAAATCTGGGCTTAATCTTCATTGTTACTGTTCGACTGTTCATCGGGAAAGGTTTCTGTTCATTCAGCAAAACTTCCGGATCAAGGAGTTCCGGATCAAGAAGTTCCGGATCAAGAAGTTCCGGATCAAGAAGTTCCGGATCAAGAAGTTCCGAGTCAAGAAGTTCCGAATCAAGAAACTTCCGAACCAAGAAGTTCCGGATCAAGAAGTTCCGGATCAAGAAGTTCCGGATCAAGAAGTTCCGAGTCAAGAAGTTCCGGATCAAGCCAAACTTCCGAACCAAGAACTTCCGAGTCAAGAAGTTCCGGATCAAGCCAAAGTTCCGAACCAAGAACTTCCGAGTCAAGAAGTTCCGGATCAAGCCAAAGTTCCGAACCAAGAACTTCCGCACCAAGAAGTTCCGGATCAATCCAAAAGTTCCGAATCAAGGTAATCTTCCGAATCAACAAAAAAGTTCCGAATCAAGGTAATCTTCCGAATCAAACTTCCGAATCAACAAAAAGTTCCGAATCAAGGGTTATTTTGCTTGTTTTTTCGACGATTTTTTTAGAGGATTTAATCTTGGTTTCTTACAACAAAAACACAACACAATTCACAAGCTTTACTTCACTGCTCGATCAACCGATAATCTCTGTTTCTTTGAAGAAAACAAAATGAATCCAAATTCGGTAATGCCTCAGATGACATCTCTGACGGATATATCAATCATAACGGGAACTGATAGCCGTCCACCGATGCTTATTAAAGAGGTGTTTGAGGCATGGCAAGGTCGAATGATGCAATATCTAAAGGGGAAACCGACATACGGAAGGCTTATGGTCAAATCGATTTTGAATGGTCCACTCGACTATGGTACCATTACGGTTGACAACGTGACTAGACCACGAGAATTTGAAGAACTCACTCCAGCTCAACAACTTGTTGCAGATGCAGATGAAAAAGCTCTTCAAACAATTCTCCAAGCTCTTCCCCATGACATCTACAGGATGGTGAGTCAGTATACGGTGGCAAAGGATCTATGGGAACGTCTTAAGGTGTTGCTACAAGGAACGTCTCTCACCAAACAGGAAAGGGAATGTCAGTTGTATGACCTGTTTGATAGATTCACCTACAACCCAGGGGAAACACTTCACGATTATTACTTCAGATTCACCACACTCATGAATGATCTGAATGTATACAATCTTGTGATTGCACCATTCCAGGTTAACACCAAATTCTTGAATACTCTACCTCAAGCTGAATGGGGTGAGTACATTACCGATGTCAAGTTAACCAGGGATCTGCATAAGTACAATTTGGATCAAATATATGCCTTCCTTCAGCAGCATGAGAAGCATGTGATTATGCACCGTTCTCCTCGTGGTATGTATCCAGATTCCTTAGCTTTGATGGCGAATCAACCAAGCTTGTCTCACAACAACACACCTTATATCTTGGGACATCAAGCTTATCATCAATCACCTTACATGACACCAGCCTTTCCCCAATACTCGATTCTACCACAACCACCCACCTCACATCAGCAACAATATCGGTTCAATGCACCCTCACCACAGTATGCTTCACAACTTCATCCAGCAAATGTTGCACCTTATGCAGCATATCCGACAAGCTACCCTGATCAAATGAGTATTCCTTCTACTGATTATGCAGCTCATCCAGATCAAGCACTATATTGTGATGATGAAGAAGTCCCCGTTCCGGTATTCCAACAAGGAGCTGACCCAGTTGAAGTGCTAACTACTATGTCTGCTTATCTCACAAGAACTTTAAGCAAACGAGGATTCAGAGGATCAGCTCCTACCAACAATCAGTTGAGGAATTCATCCAATTCTCGCCAACAAGCTACAATTGAGAATGGCAGGGTAATGGTTCAGCCAATTCAACCATATCAGGGGAGAACTTCCACATCAACCAATGTTCGCACCGCTAATCCTGCTCCTGCTCCAATGGTCAACAACCCTCCACGGGCCAATACAGGCAAGTTGAGAATGATCACATGCTACAACTGCAAGGAAGAGGGTCATATGTCAAGGGATTGTAAGAAACCCAAGAGGAGAAGGGATGGACAGTGGTTTGTAGAAAAGATCTATCTGGTAAATGCTCAGGCGCAAGGAAGGGAACTTGATGAAGAGGAGCTTGCATTTCTTGCTGACCCAGGGATTGCTGAACAAGACGTTGTCACTACGCAAAATGCAGCTTACCAAGTCGATGATCTTGATGCGTATGATTCCGATTGTGATGACTTTCAAACTGCAAAGGCTGCTTTCATGGCAACTTTCTCCAGCTTAGGGCCAGATAAGAAATCTGAGGTACTTATTAATAACACCGATAATGCCACTGATGCTAGTATTCAACCACATCAAGTTGGGCAAGAGAGTGCTAATTCGAATGAATCTTCGGTGGTGAGTCTTTCAAACGAGGAGACAAACAATGATAGCAATATCAATGTGAGTCCCCAGACTTTGAGTGGATCACAACCGGGACCCAGTTCGCATACGCCTACTCCTGCTCAACAAGATTTGGTCATGGTTCCTGCTACATTACTTAGCCAAATGAATGCTGCACTCTTAGAAACCTTAGCTAAGAATAAGAATTTGTCTGATGAGCTTGCCTTAAGCAATGAGAAAGTACAAACTTTGGAATTAGTGCCTTCGTCTAGTGTTCTCACAAATCTCGAATATGATCATTTTAGAAACAAACAAATGGGTCACTTGCAAGAGATCGAAAACTTAAGAGCAAATCTGTCTAATGAACTTAAAGAAAAGGAGTTAGTGGTCACTAATTTTCAAAAACTTCAAACTGATTTTGAATTACTCGAATCTAAGAAGACTGAAATGGAGATTAATGCCACTAATAAGATTAGAAGTCTAGATTACTTGCTGTTAAGACAATACGCTGCTTCACAACTAGTTCACTTATTTGATGCTTCATTTAGAGAATTTAACTTATCACGTCTAAAAGGCCTTCCCCCTAATCCACGGTATGCAAAACAAGCTTTAAGACATAGTCCTAGACTTTATAATGCAACTCAATTAGGATTGGCTTTAGACCCGATTGTTTTTCCCGATAATCGAACAAGTAAGGATCTAGTTGATGAGGATCGGTCATACAATTCAGCAAAATATCCCGATTGTGATTATTTTAAAATGAATAAGGAGCTTGCTAAAACTGATTTTAGAGTTCGCTTCCATATGGATAAAGATCTCATTACAGCACCAACCTACATGATAAAGGAAGAAAGCCCTAGTACATTTCCTACACTTGTCAACATGGAAGATCCTAAGGAAATTCCAAAGAATCTTCCACCGGTTAGCACTGTATGGTTAAACTTGAAAGAGATTAACCGTTACTTTACTAACTTTGACAAGGTCATTTTGGAATGTACGACTTCAAATGGCTTAAACGCCGGAGAATGGGCTTTCGAACACATGAACGAGGTGTTTAAAACTAAGATCAATCCGTTTGTCGAAAGTCTAAAAGGAAGTTTTGCATCTCTTAAGGAAAATCTTCAGTTTGAAATTGGGGAAGTTCAAAAAGTGTTTTATGAAATGGACACCGCTTACGAACTGCAACTAATTGAAAAAGAAAAGATTTTAACCGAATATGACCGATTCTTGTCTGAAGTAATATCGTGTGATGTGCTCACTACTGTAAATGTTAATTATTCGCATGAGCTTACATCTGCTGTGATTAATTGTGATGCTGTGAATATTTGTGAGGATATTTGTGATGATGTTTGTAATCTTTCTGTAAATGTTGCTGAAAATGTAAATGAGGTAGAAAATCATTCTTGTCACGAATCTAACGCTGAGTTTTTAAAGCTACAAGAATCTTATAACTTACTTTCACAACGCTTTAATCAACTAGAACAACATTGTATATCTTTAGAATTAAAACAACAAAATCAAAATGAAAATCTTTTGATATCAAATGTTTGTGAAAACGGTGTTGAGAATAGTGACAAGATGATTGCAATTGTTAAGACATTAGAGGAAGAAATCATGAGATTGAAGAGAGAGATATCATCAAAGGAAACATTCAGAATGGAACTAGAGGCTGCAGAGTCTAAAAACCAGGTCTTAGAAATTAGACTATCCACTGTTCTAGGGGAGATGGATCGGACAAGGCAGGGACTATCCGCTCTTTATGGTTCACTAGAAGAACGCTTCGCTTTTAATGCGGCACAGCAACAATATTATATTGAACAACTGAACCAAAAGTGCGAAGAAATCTCTGACTTGAACATCCTGCTCATAGACAAAAATATGGTTTTGGCTGAGTTAAAGGAGACACTTCTTCTTACCCGACAAGAAGTTGTTGATAACTTAGCTACCGACTCTGCACCGTCCACTAGTGCTCCAACAACCAAGTCAGTAGTGCTTTATAAGAATCCGCTTCATAAGAGAAACCAGCTTACCTATGATGATTATAGCCATTAAGCATGTCGATCTTCTTAGGGATATTTTAGACGATCTTTATGCCTTAGATCCCTCAAGTAGCGACTATTATTCGGCTCATGAATATGTTAAGCGAGTTCAATATTGCTTGGCTTATTTGCAATACATAGGTACACCAGGTTCTGCACTACTTAATAATAGGCCCATTGCTGTCACTCCATTTAATAAGACTCCAGGAGCGAAACCGTCATTGGCACAATCAAGTAAGACACCTTTAAAATCTGTTGCTAATGTTCCCAATTTGCCTTCTACAGGATTAAAAGAGACTACTAAGGCTAAAGGATCGCCACTCAAGAAAGCTAAGATCAAGCCCTCCACTAGTAGTGCCACAAAGAAGAAAGTAGAAGTCCACAATAGGAATGCTAGTTCAGTTTTAAATAAAACGAATCATGTTAAGACTAAAAGCTCTGCGCCTGTGCAGCAGCCTAAACCATTCATGAATTCTGATTTAAATTGTTGGAATTGTAATGAATGTATGTTTTCCCAGCGTCATGATTTGTGTCTGATTGATCACGTTAATGAAATGAATGCTATTAAGAATGGTCTTGAATGGAAGCCAACGGGTAGAACTCGTGCCCAAGTTGGCTGGCAATGGCGTCCCACTGGTAGGACCTTTACTCTAGATGGTAAAATGTGCCCTTTAACTAGGAATGCATCCATTGAGGTTAGGTCTGAGCGTCCTTTAGTTAGGAACACTCGCACTCAAGTATGGAAACAACGCCCTTTAATTAGGTCAGCCCCCACTATAGTGCCTATCAGTGAAGAAATACCTCAGGATTTGAGCCAATTAGAATCTACACCACCAATTAAGAAGAAGAAGGCTAGGAAATCTAAGAAACCTAGAGTTAGCAAATCTAAGATTATTAAATCTGTACCTGCTAATAACAAGGAACACTCAGATTCCGATACCTCTACATTGTCTTTGTGTGGTGATATTTTCAGGTGGTCCAAATCATCCTGTGGTATTTGGACTCCGGTTGTTCAAAACATATGACCGGAAATCGCTCGATGCTCTGAAATTTCGTCAGCAAGTTTCTTGGTACGGTTAAATTTGGGAATGATCATATAGCAAAGATTATGGGATACGGTGAATATCAGATTGGAAATGTGACGATTTCTAGGGTATACTATGTAGAAGGTCTTGGTCACAACTCATTCTCAGTAGGACAGTTTTGTGATTCCAACCTTGAGGTTGCTTTTCGACAACACACTTGTTTCATCCGCAACTTGGAAGGAAAAGATTTGTTGAAGGGATCTCGTGGTGCAAATCTATATACCTTGTCCTTACAAGACATGATGGCCGCCTCTCCAGTATGTCTTCTCTCTAAAGCATCCAAGACCAAGTCATGGTTATGGCATCGCAGATTATCTCATCTTAATTTTGATGCTATTAATCATCTGGCTAAAAACGAGTTAGTTCGTGGTCTTCCAAAGCTTAAATTTCACAAGGACCATCTATGTTCCGCGTGTTCAAGAGGGAAAAGCACCAAGAAATCTTACAAGCCCAAAGCTGAAGACACCAATCAAGAAAAACTTCATCTTTTGCATATGGATCTTTGTGGGCCGATGAGAACTGAAAGTGTGAGCGGTAAGAAATTCATTCTCGTCATTGTGGATGATTTTTCCAGGTTTACATGGGTTAGATTTCTACGTACAAAGGATGAAGCACCGAAGGCTATCATCACTTTTCTGAAGTTCATTCAGGTACGTTTGAATACCACTGTTCGCCGTATTCGTACAGACAATGGTACAGAGTTCGTCAACCAGACTCTTCGTGATTATTATGAAGGAGTTGGTATATCACATGAAACATCCGCTGCACGCACTCCACAACAAAACAGTGTCGTTGAAAGACGAAATCGCACACTTATGGAAGCTGCTAGGACCATGCTTATTTATGCGAACGCTCCATTGTTCTTGTGGGCAGAGGCTATTTCTACTGCATGTTTTACCCAAAACCGTTCTATCATTCGGAAACGCCATGGAAAAACACCTTATGAGCTTCTACATGACCGCAAACCCGATGTTTCATTTTTCCATGTGTTTGGTGCTCTGTGTTATCCAAACATCAATAGTGAGAACTTGGGTAAGCTTCAACCAAAAGCCGACATAGGTATTTTCATTGGTTACTCACCGTCCAAAAGAGCATACCGAATCTATAACCGTCGTCTTGGCAAGATTGTAGAAACTATGGACGCTGATTTCGACGAGCTGACAGCGATGGCTTCTGAGCAACACAGCTCTGAACCCGCGCTTCATGAGATGGGACCCGGTGCTATAAGTTCCGGATTAGTTCCCAACAATCCTACTTCTACATCATTTTTACCACCATCAAGGCCCGAGTGGGATAAACTGTTTCAACCGTTGTTTGATGAATTCTTCGATCCCCCGACTGATGAAGTTCCAGCACCTGTAGTAATTGCTCCAATACCTGAAGTGGTTGCTCAAGTTAACGAACCTTTATCTAATGCATCTACAATTCACATTGAACCGGATGCACCTTCACCAAGTGATTCTCAAACTACACCTGAATCATCACCCCTACTTGTGCCTAATGATGTGGAAGAGGATTCTACTGATCACGACCTGGAATATGCTCACTTGCAAGAGCTTCCTTTCTTTGGTGTAGCGATCCCTGAAAACCCTTCAGCCGCGTCTACCTCAGAAGAAGCTCCTTCTATTGTTCACTCTAGACCACCTAGGATTGAAAACCATAGCACTAAATGGACAAAAGATCACCCAATTAGGAATGTTATTGGAGATCTAGATCGACCAGTCTCTACGCGCCATCGATTACAAAAGAGTGCACTTTATTGTTACTTTGATGCATTTCTCTCTGAAGTTGAACCCAAAAATTGGCAGCAGGCTATGACCCAATCTTCTTGGATCGAAGCTATGCAGGAGGAACTCAATGAATTCAAACGACTAGAAGTATGGGAATTGGTTCCTCGCCCTGACAAGGTTAACATCCTTACTTTGTTATGGGTTTATAAGGTTAAACTTGATGAGATGGGTGCGGTATTGAAGAATAAAGCTAGATTGGTCGCTAGAGGATATAAACAAGCCTTGGGTATAGACTTTGAGGAATCTTTTGCTCCTGTGGCTAGATTGGAGGCGATTAGACTATTCCTTGCGTTTGCTGCTCATATGAACATGATCGTCTATCAAATGGATGTGAAGACGGCATTTTTGAACGGTGAACTAAGGGAAGAAGTTTATGTTAGTCAACCGGATGGGTTCGTCAGCACGGAGTCTCCTAACCATGTGTACAAGCTTAAGAAGGCTCTCTATGGGTTGAAACAAGCTCCACGCGCGTGGTATGATCTCCTGTCAACATATCTCATGTCGGAAGGCTTCTCCAAAGGCAAAGTGGACCCCACTCTATTCACTCTCAAGGACGGCAACGACATGCTTCTGGTACAAATTTATGTTGATGATATAATTTTTGCTGCCACTAACATAGAATTGTCTAAACAATTTGAGAAGATAATGTCCACACGCTTTCAGATGTCGATGATGGGAAAAATTTCATTTTTCTTAGGATTACAGATTTCTCAGAATCCCAGAGGCATCTTTATAAATCAATCCAAATATGCTCTAGAATCTCTTAAGAAATATAACTTTGAGAACTGTGACCCCGTAGATACTCCAATGGTGGAGAAATCCAAGTTAGATGAATATAGGGATGGGATTATTGTCGATCCGAAACTTTACCGTGGAATGATTGGCACCCTCCTCTATCTGACTGCTAGCAGGCCTGATTTGCAATTTGCTGTATGCATGTGTGCCCGGTATCAGGCTCGGCCTACCGAAAAGCACTTACATGTAGTTAAAAGGATCTTTCGGTATCTAAAAGGAACACTTCATCGTGGTCTATGGTATCCGAAAGATTCCTCGATTGCTTTAATATCATACGCATATGCCGATCATGCTGGATGTCAAGATACGAGGCGTAGCACTTCTGGATCTGTGCAACTCCTTGGAGATAGATTGATCAGTTGGTCTTCAAAAAGGCAGAAAAGCGCTGCAATATCAAGCACGGAGGCTGAATACATCGCCATGTCCGGTTGTTGTGCTCAAGTCCTTTGGATGAGATCACAATTAACTGACTACGGTCTTGGATTTAACAAAATCCCGATGTATTGTGACAACAAGAGCGCCATTGCCCTTTGCTGCAACTATGTTCAACACTCCCGGGCCAAGCACATAGACATTCGCTACCATTTCATCAAGGAGCAGGTGGAGAACGGAGTGATCGAGCTGTATTTTGTCACTACTGAGTATCAGCTGGCGGATATGTTCACCAAAGCCTTAGATCGAGGACGAATCGAGTTTTTGATCGACAAGCTTGGCATGAAATCATTCACTCCAGCGACTCTCAAAGAATTGGCAGAAGAATCAGCTGAATAGTCGTGGTAAACTATTCAGAGTATCCTTTGGTTGTGATCATGTATATTATCGTAAATATATAAACCACAAAAGAAAATACAAAAATATAAAACCTAGAAAAACCATAAAAACTATAAAACCAAGAAAAACCATAAAAAATATAAAACCTAGAAAAACCATAAAAATTATAAAATCAAGAAAAACCAAAAATATTTTTTCGTTTAAAACGGGCATGTCTTTTAGTACGGTAATATTTACGGCCTTAGAAATGTCGATCAATATTGACACGGTGCCATAAATAGAGTCCGTATAAAAGTTGTACATTTTTAAAACATGCCCATTATGGTTTGTAGTTATTTCTGACTGCAACCCGGTTTTCATATTAAAGTCACGTATTTCCATGGAAAACGTTGGCTCAGAACGGGAATTCATTTTCTCGGGCGTGATTTACAAGCCAAATCATGCAAAGGGATCAAGTTTACTTTACAACTTGGTCTAACACGAATTTGTGTACGTCTCAGTGCATTAATTTGTTAAAATAAGAGAAATCTTATTAAAACCACGAATCAAACTTTTTCAAGAGATAAATTGGAAATGCTTTCATCAATATTTGACTCTTTAAACAATGACTACAGCTCTTTAAATAGAAAACGGGTCATCGTTTAAGGGGGAGAAAATATTAAAATCATCTTCGTCATTAAAATTGATTTTCAAAAGTGATTGTGAAAATTAAGGGTTACATGGTATTTGAGTGGTTTTGCTTTAGAAAACGACTAGTGTTCGTTCTAAGTGATAGGCATGGCTTTTAGATGTTGGAGATATGCTAATAGATGCGTTTGCTAATTTGTGTGCAAGTTAAACAAGGGTTAAGTAAAATGAAAACAGTTAGAAACAAAAAGAAAAACGGAGTGAAGTTGGAGGACTTAAAGTGACATGTTGTGAAAGATGATTAGAATTTGACCTAAGTCAAATAAAACACCCCCGCCCCTTACTTTTCTAATTCACTGTTTATCTAATAACTTGCCGTCATTGTTACACACACAAACACGCATTCAAACATCTCGTCTAATCACTCCATCCTGGTCATTCACATAATAAGGTAATCTACATCATATTTTAACTTATGAATTCATCTAAATCGCCATCTATATCCTCTTAATTGATTCAGATAATTAACAATTATCAGATTTAGGGTTATTCCTTAATTAGGGTTAATTGATAAGGGATTTATGGTGGGTTTTGCTCGGAATAGGTTAAATGATGAGTAAATTGCTTTAGATTGCCTTAGAAACTCACAAACGCGCTAGATCAAACATCTGAGTTTTGTTTGTAAAAGTTCCGGATGAACATGGCTTAAAACTTCCGAATGAAGGATTTCTTCTGAAAAACTTCCGAATGAGGAAGTTCCGAATGAAGGACTTCCGCATGAAGGAAGTTCCGAATGAAGAACTTCCGAATGAAGGAAGTTCCGAATGAAGAACTTCCGAATGAAGGAAGTTCCGAATGAAGAACTTCCGAATGAAGGAAGTTCCGAATGAAGAACTTCCGGATGAAGGAAGTTCCGAATGAAGAACTTCCGGATGAAAGAAGTTCCGAATGAAGAACTTCCGGATGAAGGAAGTTCCGAATGAAGGAATGTTCCGGATGAAGGAAGTTCCGAATGAAGAACTTCCGGATGAAGGAAGTTCCGAATGAAGAACTTCCGGATGAAGGAAGTTCCGAGTGAAGAACTTCCGGATGAAGGAAGTTCCGAGTGAAGAACTTCCGGATGAAGAAGTTCCGAATGAGGAGAAGTTCCGAATGAGGAAATGTTCCGAATGAAGATGTTCCGAATGAGGAAAAGTTCCGGATGAAGAGTTTGATTATTCTTGTTTGCATGCTATATATGTACTTGTTGATTTATGAAATGTGTTATGCTTAGAAGTAAGAATGATATATATCTATATGCTTTTGTGCATCAACCTTTCATGTCTTATCTTAAGCAGATAAAATGACTAATCCAACAGTACAAGCTATCCAAGAATCTAGAGAAGCCGATATTGCTAAAGCACGAACCCTTAAGTTTATACCCAACAACTACCGGCTGAAGCAAGTCTCTAAATCCACACACCATGGTTTTAAGGTCGCCATAGCCATTCTCGATAACTCTCATTTCAAGAACGCCCTTAGGAGTACAGCCTCGGTGCCTTATGAGTATATGTTTGAATTTTGGGCTACCAAGGAAATTACTTCGAACAAGATCACCTTCACCATCGACAACAAGCAGCAGACACTCACCGTTTCAGACTTCCGTATCCGAAGTCCGATTGACTTATGTGCATTTCTTGCTCATGAGTATAAGACTTCGGTTACTCCATCCTTGGTGAAGAAAGTGCTGCACGATAGGAGACTTCGCGCCAAAACCCGATTACCCCGAATGGAGTTCGAGTACTATGCCGATGAGATCCTAAAGGCTTTGAAAACCGTCCAACGGCCAGGACTTCATGAATCAGAAAGAGCTCCACCTCCAATGGATCCTGCTCAAGATAATCAGATTGCTCTTGACTTCTTCGTCACCAATGATCTTGAGTATCTTATGAAGGGGTCATCAAAGTACGCAACCTCCCTAACCTTGCTGAAAGCTGCCAACTGGGGGACAATACCCTATATCGAGGAAAAGGTAAATCGACTCTGGGTCCCAAAAATGAATCGTAATTATGATATGTATGCTGTCATAGGTGCATCTCATTGGGACGAACGAGTCCGAAGGGCGTACAGGGGTTGCTGCTTGGTCAATTCTGGAAGCAATGTTAGATCCGACATCCGCATCTCCAGCATCTTAGGAATGAAAACTGAAGCCAAGAACGGCTACTATCATGTGACGGAGATTCGCTTGAAAAGGGAGGATGACAGGGAATACAAAATCCAGCAAGGAGATTTTTCCATCATTCGCCTTGAGGATATCGAAGATATGCTGCTTCTGATGACCAGAGATCAACTTACACACATTCCTCGTGAAGACCTGATTGCTTTGAATACAGCAATTCGCATGTTCACACGAAGCGTTGTCATCAAGTCACGAGTTGAAGACCTTCAGTTGGGAGTCGAAAGCTATCAGAGGAAGCTCAATTTAACCCGTCCTGTGAATCAAGTGCTACCTCAACATGTAGAAAGATGTCCATATACCGGAATTTCTGTCCCGAATTACGGCATTTTCTACTTGAACAGTCGAGGTTTGATGAAGTTTATGAGGGTGGGGGAGCTCCACAAGTATAGTGATGGAACTCTTATACAAGTCAGAGATAAGTTGGAGCATCTGAACTCGGGTGGGACTTTGCCAGAGATGACGGAGGATTGGCATCCGGGTTACCGGCAGATGGCGAAGTACGTGATCAAGAAGATTGATCAAAAGCTCCGTGAACGAAGATTGATGAGGAGCTTGGAAAGATTCGTGGGTGGTAGACCATATGGAGTGCACTACAGGACACTGCAACGATCCATCTAATGGGTCGTACATTTCAGGTCACTCTATATTGGTTTTCAATTGTGAATATGTATATTTGTGAATAATGTGCTTGAATGGCTTGTTGTAGTGATAAGGTATGATAATTTTTCAAGAATTTCTCACGAGATTCTAAATCTTTCAAAATATGTCATACCAAAGCACTACAACTATCCCTTATTAACTTAAGGGGGAGCAATAACTTGTTCTATGGCCAAACATCAATTTCATTTTTACCCAAAGACCGGTTAATCCATTCAATATCCCAAATATTAATGGTTAACATTTTGGATAAGGGGAGAAAATGGGATTAAGGAGACGTAAGTGATACTTGGCTAAAAGATGAAAAAGACTTAATGATAATCCAACTTAATATGTGTTAAGCACGTGTTAAGGGGGAGCGTTTTTGATGATCAAAACACCTAAGGTACAAAACTTTTGATTTTAATATCACAAGTACCTTAGGTGATTTTCAATGATTTTTTCATGGTGGCAATTCCTTCCCAAAACACGCTTAATTCACGACGGATGTGGTGACAAAAGGGTGGTAGGAATAGGTTTAGTCCAATGATTCATCAGAGCCGATGGTATCTTCCCAAGGACAATTCCCTAGTTAGAATTAGAAGTCCTAGGAAAGATGGAGAAAGAATGTGAACGTAGCTGAATGCCGACCAAGTACTTAAGCTAGCACTGGAACAATCACAACAAGGTGCTAGTAATGACGTATTGGTAAGCATTGAAGGGGTTGAAGAATGAAAAAGAAATGTAAAGATAAAGGGTGTAAAGAAAGAAGCCCTCCTTACAACTTTAGGCAGAAACCGGGTCAATACATATGCTATTGAGGTCATTTTTGTTAATGATTCTCGGTATTGAAGAAAGACATCATGGACCCAGTGATGCAATGCACAACCCTTCCCCAGCTAACTCAAATATCTCTCAAAAGGTATTTGTTTTAATCACACGGAGATCAACACGTTATCTATTGGTTTATTCACTCCGAATAAACTGGTATTGAAAAGGTGGCACTCCTCTCCAGCCATCGCTCACTAAATCAAAACGCACAATCGAGTCTAGAGCCAAGAGATCATCAAAAGTCTCATTAGGACACTTTCCATTTATTCCTTGCTTTCTCACACACTGTGAAAAGTAAGAGATTTTCATGAGTCCTACGCAATATTCCTGTAATATTGCCAGAACATCCGAGTAATACGTAAGTATTACAATGAAGATGGAAATCCTGCTTGAGCCAACATCAAACAAGCTCATGGTAGGTTACACGTGCGGTTCTTTTAGAACCAATCTTGTGAAAAACTGGAAGGTAACAGTGGTTTAATTCTTAATTGAACTTAAACTCGTTCCAGGCCTCTTCGCATTATCATATGATCTTGCCAGAACACTCAGAGTGACTCTTTATTGACCACAGTGACGAGTGGAAATCCTTCTAGTGTCAACATCAAACAGCACTTGGTAGGTAACGTGCAAGATTCTTTATGAATTGAGCTCGTGACAACTGGAAAGCAACGATGGTGAAAATCTTAATTGAAATTCACTTGTTCCAGGTTTCATGAATTGACGGCTTTTAATCACAAGGATAATTTATCCAAGTGATTCACTCTTTATGTTCGCAGTCAGCTTTGGACGGTCGAATAAAGAGAACGGGTTCACCCGCGAAATCCTGTCAGGAAGTTACTTAATTGAAACTATCCTTCACGGGTACGATATCTAATATCGTCCAACGGTCTTCACCGACCGGAGGTAAAATGCTACCGAATTAGAATAAAATGTTCAAAGCCATTTTATTCGTGTCGTTGCTGTGTACCTGCTAAAGACGGTGGCGTTGCTGTGTACCTGTTGAAGACGATGGCGTTGCTGAGTACCAGTAAAGACGGTGGTGTTGCGGTGTACCTGTAGAAGTCGTTCCCACATGCTTATGTCTTTTGCAACAAAGTTCAGCAAAAATTCAAGAAAGTACAAGATGAAGTCTTCCGCTGTACCAAACTCTGAAGCTTTCAAGAATTCAACAAAAAGATGTAAGTGTGTGGAACATGAAGTCACGAGGAGGCAAAGTTCACAAGAAAGGCAAAGATCGCACGTGAAAGGCCAAAGAACAATGCTCTCAAGTCAAAGCCAAAAAGATCAAATCAACATATTCACAACAAAAGAAAGAAAAGAAGAAAAGACTACGAGCTAAAGAACGAAGACTTAGTATAGTATGCTAGGTTTAGAACTTTGTAACGTGGAGTGACCTCCCTTAGGGGGAGATTGTTAGAAATACGTTTCAACGTATATTAGAAGTATCGGTCGCTCCACAATATGATTTATGTTGTAATAGCTCGTAGTTAGTAATTAGTTATTATTTGCTTATTAACTTAAGTAAGAACCGGTCCATGGGCTTGTCATGGACCGGCCCAAGCCCAATGTTTAGCTTGGACTATAAATACCCCTTTCCACTAAGGAAAGGGGTTGGTTGTTGTCATTTCTTGTTTTCCATTCAATAAAATACACATAGTTTCTCTCACTTTCTCTCTCTAACTTTCTCTCTCTAGAAATCAACAAACCCCTTCATAGATTCATTGATTATCAATATTCTACAGAGGAGGCCCTTGTATCCGGTTCACTTCGTTACTTTAGTGATTTTTCATTGACACCTTGTGCTTAAACATGATTTCACTAATAGTTGTCCTTTCCTTAACTTGGGTTAAGCAAAGTCTATTCATTGTCATAAGTGTAGGGGAAGTTTTTATACTTCCATGCTCTTAAACATTGAGGACAATGTTTAGCTTAAGTGTAGGGGGGTCTTCTATCGAAGTGACCTTACCTAGAACTTGTCATTGTCTTGCATGATAACATGGAAAAATTTTCAAACATTTTTCAAATTTTTGATCTACTTTGGCCACCAAAAATATGCATTCATAATTTTTGCATCAATCATTTTTCATTTGCATAACACATTTGCATTGTATATATTTCTTCTTTTATTTTCATCAAAAAGATATAAAAAGGAAAAAATATAATAAGGACATGGTTTAACAAGTTTAGATTTCTTTGACATATTAGGCCCACCATGGATATTTTGACTCAACCCGAGTTTGCTTATTTTAGCACTCTCTAGCTAGTATCCTTAACCATGTAGTCCTTCATTGGTCTATTAGGCTAAGCATCCACCAATTTCATTATTTGAAATTTTAAATTTGTGGAGAATGGGAAATGATAGAGTTGAAGCAAGTGTAAAAGGGCTAGATAGACTTCATGGCAATTACTTGTGGCTAAACCCTTCTCTTCTTTATCTCTACTTTCTTCGCATGTATATAATTGTTAATAAATAATCAAGTACGGTTTTAATTGGTTTGTAATCTCTTATGCATTTTTGGCTAATCATTTATGGTTGATATGAGTACGTCTTAAGATTCTAAGTTAGCACGTTTTATGTGTACTAGACTTATGTCATGCTCCATATTTAGCGGGTGTTTTTCCTTTTCTTCTTTTCAAATTTCTTTGTGAGGAATAAAGAAAAATAAGAGCGGCTTATGAAAAAAATGAGTGGCTAGAAAAAAAAAAGAAAAAGAAAAAAAATAATGCAAGACTCCCAAGAGGGGCAGTGTGGTGTTAATTATAGTGACTATTGAGTTCCAATATTACCTTGACGGGTTGCGGGGATTCAATAGATTGCTCCAATCCAATATTGCCTTGACGGGTTGCGGGGTTGAAGATCCAAAGTCTCAAAAAGATGGCGGATGTAAATTATTGCGTGAGTTTTATTTTTCTTTCCTTAGCGAGTGTGTAGCTACTTATGAAAGCATGACATGAGGATTTTACACATAAGGCGAATGACTTATTACTCTTGAAACGGACTTGTATTAATTGTGAGCGGTTTTTCAAGTAATGGATGAGAAGATTACTTAGGATTAAAACCGTGCTTCCTTATTTTTGGATTTTACACTTCTTATACTTCACACTTGAAATAATGACAAATTTGCCTCCAAGCAATTTGCTCAAATAATAACCGGTTCCACATTTAATTGTCATGAATAAGTTGATGCACTTTTTACTTGTGAATGCAATGATCCCATTTTTAAGCTTGGTATGGGGAAAGTGAAACTTGAGGGTGATAAATGTCCATGGTACCCAAGCCCTAATCTAAGCCATTGAATTCTTTATGAGTTATTTCCATCAAAACCATTTCAAGAAAAATCAAAAAGATATAGATAGAATTGTAATTTTGTTCATTGCATTATTAAAAGTCAAAATCATGCATCATTTAGTTTAGAGTAGTGTAGATGCATCTCATATGGCCAAGGTGGATTAATTATGAGGAAAATGTAAATTTGAGCTTTAAAATATAATATTGCATGAGGACATGACAATGTTCAAGTGTAGGGGAATTTGATATGAGCTTAAACTCATATCCTTTTATCAACAAATAACCCTAAAACATGAAGCAAAATACCAATTTATTTGGCAAAAACAGTGTTATGTGGTATGTTTGTGTTTGTGTACACTTGTGTAGGTAAAAAGATACATTTCCAAGCAAACAAGAAAAAATCAAGCTCAAATGGATGATAAAGACAAAGAAGGATCAAAAGTGACAAGACTTTGAAGTACAAGGACCTATCTTGACAAGTTATCAAAGTTGAAGGACTAAAAGTGAAAATATTGTAAAAAGTCAAGATTCAAGTCAAACTTGGTCAACTCTCAAGTCAACTCAGTCAAAGGATCATTTTGTTCAAGAATCAAAGTTGAAGGACCAAATATGTCAAAAGAATGAAGATTCTAGCTCAAAACAAAAATCTGCCAAGTTAAAGGACCAATTCTGCCAATATTGGAAAGATATTCAAGTTTGATCCATGTGACAAGTATTTCAGCCAATGAGAAGAAAGGAAACAAAGCACACGGATTGAATATTAAATATCCACTCAGCCGCCTTACATTTATTACCCAATCCCAACAGTTCAATCCGTGTGACCAAAATTTAGCCAATCAAACGCTGACACGTGGCGTCTTCTTCAAAGAAAAAATTTGCCAGGATCGCATTTTAGCTACAAGCAATTTCATGGAAAGTTTTCAACATCAAACTTGATCGTTTTGAAGAGACAAACTCAATGGTGCCAATCAATTAACATAACATCTACTCAATCAAGAAACCCCAATTCCTTGTTCATACCTGCAAATGCAATATGCAGAATTTTACACGTGGCAAGCTGGGATTGGTTCTGACACGTCACCAACCCCAACAAACTCTTCCTTCATGTCTATAAATAGCTGGATTAGACTTCATTTTCACTTGTAGCTTAAATTTGTAAAAACACATAGTTCTCAATTTACTTTCCTTTTTCCTTCAATTCTACCCTAGATACTCAAGAGTCTGACAAACTCTTGAGTTAGTTAGTCAGTTACTAGCTTCCAACAACCTTGTAACCGTTTTTCATTGAATAAATTTTGAATTCAAGCTTTCCCGCCAAAATTGTTCTTACCATTCCTGTTCATACTTTGCTGCTATTGGATTCTGTTGTTGCTGTTAAGTGTTTGTTATGATCAAAGATTGATCATAATTGACATTGGAGAAGTTTTGCTAGCTGTTTGAAGATTTCAGTTCATTCCTTTGATTTTTGAAGAATTCAAACAGAATGATGATTCTAGTTGATTTGTTAGCTGAATTTGTTGATTGATAGTTTCCTAGTGATAAGGTGGTGGTTATCACTAGGCTAAGAGAGCTCAGCGCTCCTCTTCTTCTCAAAGGATAACTCCAATAGGTTTTAAAGTTCTTGTTTCAATTCCTCTAAAAAAGTCAAATGCATGATTTCTTTCCCTAGTGTAATCTGATGGCTGCCTGATAAAGTTGTTTGTAGTTGCTGTTTGATTGATCTTTGATAGCTTGTAGCTTAATCCTGCTTGTTTGTTCTTTGATTTGGATTATATTCTAACAAACTGCATTGATTCAGTCACTATTGGTCTTGTAATTGGTTTGTAGTTCTAGTAGAGTTAATTGATTGCATTTAGCTCTATTACCTTTCATTTTGATCATTGAGTTTAGACTGCTAAATCAATTGAGTCAGCTTAAATCAGTACTTAATAAGCCCTTGTAAAAGTTTGAATAACCAGTTAAAGGAGTGTTTGGGACTAGCTTAAAAAGAGTTTTCAAGTTTTGAGTTTTGGAATTTTAGAGTTCATTTGTAGTTAATAGGTGTTATAAAAGTGTTTTCAGGCATTCACAAGTCAAGTAGAAGGTCAAAAAGGCAAATGGCTTTAAAAATGTTTGGGTCAGTTTTCATTCAGATTTAGTTTTAGAACTTGTCATTTTCAATTGATCAGTATTCATTCCATACTTAATGAAATTTTACCAAATTTGTTTCTATTTGTAGCTTACATCATATAGTTTCATATTCCAAAAGGATTTTATACAGTATTCAATAAGCAGTTAGATATAAGCAAAAATCAGATAAGCCAACTTAAAGCAAGTTTCTGTAACTTGTAAACTGAAATTTTATATCTCAGTATTCTCTTCATAAACTTAGCAATTTTTCTTCACAAATCCCATTAAGTAGTTGAGTTACATGATTTTTGAGATTTTTAGCTTTTTGAAAAAAAGCTGGTCAACGCTTGGTCAACATAAGCCCAATTTTAGCTTAATTCAGTTTTAGAGCTTATTACTTGATGAAAAACGTTCTAGTTTGATTTCCCATTCCTTAATTCAGTTGCTTAATCAGTTTTAATCAAAAAATCAAGTTGTGACTGATTGGATTTTGCTATAGCTTATTTTGTGCTTATTGATAAGCACTCATTTGCTTATTTCTCATCTTTAGCCAGTTTCCTTGGACACAAGTAGCTTATTTGAGATTTCAAGAGTTTTGCAATTTGTCTCATCAAATTTGGTTGAGTAATAAGCTAGAACGAGCTTATTTTTGATCTTAACCCGTTTTGTCTTAAAAAGTTTTGATAATTGCAATCTAGTCCCTTTTGTTTTAATCAGTTTGTAAATCTGGCTAAAGTTCCATGTTTTTAGGGTTTGCAAGTGTTTAATCCTTGTAGTTTTAAAAGTTGTTAAAATCAGTTAGCATTTTGTTAGTTTGTTACACTTTTGGTTAGTTAGTTATAAAATTTGCATTTTTGATCCTTGTAGTTGACTGTTTTGCACTTTTAGTCCCTAGAATTGTTAGAGTTTACATTTCAAGCATTTATCTTTCATAGAATTTACAATTTCAGTCCTTTAAGTTTCATATTTTACATTTTGAGATTTTACTTGAATAAAAACGTGGTATTTGCAATATGTTTTACATATAAGTAGGTAATATTTTTCCATTTTGCAAGGCTTTGATTGAATTAGCAAATAGATTAATCAAGCAAGCTTAACAACCAAGAACAATTAAAAACCCGATATTGGTTGGACTTTCCATTAGCAAGAACTGAGAAAAAAACGAACTGCATTATACTCAATTTCACATACCTTGAAACATAAGAAGGAGGAATTAATTCTTGTTGAGTTGGGCAGTCATTTACGCATTGAGGAATCTCTCAGGGTGTATGAAAGTGACAAGCCAAAGAGCAACAATGTTGTTGGTTCATCAGTTGTCAATATGGTGGAGCATAACAACTCCATCAGGTACAACGACAACAAGAGCAACCGTAAGCATCAGGATAACACCAAAGCAAATCCTAACAAGAAGTCATCAGTGGCTTGTTGGAAGTATGGGAAACCTGGACATTTCAAAAGGGATTGAAAAGGTATTGGTACTGGAAGCAAAGCTAGTGGATCAGGCACAAATGGTTCAGTGATTGGTTCTAACAACACAACACTGAAAGGTCAGAATATGTTTAAGGAATCTCTCCAGATTTATTATGTTACATATGTATCTGAAGCTTATTTTGTGCAGGATGGTGATGTTGCGTGGTGGGTTGATTCTGGAGCAACTGTTCATGTGTGTAAAGATAGATGCTGGTTCAAGACTTATGAATCACTTAATGATGGATCTATTCTTCAAATGGGAAATGAGTCAACAGCCCTAGTGCATGGAGGTGGTTGTATATATCTTAAGTTTAGTTCTGGAAAGATTGTTAGCTTGTAAGAAGAAAGTCCATGTGTATCTAGAGTAATCATCAACAATCACGAGAATATGCTTTTTCCCGTTAATACTCTCTACACGCATGGGACCACATAAATCCATGTGTAGAAGTTCCAATCGTCCTTTTGAGCTTGGGGTAGTCTTTCTTTTGAAAGACTTCCATTTTACTTTCCCCAACTCACAAGAAGAACAAAGATGGTCTTCGACGAATTTCAACTTAGGAAGACCGGTCACAATATCATTCTTCGAAAGCAAGTTGATGGTGTCAAAGTTGAGATGTGACAATCGTTGATGCCATAACCATGCTTGAGATGATGAAGCTTTAGCCATTAGGCAAATTGGATTTGTTGAAGATGTGTCTTGAAGAGTTACTGTGTAGAGATCAGAACCACGAGAACCTGTAAGAAGGTCATTCCCATCGTAGTCTCTAACATAACAAGTAGATTTCCGAAAAGCCACTTCCAAATCCGCATCACAAAATTGACCAACCGAGAATAAATTGTGATTCAGTCCCTCGACGTAATAAACCCGTTTGATAGTGAGATTTCCTTGAACCAAATCGCCATATCCAAGTATCGGTGCAAACTGATCATTTCCAAACCGCACCGTACCCAGAAACTTCTCCACGAAGTTAATGAGAAGCTTGAGATTGCCCGTCATGTGCTTTGTGCACCCGGAGTCCATTATGAATAGGATGATTTCGACGAGCTGCAGAATAATTAGAAGACAATGTAGCATTTGACAAATGGGAGCCCTTGATAGAAACGGGTTCCAAAATAGTAGTGGACCTAGATTCTAGAGGCAAGCTAACATTCATATACCCAATTAGAATAGGGGTTGTCTTAGGTACCCATTTGTATCCGGGTGGTGTAAATCTTGAATACCCCCGTGTACATGTCCTAATCATGTTCTCATAAAGCTTCTTTAACTTGCTTTGTTTACGTAGAGTAGTGGATTCTAACGCACTTAGTTTCTTAAGTGGTTGATCAGTGGATTGGTTCAAAGTTCTTGTGGGTTCACTAGTACTAGTGGGCACACGAATAGGCTTCCTAGTTCTAGTATTCACGCCATTATGATTAAGAGCACAAGCATCATGATTGAAAGTACGAACACATTTTCCACATTCAACACAAACAAATTCAACATTCGAGGTCTTAGCATTTAAACTGTCATTACATGCAGTTACAGACGTTTTATTCTTAGAAAACTTAAAATTCCTACGGTGGTCTTCTACTTCCAACTTCTTTCCTTGACTATTGTTAGGCATGACCTTATCTTGCATTCTATTGCTCTTAAGCTGTGGTCCGCTAACGCTAGTAGTGGGGATTACTCCTGTAGAAGAAGATACACGTTGATTAGTTTTCCTAATATTCTCAGGTAACCGCGATGTGCCAGTTTGAGTGAGCTTAGTGTTCATCTTATACATTCCAGGTGTTATCACATTGCTACTCTTATCATTTTCTATCTTAGGCGAAGTCTGTGGGGATTGTCCCAAAATAGATGATTTTGGGCATTTAACCGCATTTGGTTGACGAACGGCGGATGGTTTACCCAAAACAGACTTTCCATTCAATTTCTCAATGAGTTTCTGTAACTCACTTATGGCTATGTCCCTTTCTTTTAGCTGAGCTTTCAAATCATTTATTTCGAAATCTTTTTCATTTAGTAGACGAAACGAAGAAGCTGACATTTCTTGACACTTTTTATGATTATGAGATTATTCACCTTTTTGTAAAGCAAGTTCAAGAGAAATGGAGTGTTTCTCAAGTTGAGAAAAACTTTTCGAAAGTTTGTTATATGACTGAATTTGTTTCAAAGCTCTACTTCAAGATTGCGACATTTCGCGTCCGATTCTGACACTAGACATGCTACATGACAATATTGATCAAGATCGGTATACACACCAAGTATATCATTCATATGGTCAGCATAAAAGTATTCCTTAGAAAGTCGATCAATTTCGTTAGAAAGTTGGTGTTCTTGTGTCTTTAATTTAATTTGAAGAAAGTCAACTTCATCTTCAAGAGATTTGACATAGCTTAAATCAGTTAACATTTCCTCAGTGAGAGCATTATAAAACATTTCCACATTTTTGGAAAGATCATCAATTGTTGGAACAATGCATTGTTGAATGACGACTTCTACTTGTGGGTTAGGTTTAATATTCCAAATGGTATCCCTAGAAACTTTTTCATAGTCGATGACACCTTTGTACAAATTTAAAACCCCTTGTTTTATAAACTCAAATTGCTGAACACTTTTGCTTTTCTCATCCCATTTACGTTTTTCATCCAAAATTTGTTTTTCTAACAAAATTGATTGCTTTTTGAAACTCCTTTTTAAAGAAACTTTCTTTTGGGGTTCATCACTTGGTGGTGGAACATTATTGTACATCTTTTGTTCTTTGGACAGTTCTTTTTGAGGAACAAACTTAATATAACTATCAGAATCAGAAAGGTTTATTAAATCACTTAAGTTTGATCGACTTTCTTCTTGTTGACGAATGATTTCGTCGCAGTCAGGGGAAGCATAAGAGCAAGATTATCAACATAGCAACCGATATCATAAAGAGCAGGCTTGGTACTTTGGACTTTCTTGAGATATTCAGGCTTGACAAAACTTGTTTTCATATTTCTATTGAGCATATTCATAGTTTGAATAGACTGACCCGTTTTGTAAACAATGTTGTTTAACGTGTCGACTCTCTTTTCCAAAGCAAGAATTTTTTCAATATCCTTTTCTTCACGAGTTCTATAAAGCTTAGTTTGTTCTTTGTTAACCGACTCTAATTCAGTAATTTGGAGTTTATGTAGCAGCAGTTGTTCTTCAAGTTCCGATATCTTCTGTTTTGACATATGAATTTCGTGTGTTACTTCAGAACAATATTGTTCGTTGAGCACCTTACGTTCATATACCAAACCATTAGCTATTGCAACCCGTCGATCAGCTTCTTTTACATAATCACACTCTTTAAGCCTGTCTATCTCCTCGGCTAAGGATGCGTTTGCTTGCTTCAGACGTTTATTAGCTTCTTTGTTTTCATCAATTTCACGTTTTAAAGAGTCAATAATAGACGCAAGCAAATCACGGTCCTCATCCGAGTCAGTATCCTGAACAACTTTTCCGTCATCATTACACATATGTTGTGAGTCCGTAGAGATATTGCTATCCTCCGTGTCCATTACATATGTGTCATTGATGCTTTCGGGTTGCTCAGGATGACGTCGTTCATTAGCAAACACATTATAGTTATCATGTGATGGTACCTTTTCAAGTGGCTCAGAATCATAGATGGGTCCAAAAGTATCATCAGTCTCTGGGATCACTTCTTAAATCTTTGCCATGTACACATAATGTGCCTCCAAATCTTGATCATCGGCTTCATCATCAGTGTCATCACGCTAGTCAACTTCATCTGCTGTGAGTGGAATTCCTGCTTCTTCTTTCTTACACAGCAGCATCTTTTCCTTGTGATATCCAGAATCCTTAACCCGTTTTGGCTTCTTGCATTCCCTAGCCATGTGCCCAAATCCCTTGCAGTTGAAGCATTAAATCACAGTCTTCTGCACAACCGGAGTGCCTACAGTATCTCTAGCCCCAACTTGATTCAGCAACCTCTGATTATCATACCTAGCATCATGATCATACCGAGGTGCATAATCAACTTCCTTATATCTAGCATTGGATGATGATCTGAGGTTGTTGTTGGTAGGTTTGTAGATCTTCTTATAAGTTGTGGTGAGTAAAGACATGAGTTCTTTAATCTGCTTGTCCCTTGAAGTTTGTTCATCATCACTGTCTCCATCTGACTCGATGTCATACTTTGGAGGTGGAGTGGGGACAATTGCTTTTGCTTTGTGTTTAGCAGCAACTAGAGGTTTGGTGGATGAGCTTGATGACTTTGAGGAATGAGTAGGTGGTTGTTGACGGGGAATGGGTTTTGTTGAAGTAGCAACCACAAAAGCAATAGAATTTGCAGACCGTTCTGCCTTTTCAGCCCTTAGTTCATTCACTTCATTCTGATGTTGTTTCAAGATATCATAAAGTTTGTGATAGGAGATGGTCTTGATATCTTCCCTTTGTTTAACTAAGGTCACAAACCTTTGCCATTCCGGTTTGAGTTGAAGTAGAAACTGAACATTGGCATGATGATTGGAGATGGTGCACTGATTTCTGACAAGCTCATTCATCATTTTGTAGAATCTCGAGTAATATGAGTCAATGGATTCACCATCTTCAGATGTGAATTTTCCAAACTCCCAAAGTAGATTAGTCTCGAGATCTTGAACATTGATCGACTCACCTTGCTTCAAATTGCATTCCACATTTCCATAGCATTAGGACATGCATCAACTGTGGAATAGATATCGTTATCAATTCCAGTGAGTATGAAGTTTACAGCATCAGCTTCAGCTTGGAGGAGATTCTTTTTCTCAGCAGAACATGTGTCAAAATCCTCCATAGCTCGTATAGTTGATGAAGTACCATCCTCTGCCTGTGTTGTAATTGATCTGAATTCAAAAACTGGAGGTGGATTCTCAAGGCAGTGACGAAGAGCAGTTCGGTTTTCTTTTCCGTCGAGAAATCTGAGAAAACGAGATCTCCATTGAACGTAGCAACCGGCAGTGAGCACAGGTGGATTACCGTTGCCACCTTGTTCCAAACGAATTTGATTAGCAGTTGCAATGTTGATGTTGTTGTTAGACATGGTGAATACTTGTGGATGAATTGCAGATCTTAGTGGATTTGTTGTGATGATGTGTGGTTAAAACTGAAATTCTGAAAATTCAAAAAAAAATATCTCGGTCCGACAATAAATTCCTCAGTCTGACAAAACGGTAAGCCGAAAAATTTTGTATCGCCAAATTTTGAATTTGAGTTAGAAATAGCCAAAAACTAGTAGGGAAAAAATTTGATTTTACTTGACCTAAAAATTTTAACTCTTTTTTTTAATCTTCGTGTAAACTATGTTCTGAAACTAGTCTAGATAGTGGCTAAGTCTAAAAATTACTCAAACAAAATATCCATCGGAATGTCCATCGGAATACATGTCGAAATGTCCATCGGAATACCTGTCGGAATGTCCTATCGGAATACCTGTCGGAATGTCTAGATCGGAATGTTCTATCGCAATGCACTGTCGCAATGTTAGATCAGAATGTTCTATCGCAATGCACTGTCGCAATGTTAGATCAGAATGTCCTGTCGGAATGTGGCTGTCGGAATGTTCAGATCGCAATATGGCTAGAACAAATTGGACAGAGTAACGACTCAATATCCCTTGAAACCGTCGGAATCCCAGATAACAATGTGCGATCGGAATATCTCGTCGGAATAAGGTATCGAAATCAGGGTGATCGCAAAGTAGAATCCTTGGATTATTGCGATCAAGCCTCACACTTTGTACTTTCCGATGGTAACACTTGCTTGAATTTCGGAATGAAGAAAAACAAGAAATTTCGCAACTTTTGATCCAAAAGATTTGTGTTTTAGCCAAAAACAAGATACCCAAATCACTACTTCTAGTATGTAGATGATTTGTATCAAGAATAGACCATGAAAAACACAAAAAATTTTGGGACGTGAGATATAGATCAAAATAGCCACGAAAAAATCAAGAACACCACACACGAATCTTCAATCACCTATCCACTATAGGCTCTTGATACCAAATGTTAATCCCATTTCAATCCATAACACAAGATTCTAGAGAGAGAAAGAGTAGAAAAGTAGAGAGAGAAAATAGAGAGAATTGGAAGGTTTAAACTTTTACTAGAGAGATAAACTAAAAGTGAACCAACACCCTCTTCCACACATGGAAGAGGGTTTATATACCCTTGGCATATGGGCCGTGGATTTAAGTGACTTGGGCAGGGCTTGGCTTTGTTTTGGGCTTACGCCCCTAACTTATACAATATTAGCTTAAAGTCAAAGCCCGGTTTTCCCGACTAACCTATTACAATACAAGACCATTAACGACTAAGATGACCTATTACATTCTTGTTCGACTATATAAAATATAGGGCTAACAAAACTTGTAAAAGCTTCAAGGGAAGTAAGGCCCGACCCTGATGTCTTTGTCTTGGTACCATATGAGATAAATGGAATAATGTACCAAATGACTCCTGATCAAATTCAAGTGTATCTAGATAGAATGGAGTCGGCTAAGGCTAATGAAGCAACAAAGGTTGAGATCTTGAAGGTGTCCACTGAGTTTGTAAAAGAAGTGGGTGGTAACCCTGAGGTCTTGCTGAGCAAGAAAGGGGGAGATGAGTTTATTCAGAAGCAGGAGGAGGAACTCAAGGCCATTCAGGATGAAATGGTCTTAAAGCAAAAAAACAAAGAACCACACAACTCAAGAAGTTGTATGACCAATACACCAAAGTCGTCACCCAAAGAAGAAAGCCTGAACCAATCTCTAATCTTCAGATCATTCCTCATACCACACCAGTCTCAGTATCTGTTTACAGAAACAATGATGAGAGGAACTTTGAAGTCATGAAGAAATTTTCATTTGGTGATTTCGGTCTCAGTGAGTGGGACGAAATGGGAAGGATTTTCAGGACTAAAACAAACAAGTGTGTCCTTGAGATACTCAACTCTCTCAGTAAGAGATATGAGAGGTTGAATCAAATGAAGGAACAATTGGGAATCACTGAAGATCTTCCTTTATTTGAACAGGATCCTACCAAAGCCCAGGGAAGAAAGAGAAAAAGAGTTGAGCTTGAAGCTGAGACTAAGATCTCTGGGTTAGAATGCAATCGTACTCTCCCTGAAAATGTCCCCTTTGTGAACAACATGGTTATAGAGGAACCTGAGTGGGGTATCTTCTTCATTGATGTATTTGGGGATCAAGCATTTAAAAGAATGAGTGACATAGAGAAATGCACCACTGAGAGTGTTCTCATCTTTCTTGTGATGGCTGGACAAATTCAGACTGATGAGAATAAAAGATTTGGTGAGAAGCCCAGGGAGATAATTGCTAGGAGGCCTGACAAAGAAAAGGTGTTAAAGTCATCAAGGGTGAAGAGGGAAGCAATGGATTCCTAAATAACTGTAATCTTTTGTTTTTTATGTTTCTTGTATCAGACTATTCAGTCTTATGTAATGATGAATGAAAATGAAGTACTTTGTTATATTAAGTCTTTTCATCAGGTAGAATAGTTTGTAATAAGAAGAAGCCTCTTTGCTCACTTATAACAATTTCACTTAGGCAAATTTTATATCCAAATAGGGGGAGATTGTTAGGTCAATTAAGTACCTAATGACCTCCCTGAAGGATTTGAATAACAATCAGCCTAAGTGAATTATTAACCTTGAACATAACAAGGTCACTGAGTGAACAGTCACTCAGTGAGTTGCCTTCGAGTTCCTAGACTGAGTCTAAAAGGAAGACTCAAGCATTCAGAGAGGCGAAGCTCAACGAATGTCTTCTATGACAAAGAAGAAGGTGATGGGTTCAGTGAGTTGTGGCAATAGACTCACTGAACCCCATACGATCTCCCTGAAGAAAACAAGCATTCTCCAAGACTGAAGAAAAGGCGGGATAAGTTGAATTGTGACAAGATGAAGTACATCACACAATTAGCGTGACTTACCCTTTTGGGATAGATGGGGTACTGACATGTGTAAAGGACTTACGTCTTACTACTTAGAATAGGTTAAGACAAGATACTACACTGTACCAATAAGACAAGAATTGCACATGGGCAATTATTGTCTTCTACCCACTTTCCTTCTATAAATAGGATGCTTATAAAGGAGAGAAAATCAAGTTTGTGTAGTAAATGCTTTAGACATTCACAAACAAGTTTTCTCTCCTCCAAACACGATCATACACTTGAGTTATAAACTCCTGTTGATAGAATCGTCAAGCTTAGAAATCGTTAGGATTGGACTAGCTTGTTAGTGAGGAGATCACAAAACCACACATTGTCTATTCAATCCCTATTGTAGCTTCGTATACAATAGGGTATAATTCTTTAATAAAACTAAGAGTTAAACGTTGAAAACATTGTGTTATTTACTTACTTGTATTAAGTTTATTGCATTACTTAACCATGGGTTAGGACTATACTTAGTTTACTTAAGTATAGTACTAATTACAAGGGACCAACAGGTCGGGGTATAAACGAATCCAAGTTTCCCCGGTTTGTATTAAAATAGCATTTTGACGAAGGTATAAAGTTAAAATAGTCGGGTTAAAAAGTTGGAAAACTTGGGGTAGAAATTTGAAAAACTCGGGTTAAAAACTTGAAAACTCGAGATAGAAAATGAATCAGATTTTGTATTTTATTATTTTCGTTGACTTTTTGGATTTATGAAAAGGACAAAACAATTCGTGCAAAAAAGTCATATTTCGTGAAAAACATAAACTTCAAGCAAAAAAGATCCTCGTACAGAATGACACCTGGCAACATTTTGGTGGAGTCGCGAAATCGCGCAAAAATAAATAAAGAAAAAAATCGAGCAACTTATATAGCGTAATTTGACTTTTTTTGGCTCATCTGAGTAATTAATTCTTTTAATCTACATGAATTATTTGATTCTCACAACAATCTTTTGTCACCAAAATCCTCCAAATTTTTAGATAAAAAACCCCAAAATCAAATCCTAACTCTCAATTTTTGATGATTTACTACATGTTTATATGTTCTGGAATGTTGGGAGGCTTTTGATTTGTGATGTTTCTGATGAAAATATAACAATAAAGTTTGTGTACGTAGATTCATGGCTTTGTGTGTGTGGTGGATCAATACTTTTGTTCTTGAAACGAAGGCACAAAGCTTCTGGAGACTTAATAAAGGGAATGAGGATAAGCACATACTTAACCTCGGCTTTGTGACAAATTAACTTTTTAATTCTTACACAACTTCCAACTTTTGCTCTTTTATATATGGATATATAATATAATATAATATAATAGGAATGAGATAAAATTAAAATATTCTTTTGCATATAGGGAGAATTTCATATGTCCTTCTTTTGACACAAAATTTCATATATATCCAATTTCACTTAAAAATTTCATATATATCCCTTCTTTTGACACAAAATTTCATATATATCCAACCTCACTTTAAAATTTCATATATATCCAATTTTAAACATAGAATTTCATATATGTCAAATTTTTTACTTGAAATTTCATATATGTCCAAATACTTAATTTATATATACTTAAAAACAT
This sequence comes from Glebionis coronaria, assembly GCA_025667525.1. Taxonomy (NCBI): domain Eukaryota; kingdom Viridiplantae; phylum Streptophyta; class Magnoliopsida; order Asterales; family Asteraceae; genus Glebionis; species Glebionis coronaria. Next base: position 388,135 of record JANFOE010000922.1, read on the forward strand.
AAAACACATATTGAATATTATTTAAACCTAAAATAACTATTATACATTTATTTCTTTTTCTTATACTTACGTATGTATTCATATATTTTTATATAAACAATGTCTCAAATTATTATACGCACACACATTAATGCAAAACATATTTTATCAAAGTATTTAAGAATAAAAAAGAAAGTAGTGTCACAACTTGATAAGAATACTCATTGTTGCCTTATTATCTTATTGCAAGGTTAGTTAGGTTTATTTTTTTATGGAAATTTAATGATTTGTCATTGTTTTGGTGATTAGATGTGCATATTATTAGGTAGGAAAACATATATATAATGGTTATTTTAGGTTTAAATGATAATTAATATGTATTTTGAGGTTTTAATTATATATAAATTAGGTATTTGGACATATATGAAATTTCAAGTTTTAAATCGGATATACATGAAATTTTTAAGTAGAATTGGATATATATGAAATTTTGCATTAAAGGGAGGGATATATATGAAATTTGTAAGTAAGGTTGGATATATATGAAATTTAGTATCAAAAGAGGGATATATATGATATTTTCCCTTGCATATAAATGATAAGAATGATTTTTTTCATTAATTTAAAATCAATGGATGAGATTAAACCATAATCCTAACTAACTAAATAACTAACTAAATGTTTAAACATGATTTTAAAGAGTTTTCAAAAAATTCTTAAAAAGTTCTAGTAGATTAGGTATGCTGGTGAATTTTTTTTTGTAAAAAAAGTTTTTATATTTTTGAGTTTTTATGTTATTCTAATGCAAAAAAACCGAAATTTTGATGCATAAAATTTTATTAAATCGTTTTTGTGCATAAAAGTTTAATTTTTATATCTAACTTCTTTTAACTTTTTGTTATAAAATTTGATTGCGCGTCAAGCTATAATAATGAAAATTTTGTGCAAGTAAAACTTTTGTGCATTAAAGTTTCGTATTTTGTGTAATAAAATAATTTTAAAAACTTAAAATAAAAAAAGCTTTATTCACAACTTTTTTATGCACTAACACCCGATATTGTGAAATATTTTCAGATCTTTTGAGCACTTTTAAAAAATTTGTGTTTAATTATTAGTTAGTTAGTTAGCACTTTATTATATCATTAGGTTATACCTAATAAAGTGTAATAGAGATTTGTTAATTTTTTAAACTTATTAAAAATGTTATAATATTCATTTAATATCATCTATTTTATTTAAAATTTAATAAGTTATCTTTATTTATGACCTCCTTTTTTTTTAATTTTTTTTTATAAATTTGATACTTATAATTTTATATCTTTTTTTAATTAATTTTTTTCATCAATTTTATTAAAAATTTTTATCAAATAATTTTTCTTTTTAATTTAAAGAAAAACATAAAAATAAAAATATTATTCTTTATTAAAAAATATTAAAAAAAGAAGTTTTTATTAATCATTTTGTTTTACTAAATAAAAAATAAAAAATATAATGTATGAGTTCCAAATTGGTAGAAGCAAATACCCCGAACCGAAGACCGATAAATAGAAAATAGGTCCTCCTAAACAAATAAAGAGAAGAAAAACAATTGTTAGAAGGAGAAGAATATGGGAAAAAAGAAGAGAGAGCAGCAACAAAATGGCGATGGCGGCGGCTGTTGTGATGAGGTTGAACAGAAAAAGAAGAAAATAAAAAATAAGAATGATATTCGTACTGTGAGCATAGCCCTCCCTGGCTCTATCATCGATAATACTCAGTCATTTGAGCTCGCTACCAGGGTGCGTTTTTTTATCTGCTTATATATATATATATATATATATATATATATATATATATATATATATATATATATATATATATATATATATATATATATATATATATATATATATATATACATATATATTATGGTTTTCAACCAAATTTGTCTTTGCAGCTTGCTGGTCAAATTGCCCGTGCCGCCACTATTTTCCGTGTTCATGAGGTGGTCATATTTGATACCAACCAAAGCACGCCCACTTCTGATGACAATGAGAGGGGTGCCTCCTTCTTAATACGAATCTTGAAGTACCTTGAGACCCCACAATATCTAAGAAAGACTCTTTTCCCCAAGCATAAGAGCCTCAGATTTGTCGTGCGTTTACATTCTCATCAATCAATATTAAACGCTTCTTCTTCTTTTTAATATTTCTATCACCGTTTCCAGGGTTTGCTGCCACCACTTGATGCCCCACATCATCTTCGAAAGCATGAATGGGCTCCGTACAGAGAAGGTTCTTCTCTTTCTCTCCTGCCCTAATTAGTTACCATACTATGCTAGTACAAGTCAGAATGTTAAAACATGCCATTTGTTTGTATTCCTACTTCATTAGATTTTTATTATTGTCATCTGATCTAACAGTTTTGTTAGGGAATCATATTTCTTTCCCAAACTTTTTTGTGATCAAGTAAACAAGATTGCATCTTCTTAGTTCTTTATCTAAGAAAGCCAGCTCCCATATCTTCCTTATATAGTTTCTCCTTATATAGGTTCTCCCACAAATTACATCATATGGCATGTCATATGATCTAGTCGCTGTTCAAGCTTGTGCTTGAGGCGAATAAGCTCTCCCATTTAAGAAGAAACTAATAAACCGTAATAAACATAAATCATAATCATATTTCTCTGCCTAATAAATTACAACCTCCTATCTCTATATATAATAGTAATACATAACTTATTCCCTAAGACAATAGGATAAAAGGAAAGTAAATAAACTAATTATTTATTTAATATATTGATAATAATCTCTCAGGATCATATCAATACTCCGTCCCCCAAAAACACCTTGTCCTCAAGGTGTTTTGTTGTCTTGAAAAAATCGCCTGCAGTGATTCCGGGATCCCAAGTTCTTCGCTATATCCCGGGTGTGCACTTCAAGAGCAAGCAGTAGTCTTGGTAGATGCATTTGAGCTTTAATGTGGAGACTTGTAATTCTTTATGTGAATATGACCTTTCAAATCCAAGACCAGGTGAGGTACCTAGCTTACTAGGTTTACTGTCACGTGGCACCACAAACTTATTCCAAAACAGCATTGCCTTGATCTTCCTGCTAGGAATCCGTTGATTTAGTTGGACCCCTAAAGAATCTGTTCCATTTTTTTCCGGCTTCTAAATCTGACCCAAGACGACCATCTTCACCACATTTTTCTATTATGGCAGGTTGTGTTGGAGGCTTTTGAACAGGAGAGATGAAAGACTGAATTAGTTTCTCCAGTTTTTCAATCTTCTGATTCCATTGATTCCATTCTTCACGCCTCTTATCCTCTTCAATCTTTTGATTCAATTCTGCACGCCTCTTCTCTTCTTCAGAAGCTCTAATAGCCATTTGTTCCCGTCTTTGATTCCACTCATGCCATTCTTGACACCTTTGATTCCATTGATGCCATGTTTCCATTCGAGTAGCTTTTTTTTCTGATGAACAGTAGCCATTTGTTCCCGTCTTTGATTCACTCATTCCATTCTTGACACCTTTGATTCCATTGATGCCATGTTTCCATTCGAGTAGCTTTTTTTTCTGATGAACAGTAGCGATGAACAGTAACATATGAATAGTTTTTTTTTTTTGAAACCCTAGAATTGAAACAGCTCTGATACCAATTGATATGAATCAAGTTGATAACAAGTGATAACAAATAGCAACCGTAATCGGATGCTTGTAGATAAATTGATAACAAAACTAATCCTACAGAACAAAGAACAAAAAGACAGAATTGATGGTTTATAATGTCTAGGTGTCCCCTCCTCAAACAAGCTAGCTTTTTGAGTGAATTCTACACTTGAGACTTATGAACTGATTACGAGCCTAGTATGGGATAGGTTCGTATCAATTGGTATCAGAGCTAGCCTTACCTTACGAGGTTCCAACACTCGGAGTGGTGGCCTATGGAGTGGTGTGGACCCAAAGGGGGTGCCAACCGTGATCAACATAGCCGTGACCAACGAGCTCGGAATGGTGGCCTATGGAGTGGTGGCTTGGACCCAAAGGGGGTGCCAACCGTGACCAACGAGGACGTTGGTTCTTCAAAGGGTGGGGTAGTGTTATGATCCCACATCGGCCAAGTATGGGAATGGTTGATGGTTTATAATGTCCAGGTGTCCTCTCCTCAAACAAGCTAGCTTTTTGAGTGAGTTCTACACTTGGGACTTATGAACCGATTACGAGCCTAGTATGGGATAGGTTCGTATCATATAATTTACGGGGCGAGTCCCCTTTGCCCAAAAAAAAAAGATCTCATTTTGTACTACTCCGGGTTCAATCCCTTTACCCCCCCCCCCCCCCCCCCCCCCCCCCCCCCCCCCCCCCCCCACACACACACACACACAAAATACTAAGATAAATTTTGCTCAATTGTGATCATCTTGCATATCGTATCACGGAACACCAAGTTTTTGGAAGGAAACTTGGGCCCCAATTCTGCTCATTTTTAACAATGAATGTCATAGATAATCTTCTTTTTAATTCCCAGATTGCATGCTCAACAATTCCTACTTTCAGTAGTAATGCACCCCGTACGTTTTATGTTTTTTTTTTTTTTAAAACTAAATTTGCTGTTTATTGTATCTACTACTCATACCTGCTCCATCATTCAAGAAATAGAAATGATATGTCATCCAAATTATGGCGTGGATGCTATGTAGCCGCTCTTGTAAAAAGGCTCGACAATAAATCATCCCTCATTACTCTTCTAATTAATTTGTGCTGTTTGGGCTTACTGCGCATTTGATCCTGATGATCTGCAGATGTAAGTGACACCTTCATTCGAAGAAGTTGTCTTACTGACAAGCAACTATTATGGTCTTAATATGGACTTCGTAAATTATCTTTTGTGATTCTGTGATGAGATCGTGCTTGTGCAGTTTTAAGTGTAAGAAACAACCTCGAATGTAGATGAGTCCCATCGCTTTGTGTTGTTATACTTCTTTTGCAATATCTTAGATTCATTATATAGTTGTACTATCTACTCATAGCTCCTGCAGCTGCTACCTTGAGTTGTACTATCTACTAAAGTTCTCAGTTGCTTAAATTGAATGCCGGACAGCAGCGTCACATCAATGTTGTAGTATTAAAGTGGGAAAGCCAGTTTAGCTGAAACACATATGGGTTTATAATGTAAAAAAAGATGATAAAAGAGTTGGGAACTCAAGATTGCAATAATGTGTCTTTGCAGTCTACTTTAATGATTTTGTTTCTTGTACCCCAAACATCAGTTGGATTTTGTATTGTTGTTGTTTCATGATTCTATTTGCTAAAAGGACTGCTTCCTAATAAAGTCTACATGAAATAGTTCAGTAGTTTCTGTTATCAGTAGCTAACTGAAGGGGTTAAGTGATTTGTGTACCAAATCATGATTATTATTTTGTTTATTGTTTACAAGGTGTGACACTAATGCAACAAGCTCCAAGTTCTACCAGCACGCTCGTGGATGTGGGGCTCAGCAAGGTATTCATTTGATCAACATCTTTAAATTTATACTAGTTTTGCTACATGCTTCTCTTGTTATTAATGGTGTGCTCTCTTATTAATGAATTAGGTATAGAAGTTTTTGCACATGCATAATAATCTGGTGATTGCAGTCTAGAGGTGTCCATAGTTTGCATATGCATTTGCACGTGGACAAACCAGAGGTTCTTATGCAAATTATCATATGTTAACAACTGACCCTAGAGCAAAGCACCATCTTTATTAATATGATTCAAGCTGTTTATAGCAATGCTTTTGCATGATGTATTGAATGTGTGACGGCGTAGCCTCTCTATTTTGAATGTATGTCATTTGATGCTTGTTATTGTACTTGCTCGTACTGGGACTGGAAATGCATCAGAAAGTAAACTAGAACATCAATGTTGTAAAAATAAATTACAGCATTCTGGTTCAGTTTATATGTAGAATTACGTAGAAAAGGTTAAGATAGCCCAAAACATAAGAATCTATTTAAATCCCTGGCAATTACACTAATGAAGAGAAAAATAGGATTATAGAAATACTTGTTATTGTATCATAAAGGTGCTAATTGCATACCCAAGTAAGCCAACTTTCATTTAGTTTCTACTATGGCCAACATACCTTTACTTTTTGTAACCGACAAACTTAAAGCATGATGATAATAAAGTAACTCACGTGTGGAAACGACCATTTTAAAGTTGGTTACCTAAAATAACTAAAATGTTAACTTCTTATTTTAACATGTTCTTAATCCATCAAAACAACAAAAGCATGTTTAGTATATTGATGTCTTTTGTTGTTCACATCTCGTTCTCATGCCAACCAGTGGATGACTGATACGAACCGGATCGATAATAGAGATAAAAGGATAGATAGATTATATTAATGGGATAACCCGACCCCCCAATGGCTAATATTATTGAGATAAACCGACTCCCCAATTGATTAATAAAACCAATACTTTATTATCATTAAACATACCCCTAATTATAGAATTCATAATCTATTTATAACAAGACACCCTAAACTTATCTTGGTCCCTAAGATAAAACAATAAAAGGAAAGTAAATAAACTAAATAATTAACTTATAATAATAATAAACTAAATAACTCCAGGATCGTATCATTACTCCGTCCCGCAAAAACACCTTGTCCTCAAGGTGTTGCTCCAAAATCTTGCCTCGCGTGATTCCGGGATCCCAAACTCTCCTTTGAACTACTCTATTCGCATGCCGGTCGACAAGACACTCAAAATGTTGAAACACGCTATCTATGAGTTCAGCTCCGATCTTCAAGTATCTTATTAATTGATGGTAAGTGATCCCGGGATTCCATGTTCTTCTTTCTTCTACCCTCTGATACCAATTGATACGAACCGGATCGATAATAGAGATAAAAGGATAGATAGATTATATTAATGGGATAACCCGACCCCCAATGGCTTATATTAGTGAGATAAACCGACTCCCCAATTAATTAATAAAATCAATACTTCATTATCATTGAACATCATCCAATAACAACCCTAATATCCTTTATATATAATAGAAGGATAACTTGTTCAAGAACAAAATATAATAAAAGGCAAGTAAATAAACTAATTATATAATTAATATTGCTGAGAACCGCAGGATCGTATCAATACTCCCGCCCCCAAAAACACCGCCCTAATATCCTTTATATATAATAGAAGGATAACTTGTTCAAGAAGAAAATATAATAAAAGGCAAGTAAATAAACTAATTATATAATTAATATTGCTGAGAACCGCAGGATCGTATCAATACTCCCCGCGCCCAAAAACACCTTGTCCTCAAGGTGTTGCTTAAAAATGAAGCCCCGCGAATTCCTGGATCCCAAACTCTCGTTTGAACTACTCTCTTCGCAAGCCGGTCGACAAGACACTCAAAATGTTGAAACACGCTATTTATTAGTTCAGCGCCGATCTTCAAGTATCTTCTTGATTGATGTTAAGTGATCCCGGTATTCCATGTTCTTCTTTCTTCTACCCTCACTAGATCAGAATGACGCCCCTCAAAAACCCTTAAATCAATCCCAGCAGTAAGTTTTTCCAGCTCTGCACCAAAAATCTGTCCACCCATTTGTTGTTTCCTTTTCCCATGAGAAGGCACATCTCCTGCCCAATTCGGGTTCCTGTAGTCTTGGCTATTTGCTAATTCCAGAACTCCAATGTGTTTTGAATCCAAATTCTGAAATAAAACGTCTGTTTGTGGTGGGTTTTCCTGCCATATCCATCAGCAACATCAAAATCTATGACATGAACGCCTTTAACAACGTTGTCTTTCATCTCTTCTTTCAACTCTTCTTTCACCTCCTCACCACTCGTATAACTTTGCCCGCTATTTTCTTCAAAACGTAGGGTATTTTGAATCGGTTTTACGGGTACATTTGTTGTTACCGGTGGCGATATGGGATTCCGTAAAGACTGAATTAGATTTTTCATCTCTTCAATCTTTTCAATACATGCTTCACGCCACTAATCCTCTTCAATTTTTTCTTTAATCATTTGATTCCATTCTTCACGCCTCTTATTCTCTTGGTAAGTTCCAATCGCCGAATATTGCTCATACGAACTACCCTCACGAGATTGTTCGAATCTGTTTAATATTCGCCTTTTAAAATCCTCCCAAGATCTAAACGGAGTTCGACAATCACTCCAACATAACCAAGAAAGAGCTTGTCCCTCTAAACATAACTCCGCAGCCGTTAATTGATCCTTAGCCTCAATCCTCTCGGTATGAAAATATCGTTCCATGCGGTAAATCCACCCAAACACATCACCTCCTTCAAAGTTAGACATCTTTAAATCTCTTCCGAATGAACGCATGCTGTTAACCATCTTCTTGTGCCCCGGATGAACAGTAGTCGATGAACAGTAATTTCTGAACGTGAACAGTGATTCGGATGAATAGTGTCCGGGTAAACAGTTTTTTTTTTTTTTTTTTTTTTTTTTTTTTTTTTTTTGTGTTGAAACCCTAGAATCGAAACAGCTCTGATACCAATTGATACGAACCGGATCGATAATAGAGATAAAAGGATAGATAGATTATATTAATGGGATAACCCGACCCCCAATGGCTTATATTAGTGAGATAAACCGACTCCCCAATTGATTAATAAAACCAATACTTCATTATCATTAAACATACCCCTAATTACAGAATTCATAATCTATTTATAAGAAAAGACACCCTAAACTTATCTTGGTCCCTAAGACAAAACAATAAAAGGAAAGTAAATAAACTAAATAATTAACTTATAATAATAATAAACTAAACTCCAGGATCGTATCAATGACATCACCATGTTTCATCAAATTTTAACCAAGATATCATCTGTAGCTCTTACATGTTTGTTGATTGGTTGGTCTTTCCTTTAGAATGTGGTAATTGATCAAGCACTTGCACCTGGAACAAGAGTAACTGTAGCCATGGGGACCGAGCGGCAACTCGATGGTATTTATTTATTTTCTGGTTTATTTCAATTGTAACAAATTGTTTTGTTATATTTTTTTTCGATCATCTTAGAGGTCAGTGTACTCCTAGATTGTGCAGCTCTGAAAGCAAGTGAGACATTTTTAGTTTGAAGGGGTATATAGGTTATATGGGTGTTTATATCAGTTTATTTTGTGGGCTTATAGACTTATTTGAAATTGGAAAAGCCAGTAAGCGCTAAAAACTAAAAAGTGAGCTTATTGGCTTAGCCAGTTTCAAATAAGCCCAATATATAAGCTAATCCAAACAACCCCACATAAGGTGCTTAATAGAAAGTAGGAAATAGTTTATTTGTTACTGCCTCTGTCCCAAAATTTTTTTGTCCATTCTTCTATATAGCATGTCCCAAAGTCCACTTCCAAAACTCTTAACCAATCAAAAACCTTTTCCAAAGGAGTACTAGTTTATAGAACCACACCCTTATAAGGCTTACTTGGTCCCATTTTGCTAAAAAAGTTGGATAGTAGGGAAGTGAAAGAATGGCAGAAACTAAAAAACATTTACCTTGCTTTCGAAACTAATTTTGGGAATTATCTTATCTTAATCTTATTCTTAACTACTTTATAAAGCATTTAGACCATTTTCTATAATTGGAAGTCTTAAAAATTTCGGCCCAAAACATTTCTAAAAAAAGAAGTCAATATTGTTCAAAGTGTATATTCATTATTCAGTCAAAATGAAATTATTGCTATAGCAAAACATACATAACATTTTTATAAGTGAAAAGTAACAGTCCCTATATTAATGTGCATTTTTAATATGCAAAATAAGTAACCACTTTTCAAATCATATAAAAACTATCATAAACACCCTCTCATACACATTCATATCCCTTTCTCTATTCTCTCTATATCTTCGAAATAATACCAAAAAAAAAACACAACTTCCATAAAACCTTCTCCATAGCCACAGGCCCACAACCCTTACCACTTCCGTCTCTACCACCACTACCGTCACTGTCGCCACCATCAGCCGCAAACATAAAAGGTTTGTTGTGTTTTGGTGGTTTTGGTTGTAGATCTGTTGGTTTTCGTGGTTTCAAGTGTAGTTGTGATTTCGATTTTGTTTAGAGAGGGTGGTGGTATGTTTGGTATAACCGAACGTGTTTTGGTGTTCGTTTTCCTACAGACGAAAGAAATTACTTTGGATTACAACAGAAGAAAAAATCATTGGTTTTATTGTGATTAGTGTTTCGATTGAGTAATATTGACAAACTTTTTTATTATCATTGCAACGGTATTGTGGCACAAAGAAAGTGACTGATTTTTTTTTGTGGCTGCAAAGAGAAGGGTGGAGTGTGTGAAAGATCAGTGAAATTTTGGTATGTAGGGTTTTATAATGTGTTGTTGGATTGGGATGCTAGATGGGCCTGACCATGAAATATGAGTTTTTAAGGGCTAATGGGCTTATTTGGTTCTAAGGTTAAATATTAGGTTGCAATTGTTCTGTAACGAGTTGGTATATATAAATTATATTAGGCTGAAATTTTGTTAAATTATATATGAATTATATCATTGTAACTTGGGCTTAAATTTGCAAGCTTTTGTTTGGGATGCGGAAATTTAGCATGTTTTTGTTATCTTGGTTTTTAGTAAATCGCAAAAGTCACTTCTGTCGTTTGGTCAATTATATGTTTTGTCCCTACGAAACTATGTAAACCGTTTTTTATAATAATAAAAAATTTGCTTCAATTTTACACAAAATATATTCATCGTATAAGAATATCATTTTCTCGCCATAAAATTTAGTCACAAGGTACCGCCGCCGCATTTATGCTGAACTCAAATAATATAATTGTAGATTTTATAAAGTTAAAAAATAACCATAAGTAAAGAAGAAAGGGAACTTTTAAGACGAAGGGTCCGCTGGGGGTGGATTAGTCGGCCAATGAGTCGGAAATCACGGTTACCAAAAAAAAAAAAAAAAAAAACAACAATGGACATCTGTTTTAAATAGGCCGACTCTCTTAATTTTGGTTCATTAAACTTTTGCTGGTGTCGGGTTTGTTGGTGAAGGGCAATGTTAAAAATGGATTAGCTTGCTAATCAACTGTTGGTCTCTTCTCCAACACCATCCCAATCCAAGAAAACTGCAAGTTTCACCACTAGATACACAGTGAGCTTCTGTTAAGCGTGTTCAAGCCCCTCAAAAGATATTTTGTTTTGATTATGTTCCCGTTGTTAAGATTTGCTGTTAAATTGCTGATTTATCTGTCATTTAAAAATCTTAGTCATCTGCTGTCTGGTTTGTAGATCAACCACATCAGATTGTCCCATCGTCCAAACCTAAGGAAGAGTCAGGAATGTATTGGGGCTATAAAGTGAGATATGCTGCCAATATCAGCTCAGTAATGAACTGTTGCCCTTATGAGGTATTTTCTTGATTATACTATTTTATTATAAGACCAGTATTCATTTTTTCTTTCACGTGTATATATGGTAGGTTTCTTTTACCTATGTTACTTTTTGTAGGGTGGGTATGATTATCTCATTGGTACCTCCGAGCATGGTCATATTGTTAAATCATCAGAACTTGAGTTACCATCTTTCAGGTATGATTAATTATGTTGTAGCAGGGCTGATAAACAACTCCCATTGTATTATTTACTTCATTATGCGCATGCAATTGCAATATTTCTTTTGGTACGCTGTCTATGGGAATTAGGGATGTGTTTGTGGATATAGTTTCTCGATCCATAAATCAAATCTTTGTGACAAGGGACATGGATGTATCTTTTAGCTTAAAAAGTTGCAAAGGAATAAAATGTTGTAACGTTAGGTGTACTTCTCAAAATGAAAGCTGTTGCAGCTTTGATGGAACATGTTTTTTCCGGGATTTTTTCTTAATATACGACCATGCTCCTTTTACTTCAGTAACACTCGATAGTAATCAAATTTAAAATCAAGTGTAGTAATAACTTGTTCTTTCGCCTTTTATGTATTTGAATCATACTAAGTTGTCTTGATATTTCCGATTTGGCCAATTATGATAAATTCAGCTGTCATGGCAACATAGATGGATGTTTATGTCAAATCTAAAACCCTTTGTAAAAAGATTTTGTATTTTTATATAGGCTTACTGCCACGAAATAGACACTTTTATCATTGGTCTGTTTTGGTGATTAGTTTTTGTTCTTGTTTAGGCTATTATACTTTCATTTGGTGGGTTAATATGGTAAACTTTTATTTTTTGTGTTTTGTCAACTACTTAATGACATCACTAGCTAAACTATCTAAATACGTTATATGCTTAAATGCTGACGTATTTTGATGATGCGACTGATGACGTGGATAGCTAAAACATCAACCCTTTTGGTACAAAGTACTAAAATGTCAACAAGATTCATTAGTAAGTACACGTCAGCATGCATTCAAGTATGCCTTTTGACAGCTTGGACGCCTTAACCGGTTATGCTGGTTACTCGTCGACAAAAGGGGAAACAAAATTACCAATGCGACCAAGGAAATGCAAGTGAAATAACCAAATTGAACAAAAATTAAATTACCGGAATGGATCACCGTTAAAAGTAGGTTTCTGTCAGGCTAGGCACAATAGTGACCTAGTCCGACCACCATTTTCCCCGCCACCTCTACATAGGCGATTTGTTTCCACAACATGTGTTTAAAAAAGCGCGCATGCCGTGACTGAGGCTGATGCACACCCCTATTGCATCGAACACCCTGAGGCAATGAAATTATGGGATGCGTGGTGAGGCGCACGCATCAGGCACGCATCAGCTAAAGCGTGCATCGGTGCTTTATTAAGCATCATGTACTTAGGCATTATAAAGTGAATTTGGTCTTAGTCATATATATTGGGCTTTTTCTTCTGGGATTTTCTTTTTAAAATAGGGTCAATTTGACCAATTATAATAAATAAATCACATATATGATAACACTTTCGAAGATTTTGGTAATATTTACGTATTCTATCGAATGGAATTGTGAACTATGAGAATCCATGGTATATTTTGATCGTAAGTTTGGTATTTTTGTGTTTTGTGCATTGCATATAATTATAAGTACTTTTTTATAAGACTGTCGCCTCGGGTACGTGAAGCGCGCGCTTTCACCTCGGCGCCTCGCGCCTTGACGCCTCGGCGCGCTTCGCGCTTTTTAAAACCTTGTCCACAACATAGTCACATGGATCGCCAAACCCATGGCGAATTTCGATCTGGTACGAGCGATCCCATTCGTGGTACTATCGCGATCCGGATCGCCAGGGATCGCGAACCGAAACCCATAAATTGTCGTTCCCAATCGCACCCAATTGTCGTTCCTAATCGTACCGGATCGCGATCCAACAGTTTGCAAATCGGCGATCTATAGGCATCGAAAACGTGTTTGATTACTATGATAAGGGGATTCCCAAGAAGACGCAAGCTTTTCAGAAGGTATGTAAGAAAAGTAGATGTGTTTCAATGGTGGTTTTGAGATGAAGGAGAGAGACATCCAAAAATGTGCTTTTTATTACTCCGTAGTATTTTTATTAAATTATTGTTATACATTGGTTAAAACTTAAAAGTATTGTTTAACCCCTTAGTTTATTATTTTTCGCAAGAAAACCTATTATATTTGAACATTTTTTATTTGTATGTTATTATAGCGGAATTTGTTTTAGTCTAGCTTCGTCCCTGAATACAAAATGCGTAAATGAGAAGGGTGAAGGTTTACTTATATTTAATATGTTTGATTCGGATTTAAAGGGTTTTTTCTTAACTGCTCTTAAATGTGTTTCAATGAGAAGCGTGAAAGTTTTCTTATATTTATAATGTATTTTTCTTTCTTATATAAACAATACTCTTGAACCATCAAAGTATTTGTTACACCGAACCGAAATATATGGTACACCGAACCGAAGCGAACCGGAATGAGCCTACCCCCGATCGAACCGGAATTTTGAGAAATAGCGAACCACGATCCCGTACCGCGATCCCGTACCGAAGCGATCCCCGTTCCATGTGACTATGGTCCACAACAAGGCGACCAAGTTCAAATTTTGTTTTTTAAACTCAATTTTATTAAATAGAAACATTACATAAATAAATAAAAAACATTAAGCTGCCTTGATTTCGTTGTTCTTCATCTCCTGCAAGGCCTATTGTTGCGCCGAGGCAAATTGGGGTTGATTTCAGTGTTGTAGAACATTATGTCTTTGTCGCGTTTCTTTTTTTTCAGCAAGTTCAATTGCTCGACGTTGTAATTCGAGCTTTTCTCTTTCCAAGGGTGATGCATCCCGTTGAATTGTCCTGCAAATCCAACTCACGTTGCTTCAACTGAAAGTAGGAGTCTTCTTGCTCCTTTTTTTCCCAATTCAAGTCCTTCATTTTCTTCCATTTGTTGGTTACAACGTCAACAAATGAAGACTTCCCTCTTGACCAAGGTAGATGACTTCTTCTTAGCTTGGTCACAACCAAATTTACATAACCACCTTTGTCCTTGTCTTTGTCTGGTTCATCATTGTCCTTCATGTTCTTGAGTCTCTTCCTCGTCCTTGTCTGGTTCATCATTCAAATTTACATAACCACCTTGTCCTAGGTGGTTTCAGGAGTCTTTGGCTTTTTTGTTACCTTTTCGGTAAAAACAAGCCATCTCAACCTCTTTCCAACTTCGGTGATCTTTCAACATGTTCCACGCCGCCTCTAACGTTTGTACTCCACACAAGCTTTTTGGTATGCGGTGAGGTCATTGGCACCACTTTCGTGATTAAGCTCAATGTTATTCATGATAACACAAAAAGCACCAAGAACCCTATTTTTCCATTTGCTCAAAACCGCGCCGTACCCTCTAGTTGAACCTGTATCGGTTTCATAGTACTTAAGAACGTCTCCCCAAAAACCCTTTGTTTTTTGGCCGTTTTCTTGCTTGCTATTCTCTGACACATGACAAACCTTTGCACAAGGCGACCTCTTCCGCCGTTGTCCATTCTTTTGGCGGCTCTTTACTCTTGGTCTCAACCTGCTTGGCTTTTGAAGCACGTCTCGAGGCTTCTTAAGTTTGATGGGTGACAGCTCTTCGACAGGACATGCGTCATCATCGTTGTCAAGGTTAACCGCACCGTGATACGACCCGTGACCCGAACCTTGTCCCATAGATCGATCTTGACTCGGACCTCGACCCGAAAAGTAGTCTTGTTATACATCATTTGCTCAAAATCAACATCAAGGTTAACCGCACCGTGATAGGACCCGTGACCCGAACCGGAGTATACCATGGATTCGCATGCGAAGAAGTGGATGAATCCATAGTAGGGCGATACAAACCGGTTGGAGATTCAAAGAAAGCTTGTTGGTTGTTATTATACGGAGAGAATGCACGGTTTTGATAGTACATGTTTGGGTTTTGTGGTTGTTGTGATTGATATTCAAAGCCGGTGGGTCTAAACAGAATGTTTGGCGACACACCGGATAATTGGAAAGTCGAATCCGGTGTCACATGGGGAACACTTTGTTGAGGACCTTGGGATTTTGGGGTTTTAGTTTTGGGGGTTCTCTTGCTAGACATGATGAGATGGTTTATCTTTTGGGTTTGTAATTTGAACGTGTGAGAGAAATGGTTTAATGGGTTGGGTATTTATAGGGATAAAGTGTTTGAATTTAAATTTTAAAATTTTTAAAAAGAAGTTTAAAAAAAAAAAAATATGAAACGGCAAAATGAATTGGGAAGGGAATGTTTTTGCGTTTGAATAGATCGTCCCTGTGACCGAAAAGACCGACCCAACTTGGTCACCGCAACGCGGTCGACCGAGTGCGGAATCGGCCGGCCGACAATTTGATCGGCGTTTCGACCAGCCTCATAGGTTAAAATTTTTTAGTGGGTATATATTTAGTTGCCCCTTAACCTTTATAATAGCTTAGTACTCTTTTTTTTTTTGGTAATGAAAAGTAATTTGAAAATAATACCTTAGTACTCTTAGCTGCAGGAAGGTAAAACTGACCCGCCGACCACCATACTGATATTTGATATGGCTGAATTGTGTGCAGGCATTTGTTAATTGCCTTTGGTGGACTTGCCGGATTGGAAGAGTGCATTGAAGAAGACAAAAACCTCAAGGTCTGTGTCTGTGAATCTGTTAGGACCATATATGCATATTCATAGTAATTTAATTTTCTATTCAGTAGTTGAATTAATATGATATAGGATAAGTGTAAGAGTTAAAGTCGAACACTTTCTGTAGACCATGATCTTCATTGCCACCGGCAATAACCATTATTGATATATTTCAAATGTTGCTTTAGAGGGAGTTACTTACTTACTGTTAAGTGCACATAATAACAAACTTTCTGTTTTTCAAATCCTTTTTTAGGTAGCATAGGGAATTTGATGTTTTCCGTCCATTTAAGTATCATACCTTAATTTTAAGGAATAAAACCTAAAGTATGTTATCATTTACTAGCATGTTAAGTTGTTGGCCTGTTTTAATAAGAAGATGAGCTTGAAAGACTGACGATAAACTGGTTATTTCAGGGAAAAGACCCACGGGAGGTTTTTAGTACATATTTAAATATATGTCCACATCAAGGAAGCAGAACAATTCGAACAGAGGTATGGGCTTTTTGAACTAGGCAATTTCTTCCATTTGAATACTTGGTTTTTAAACATATCTGGTATTGGTGTAAACAGGAAGCTGTCTTCATCTCTCTTCAATATTTCCAAGAACCAATCGACCGTGTATTACAAGAGTTCTAATTGAAGTTTTTGCATTTGCTTATCATGTGTTATAGTGGGCATGAGCGCACTGTTTATTTTTTAGTTTTAGTTCCTGCAACTTTACTTTCTTGCCAGCTTTGTTTCCTTCCTATTTTTATAAAGTAGACTTCCGTTAAACCATTTTAGTCTATTGATGTATCATGATTCCCCTGTGCCTTAGCAGATGGCAATGGGATTGGCCCTCAGATATGCTGGATGAACGCGGATCCTTATGCAACTCCTTTGAAAATACATGAATGAAATGGTTAATCGACTGAAAACGTATCTTATGATGATGTACAGTTGTACACTTGTACATACTTTGGAACGAGGAGTAAAATAATGCTGGTAAATATACATTACAGATGTATAAGCAAAGCGCAACACTCCCTTTTAACTGCTGAGTTATATAGATGCACCCAAAATAGAATACGTGTACATACTTTTAAATGTGGTCTTAGAAGTAGTGCTACATAATTTGGGATCACCCAAAATAGAATAAGGAGAAGGTTTGATGCTTGCATACTGCCCAATTGGATGTCACTGTAAGCTCGAATCACTAACTACTAACTCGCCGTTCAAAAAAAAAAACACAATTTGGGATCACGCTAGATGTATCCTTATCTCATGTAAGTAAAAGTCAAAATGGTTGTGTTCACACTACGTTTATCCACATCTCACGTTAGTAAAAGATAAGGATTAGAGATGATTTTGTTTTCGGTTATTAGAGTAAATGGAGTGGTCATGTCGTGTGGTGGCGTTGCTTCGCGTTGGCCGGCGTGACCACACCAAAAGGAGCCACGTGAACCACGCTGTGGCCACAACCACTTGCGTGGAAATGGTGCAAATTCTTCAAAAAAACCCCCTTAGCAACTTTACAAAATACCTTCTTGAAATTAAACATATCAAACATCCCCGATGGCTATATTTTGGTTTTTAAAAAAATTTGATTTTTTTTTTAAAAAACCTAGTAGCCAACGGCTACTTTTTTAACAATTATTTTTTTTCAAATAATCAAAATAGCCTAACGGCTAGTTTAAAAAAAATAAAAAAATTTAAAATCATATAACGACTAGTTTTATTTTTACCATTTTTTTTATCAAACACCTATATATACCTAACTATATATCCTTTAAATTCACACACTCCAAATCCTCTTAATCTTTTACATTCACATACGAAAACATGTCTGGAAACCCCAACAAACCTTCTTTCGTTGGCCTCCTTAACACTTTTACCGGAGGTCCGTCTTCATAAGAACTATATTTGGATGACCAGGAATGGCTAGAAATCCAACGACAAACATATGAAAGTTTTCAACGACAAAGATACACTCAAATTCAATCTGACGAGGATATTGAATTCCAAAAGATTCAAAAAAACCCACCATCATTCGATGAACCGTCACAATCCTCACAACCAACACCCAAATCACAAAAAAACCCCCCGTAAACGGGCGGAAAAAAAATGTTGATTTGAGTCAACTAGTGGCGGATTTTGAGAAAACCCCGGATGTGTCAAAAACTAAGTCACATTGGGTTGCATCGGAGGAGGCATTGCTTGCCAAATGTTATGTTGAGATTTCGGAGGACCCGAATGTCGGGAGATCTCAAAAAGGAGAAACGTTTTGGTATAGGGTTATCGGATCTTTTGATAACCAAAATTTTCAAAACCGTACCAAGGATATGGTTGTTACCGACATAGCAATGCGACAATCAAAAGTGGGGAAAGTGATTTGGATGTGATGGCGAGGGCTCGAACAATGTATCGGGAAGAAAATAAAAACAACACTTTCCACCTCGAAGAAGCTTGGAATGTTTTGAAAGCCCATGCGAAATGGGACCCTCCCGAAGCCGTTGATTTAACCGGTGACGTTCCGTCGCTTGCAAATGAGGCTCTTTTTGCACCGGATGCAAGACCCCGTCCCCCCGGCAAAGAACGAACCGGAAAGAAGGCAAGATCCGAGTCGACGAGCACGAGAGCGAGTATTGGGTCGCACCCATTCGGGGATGCTATAACAACTGAATTTCGACGCAAAACTCAAGCCGCCCAAGAAGCCTTCGAAGTGTCGATAAACAAAGACAACGAGTGGCTTATGATGGAGCAACTAAATTTCTCACAACATCGACTCGCGGTTGTGAAGAAACCGAGGCTCGTTTGATCAATGCGAAAAAGGAAGAAATTTAAAAGAAACTTGATCGAAGTGAAAATTAGTTTTTTTATTTCCGAATTGATTTTTTAATTTCCGTATTGTTTTTTTAAAATTTTAGGATGTAATGTTTTTTTTATGAATAAAGTAAATTAGGATTTGAATAAATTAATTATTGAGGGTAGTTTATGAAAATAAGTGGAAAATTTGGTGTGATGGTGTGGAAATGGTGTGACCATAAGATGTGTTTTTTTGTGTGAACGGAAGCGAAAAAGCTGACGTGGCGGGGTGTTTTTTGGTGTGGTGGTGTGACCACTCCCTTTATTCTTATGTTTGGTGGTCTAAGGGTAGTTCTTTGTGACCAAATGTCATTCGTTTTTTTCCGCGTTTCTTAAAAAAAGTGGAAGGCTTAACAAGTACTATATGACTTATTATGTGCCTTATAAATGTGACAATTAATTATTGGTTTGTGCAAAAGTGGATGAATGGATCTCCTTGCATTTTTAAACATAATGTTGACACATAAGTGTAGACATATATAACAGTTAGGTGTTCCAATAATGTTTTTCTTTAAAATAACTTGTATGGTTCAAAGAGTGCACTTAGGCCTTCTAACATATATTTCAACAATTAATGAGATTGATATGCTTCATACTTGATATATGGTTCGAAGAGTGCACTGATATGAGCAAAATCTCATATCAATTAATCAACAAATCACCTTAAAACACATAGAAAATACCTAACTTTTGTGCTATAAAGCAGTATTATGTGGTATATTTTGTGTTTGTGCTTAAATAGGTAACAAGGATACAATTTCAAGCAAACAAGAGGAAATCAAGCTCATTTATGATAAAAAGACAAGAGAAGGATCAAAGATGACAAGCCATTTAAAGATGAAGGACCTATCTTGACAATATGCAAAAGTTGAGGGACTTAAATGCAAACTTTGGAAAAGTCAAGATTAAAGTCAAACTTGGTCAAACATCAAGTCAACCAAGTCAAGGGAGTCAAATAGTCAAGAATGCAAGTCAAAGGACCAAAATTGCCATTGGAATGAAGAAAGGAGCTCATTTGAATAATCTGCTAAAGACAAGGGCTGAAAGTGTTAAAAATATACAAAGTTTGGATTGATCCGTGGCTCTACCTTGGGGACCAATCAGATTGCAAGAATATTAAGTTGTGGATTGCCAAATGTGTGGCCAGCTCACCAATGCATTAAATAAATGAATCCAGTAATAGTGGGCGCACTAACTCATTCTTGACCAATCAAATTACAACACTCCATAATCATATTATCCAAAAATGGATAATGATCCGTGTGCTCAGCCATTACCCAATCAAATCTTACCACATGTCAACGTCAACAAAGAACAAGCCCAGATCGTGGATTCGGCTACACTGCATTTCAGACAAAGCCTTCTACATGAAACTTACTCGCTTTTCAACAAGGAATTCAGATATCATACTCAATTAGATTGAAATTGGATAAATCAAAAACCCCCTTTGGTGTTCTTGAGGAAGAATTTGCAATTCACCAGTTGAAGCCACCTGACACTCTCCTATTGGTCAGGACACGTCATTTACTCCAACAACCTCTCATTCAACCTCTATAAATAGGAGTAGAACACTTCATTTGTGAGGTGTAGCCTAGTGTAGTTAAGTGTGCAAAAACATACACTTTAGTTTCCCTCTCTCAATTTTGTACCTTCATTTAGTTAGTTAACAACTCTTAAGTGTTTGACACACACTTAAGAGTTTGTTAGATAGTTAGTTAAGCAGTTGTAACCACTTTTCCTTCATAAATCAATAAAAACACAAAAGTCTTCATTTCCTATTCTCATTTCATTACCTACTAAAATTCTGCATTACTGTTATGCTTTTGTGATATCATTGATCATCATTGATCAATGAGGTGAGTTTGATACGATTTTGGAAGCTATTCATGTTCAATTCAACCTAAAAGTTCATTTCAGTCCCATTGTAGCAGATATAGTAGCAGTTCTTGTTGATTTGGTTCAGAATTAGCTTTTGGAGGTGATTAATTGGTTAAAGGGGGTGTACTGGTGTTGTTCTAGCAGATTCTAGTTGGCACAACGCCATACTACTCCATCAATGGAGGCTTCACAGCTAAAAGGTTTTGAGATTCTGTTTTTGGTTCCACTCAATTGAACTTTGCATGCTAAATTCTTAGAGTAAACACTATCTGCTGCTATGATCATGTGTTTAGATTTGTTTTAGCATAATTGAGTTTGATTGATAGTCTTTGAGTGATTTTGTAGATTGAATCTTAGTTACTTGATTTTAAGTTCTGTTTTTCATCAGTAAGTGGTCTTTAGTTTTAATTTGTAGCCAAGAGTGTTTACTAGCTTATTTTCAGTCTTAATACTCTTCATTTCACTCATTGAACAAGTTTTGATAGCATTCATAGTTTAATTCACTCTTAAACTGAAAATTGCTTTGTAAATGTTCTTATCAGTCTTATAAAGTGGTGTTTGGATTAGTGAGCATTAGTGATTAAACCTTGTCAAATATTTATTAAACTTGCTCAGTTACATTTAGTTAACCATTAGAAACATTTGTGTTTAGTTTTGTGATCAAAATAGTGTTCAAAAAGGCAATTGGTTAGAAAAAGTTTGGGTCAAGGTCTGTGAACATTTTCATTCAGGAAACTTGCTTAATTCAAATATATGCCATTTACTCATTTCTTTACCATTTTGCTTGAAACCAGTTCTCACTTGTAGTTTAACATCCAAAGTTTAAGCTTGTAAGAGGAAATAATACAGTTTCAGTTTTCAGCTAGAAATCAGCTTTTTAATAAGCTAGAGACCAAATGCAAGTTTCTAATATAAAAGCTTAACTATTTCCTTGAATCTCCAATTCTACTTCACAAATGTATCAATTTTCTTTCACAAATCTTGTCTAAAACATGTCTTGAGTGGTTTCTGAACTTTTTAGCTTTTTCTTATTTTTGGTCAAAGTTGGTCAAATAAGCACTTTCTAGCTTAAATTCAAATTCCAGCTTATTCAGTGAATCATTTTCGAATTGGAAAGACATTCCATACTCCTATTGAGCTGTTTAACAAGATTGATCATTAAAATCTGATTGTGCATGTCTGGATTTTCAGTTTGCTTAATGTTGGCTTATTGGAATAAGCTATCTTGAGTTTTACTAGCTTTTAAACTGTTTCCTTATACAAGCCTAGTTAATTTTCCATTTTAAGCATTTTGAAACAAGTTGGAGCTTAATTGGTCCATTATTGAGCTTATATGAGCTTATTCATAGTTGTATGCTCGTTTTTGTTATAGTTTCCCCATTAATTGCTCTTTGGTTCTCATTGTTTGTTTCAGTTATCATTTGTAGCTAAACTTGCAAGTAATTAGGGTTTTCTAGTTTACAACCCCTTAACTTTCAGCTTTTGTCAATTTCAGTTAGGCAGTTTTAGAAGTTTGTTAAAATAGTTACAAGTTTGTTAGGATTTTACATATTAGGTCCTTTTACT
The DNA here is from genome assembly GCA_025667525.1 of Glebionis coronaria. Taxonomy (NCBI): domain Eukaryota; kingdom Viridiplantae; phylum Streptophyta; class Magnoliopsida; order Asterales; family Asteraceae; genus Glebionis; species Glebionis coronaria. The sequence goes on from JANFOE010000922.1 coordinate 410,455, forward strand.
TTCTGAAATTTACATTCCAGTCCTTGTACTTTCATTTAGCTTACATTTTTAGCACATTTACTTTTATGCAATTCAATTTTGGACTTTTGTGAATATTAATTGGTAAGTGCAAACTGTTTTAGGGATACGTAGCTTAATATTTTTCACCATTTTTACTTGTTGATTGAAATAGACATAGAATATCCAAATACCCCATCAACCAAGAACAATTAAAGACTTGACATTTTTAGGACTTTCAATTTGTCAAGAATCGAGAGAAAACGAACTTCAATATACTCAATATCAAATGGCGCCGCTGCCGGTTCATGACATTACGAGAGACTATTGATTGACGGTTTTCATTGGCTTTTGGGATCCGTTCACCCCGTGAACGTTATTTTTACGTATCATCAATAAAAAACATAAAAAAAATCAAAAATATAAAAATATAAAAACTAAAAAATAACAAAAACAATTCTTTTCCTAAAGAATTGACCAAAAAAATAAAAAACTCAAAAAACAATCTTTTTCCTAAGAGATTGCAACCAAGAATATATATTATTGGATTTCCTCGGTTTTTACGTACATATAGTATTTTCTTTAAAAAACCCAATAAATACAAAAATATTTTCTCTATATTATTATATGTAGATACGTATACGTATACGAACAATCAATACACATATCTCCATAAGTATTGATTTTGCAATACACCGTGTTAGGGAGCGTTCCGGTCCTTGACACGTGTATCGATCAAATTTAATTAAGCAAGAATAGATAAATACTTCCAATAGGCAATAATTCGAAGAATACAAACTACAAAGTGAATAGAAAGGCGATGTGCTATAAAATGCCATCTAAGGGTTAATAGGTACTTAAGTGCTTCGCGCCACCTAACCCCTCGTTCACTAGTGCGTATTCTAAGAAGGAAGGCTTGATTTGGGGTCTTGCAACCAAGTAGTAATTAGATATATTATACTTTCTTGTGGATATTTCATATTGAATCTCGAAGAGGATAATCCCTTCTTCTTCAAAGTCGAACGAGAGCTTCTTTCTCACTCCTTGCTTTGAGTTGCATGCTCACTCGCGGGCGTGCACAAATACCATTTGGTGTACAACCCCTTCCTCCCAAAAGGAAGAAAAAGAGAAAGAGTAAAAACACCACCGTCCATCAAGTCGATCCCGAGAATCGCGCTTTGATCCACACACAACAAGAAGCTATGGCCGGCGTTGACACTCGTCCTTTGATGGAGCACTTGCAATCCAATGTGCAAGGATATGCCGATGCTATTAAGATACCCGATATTCCCGCAAACACCTTTGAGCTAAAGACATCTATGATTAACTTGGTTTCAAAACATCATTTTTTGGGAATAAAAATGATAATCCACATGATCACCTTAAGAAGTTTCTTGTTCTTTGCAACACCATTAAGTACAATGGAGTTCCCCATGATGCCATTATGATGACGTATAGTCCCCAGCCGGGTCATGAGCCCGGCTCACGGGTACTGCCCGTATCCGACCCATCTCGAATGGGTGGGAATAATGTTATTTAAGCTTATGGGCTGAGTTGAACAGTAACCACACACACGTGTGCGGCCCACGGCCCGGCATGGCCGATACATGGTTAGACAGAATCATAGTCCTACTCTGATTGGGATTTATCCCAAAGGAGAGGATATTCACTCACCATAATTAGGAGATAACAATCAATCTAATTCTGGTGTTTATCCTTTCCTTGGGGCCGAAGTATCAGTGACAGCCCATTAGGGTTTCACTACCTATATAAGGAACCCCCAAGGGTTCCACAAAGGTATTACATTCTACATCCTAAAACTCTCATCCAATTCCTATAACCCTAATCGATTACTTACTCTCACGCTGGAGTCTAATCGTGGGAAACATTCCCACGGTAAGCCTAACGCATGTTGTTTAGTGTGCAGGATCCCAACCATACGATTCACTTGGTGCAGGAGCCGGAGTCCAGCCAACCCGAATTAAGCCTAATTCGGGTCTAGCAGGGATCACCCAACTTTTGTATCAACAGTTGATATTGGTACAATTTTCACTAGAGGGCAATGATAAGCATTGGTTAGATACACAACCACCCGAGAGCATTACTACATGGGATGATTTCACTAAGAAGTTTTTGAACAAGTTCTTTCCCCCATCTAAGACCACGACTTTGAGAAACTTAATTATAGGCTTTCAACAAAAACCTAGTCAAACATTTAGTGATGCTTGGGAGGAGTTCAAGGAGTTATTGAGGAGATGCCCAAATCATGGATTCAATGAGGTTCACCAAATTAATACTTTCTATGATGGATTAAGACCTCATCATCAAGATTCACTCAATTCTTTCGCGGGTGGAAATATTCTTGCTAAATCCATTCAAGAAGCTTGGGACATTATTGAGACCAAATCAATGGTGCAAACTAACACACAATTTGATGAAAGGGTTCATGTTGTGCAAGATGGTTCTCAAACACTTTATGATAACCAATTCCTCAAGAGTCACCAAGAGATACTCAAACGAATAGATAGGAATCAAGAGATGCATCTTAAGCCAAATCAAGAATTAATCCAAACCATTAAGGGCCTTTCCTTGAACAATTCCACCAATGATGTACATGCTATTGCTCTTTCATGTGAGACTTGTGGAGGTCCCCATTCCTATCAACAATGTGACAAAGTTCAAGGTTATCAAGTTGAGTGTTATGCTTACCAAGAAGAGCATAGAGAACATTTCAAACCCAACATCAATCCAAACAACCTTTCTTACAAGTCTCAAAACTACCTTGCTCCACCGGGTTTCCCACCCCATCCACCTACCCTTACTCAACCCAATCCCCCTCAATTGTTACAAAGAAACCAAGGACCAAGGCCACAATACCAAGGGAACAACTATAAGGCACCCAACAACTTTCAAAATCAAGGAAATAATTTTCATCCACCAAATCAAGGATTTAACCCACCACTCCCACCCTTTCCAAATCAAGGATACCCTCAAGTTCAAAATAAAGGATATGGGCCACATGATACTCATGAGTATGTTGAAAGGAGAATTCGTGAAAGTGAGAAGAGAATGCAAGAGCAAATGAAGCTTACAATGGAGGAGCAAACTAAGAGGCTTTTGATGGCATTTAACCAAAGACCACAAGGGGCTTTACCTTCTAACAAACAAACAAACCCGAGGGCCAATGTCAATGCTATCACAACAAGAAGTGGAAAGAAAACTCATGATCCTTCACCACCCAAACCTACTTTGGTAAAGCCTACTATGATTGCTTCTTGTGATAAGCCTTCTACATCTAGTTCACCATCCTTAAGTTCTACCACTTCACCACTAACACCTTCTCAACCTATCCCCATTTCTCCTTTACCTTCCACACCTACTCATGAAGAAACCAACAAAGCAAATCCTTCATCAACCACTCAACCAAAACCAAAACCAAGTCTCCCTTATCCATCAAGATTGAGAAAGGAAAAGCTTAAGAACAAGGATGATATACAAGTCTCAAACTTTTTGAGGATGTTTAAGCAACTTAACATAAACATATCATTTGCGGAAGCCTTAGCCAATATGCCTAAGTTTGCTAAGATGATCAAGGAATTACTTTCTAACAAGGAGAAATTGGTGGATTTGCCTAATGCTTCCTTAAATGAAAATTGTTCCGCGGTTTTGCTTAAGAAGTTGCCTACTAAGCTTGGAGATCCGGGGAGGTTGTTGATTCCTTGCAATTTCCCAAGGGTGGAAAATTGCATGGCATTAGCGGATTTAGGGGCAAGCATAAATCTCATGCCATTATCAGTTTGGAAAAGACTTTCACTTCCCGAGCTCACTCCTACTAAGATGACTCTTGAGTTGGCCAACCGTACTATAGCTTATCCGGTGGGAATTGCGGAGGATGTTTTTGTTGGGGTCGATAGATTCACCTTTCCCGTGGATTTTGTGGTGGTTGATTATGATATGGATCCGAGAGTTCCTTTGATTGTTGGTAGGCCATTTTTGAGAACGGGCCATACTCTTATAGTTGTGGCGGAGGGTGAACTTACAATGAGGGTACAAGATGAGAGAGTTGTGTTTAACATGAGCAAGTTGTCAAAGAAATCTAATGAGCCCGGAGCAGTAAAGCATATTGATGTTGTGAATGAGGAGGAAATTCAAGATGATATCCTTGATGAAGTTTGTGATGAATATTTTTATGAAGCTTGCTCAAGTGGAGATTATGACCTTCCTTATGTTGAGACCATTGCTTCCATTACTTCATCCTTGGATTTTCATGAACCTCAAGAGCTTAACTTTGGTGATTTTGTGATTTATTCCAATCCTCTTTTTGAAACCTCATATGATAACCCACTTTTCCACCATGATGAAGACATCAATGGGGATTTTAGTGATGATGAGCTCTCCACTTATGACTCTCCATTCTTTGATGTTCACACTTCCTTAAGTTTTGAGGAATCACCAATCTTTGATATTCCAATCTATGATGTTTATGGTGATGAGGAGGATTCTATCATAGATGAGAGTGATGAGTTTTTAGAGGTTGACATTCCTTTTGAGTATACTCTTCGATATATTGATGAGGAGGGGGACATACTCTTTCTAGAATCTCTATTGCATGAAGATCCTTTACCTTCTTCCTTGCCCACCTCCACCTTTCAAAGTGATAAAGGAAAACAAGTCATCATGGTTCCTTCCAAGATCTTGTTGTTACCTATTACTCCACAACCTTTCTCTCACCATGTGACCTATAAGGGAGAATCTTCTAAGGCAACCACCACTTGTAGTTTTCCCATCAAGGAACGGATTTTTGATCCTGGTATAGAGCTTGCTAAACCATCTCAGTATCCGCCTGATGCAACAAAAGGAAAATTTGTAAATTATTTGAGAGTATCACCTTATCACCTTTTGAAGAACATATGGGCAACCATTTTGGAGAACAACACCTCATCTTTTTCACCATTGCTTGGGAAGTTAGTTGTTGAATTATGTTATAAGTGGGATGGTAATTATGTATTTGATCCGGGGGATATTTATGGAGTTTTGATAATTGAAAACTTGCTTTACCTTATCATGGAGATTTTTCTTAAAAAAGGCAAAACTTTTCTTCTCCATGATAGGTTTTAGACACTTTTTAAGTGTGGGATGAGTCGAGCTAGAGACTTCTTAAATCAAGCTTGAATAACTAGGTTTAGAGGTTTTAGACTCAGAGTGTTGTAGGTTAGAAATAAGGATGGAGAGTTTATGAGAAGTGTAGGGGAGACCTTCCTTTTGTCTTCATGTTGTTTGTAGGGTTGCTCACTCATCACGTGCTTTGGAGCTTATGAAGGAGGCCCTTGTATCCGGTTTATTTTGTTACTATTGTGATTTTTCATAGACACATTGTGCTTAAAAAATGAATTCACTATAGTAGATTTTTCCTTAGCTTGGGTTAAGCAAAGTCTATTCATTGTCATAAGTGTAGGGGAAGTCTATACTTCCATGCTCTTAAACATTGGGGACAATGTTTAGCTTAAGTGTAGGGGGTCTTCTATCGAAGTGACCTTACCTAGACTTTGTCATTGACCTTCATGATAACATGGAAAATTAATTTTTCAAACATTTTTCAAATTTTTGATCTACTTTGGCCACCAAAAATATGCATTCATAATTTTTTCATTAATCATTTTTCATTTGCATAACACATTTTGCATTGTATATATTTCTTCTTTTACTTTTCATCAAAAATACATAAAAAGAAAAAAATTAATAAAGGACATGGTTTAACAAATTTAGACTTCTTTGACATATTAGGCCCGCCATGGATATTTTGACTCAACCCGAGTTTGCTTATCCAAGCACTCTATAACTAGTATCCTTAACCATGTAGTCCTTCATTGGTCTATTAGGCTAAGTATCCACTACTCTCATTATTTGAGATTTTAAATTTGTGGAGAATAGGAAATGATAGAGTTGAATCAAGTATAAAAGGGCTAGATAAACTTCATGATAATTACTTGTGGCTAAACCCTTCTCTTCTTTACCTCTATTTTCTTCGCATGTATATATGTTAATAAATAATCAAGAACGGTTTTAATCGGTTTGTAGTCTCTTATGCATTTTTGACTAATCATTCATGATTGGTATAAGTACGTCTTAAGATTCTAAGTTAGAACGTTTTATGTGTACTAGACTTATGTCATGCTTAATACTTAGCGGGTGTTTTTCCTTTTATTATTTTCTACTTTCTTTGTGAGGAATAAAGAAAAATAAGAGCGGCTTATAAAAAATGAGTGGCTAGAAAAAAAAGAGAAAAAGAGAAAAAGAAAAAGAAAAGAAAAGAAAAATAATAATACAAGATTCCCAAGAGGGGCAGTGAAGTGTTAGTTATAGTGACTATTAGATTCCAATATTACCTTGACGGGTTGCGGGGATTTAATAGTTGCTCCAATCTAATATTACCTTGACGGGTTGCGGGATTGAAGATCCAAAGTCTCAAAAAGGCGGCAGATGTAAATTATTGCGTGAGTTTTATTTTTCTTTCCTTAGCGAGTGTGTAGCTACTTATTAATGCATGACATGAGGACTTTAAACATAAGGCAAATGACTTATTACTCTTGAAACGGACTTATACTAAATGTGAGAGGTTTTTCAAGTAATGGATGAGAGGATTACTTAGGATTAAAACCATGCTTCCTTATTTTTGGATTTTACATTTCTTATATTTCACGCTTCAAATAAAGACAAATTTGCCTTCAAGCGATTTGCTCAAATAATAACCGGTTCCACATTTAATTGTCATGAATAAGTTGATGCACTTTTTACTTGTGAATGCAATGGTCCCATTTTTAAGCTTGTTATGGGGAAAGTGAAACTTGAGGGTGATAAGTGTCCATGGTACCAAAGCCCTAATTTAAGTCATTGATTTCTTTATGAGTTTTTCCATCAAAACCATTTATGAAAAATCAAAAATATATAAGTAAAATTGTTCTTCTTTGCATTGCATCGTACAAAATCAAAATCATGCATCATATAGTGTAGAGTAGTGTAAAAACATTCCATATTGACAAAGGTGGGTTAATTATGAGGAAAATGTAAATTTATGCTTTAAATATAGCATTGCATGAGGTCATGGCAATGTTCAAGTGGGGATTTGATATGAGCAACATCTCATATCAATTAATCAACAAATCACCCTAAAACACATAGAAAATACCTAACTTTTGTGCTATAAAGCAGTATTATGTGGTATATTTTGTGTTTGTGCTTAAATAGGTAACAAGGGTACAATTTCAAGCAAACAAGAGGAAATCAAGCTCATTTATGATAAAAAGACAAGAGAAGGATCAAAGATGATAAGCCATTTGAAGATGAAGGACCTATCTTGACAATATGCAAAAGTTGAGGGACTTAAATGCAAACTTTAGAAAAGTCAAGATTAAAGTCAAACTTGGTCAAACTTCAAGTCAACCAAGTCAAGGTCAAGAATGCAAGTCAAAGGACCAAAATTTCCATTGGAATGAAGAAAGGAGCTCATTTGAATAATCTGCTAAAGACAAGGGCTGAAAGTGTTAAAAATATACAAAGTTTGGCTTGATCCGTGGCTCTACCTTGGGGACCAATCAAATTGCAAGAATATTAAGTTGTGGATTGCCAAATGTGTGGCCAGCTCACCAATGCATTAAATAAATGAATCTAGTAATAGTGGGCGCACTAACTCATTCTTGACCAATCAAATTGCAACACTCCATAATCATATTATCCAAAAATGGATAATGATCCGTGTGCTCGACCATTATCCAATCAAATCTTGCCACATGTCAACGTCAACAAAGAACAAGCCCAGATCGTGGAATCGGCTACACTGCATTTCAAACAAAGCCTTCTACATGAAACTTACTCGCTTTTCAACAAGGAATTCAGATATCATAGTCAATTAGATTGAAATTGGATAAATCAAAAACCCCCTTTGGTGTTCTTGAGGAAGAATTTTCAATTCACCAGTTGAAGCCACCTGACACTCTCCTATTGGTCAGGACACGTCATTTACTCCAACAACCTCTCATTCAACCTCTATAAATAGGAGTAGAACACTTCATTTGTGAGGTGTAGCCTAGTGTAGTTAAGTGTGCAAAAACACACACTTTAGTTTTCCTCTCTCAATTATGTACCTTCATTAAGTTAGTTAACAACTCTTAAGTGTTTGACACACACTTAAGAGTTTGTTAGATAGTTAGTTAAGCATTTGTAACCACTTTTCCTTCATAAATCAATAAAAACACAAAATTCTTCATTTCCTATTCTCATTTCATTACCTATTCAAATTCTGCATTACTGTTATGCTTTTGTGATATCATTGATCATCATTGATCAATGAAGTGAGTTTGATACGATTTTGGAAGCTATTCATGTTCAATTCAGCCTAGAAGTTCATTTCAGTCCCATTGTAGTAGATATAGTAGCAGTTCTTGTTGATTTGGTTCAGAATTAGCTTTGGAGATGATTAATTGGTTAAAGGTGGTGTATTGGTGTTGTTCTAGCAGATTCTAGTTGGCACAACGCCATACCACTCCATCAGTGGAGGCTTCACAGCTAAAAGGTTTTGAGATTCTGTTTTTGGTTCCACTCAATTGAACTTTGCATGCTAAATTCTTAGAGTAAACACTATTTGCTGCTATGATCATGTGTTTAGATTTGTTTTAGCATAACTAAGTTTGATTGACAGTCTTTGAGTGATTTTGTAGATTGAATCTTAGTTACTTGATTTTCAGTTCTGTTTTTCATCAGTAAGTGGTCTTTAGTTTCAATTTGTAGTCAAGAGTGTTTACTAGCTTATTTTCAGTCTTAATACTCTTCATTTCACTCACTGAACAAGTTTTGATAGCATTCATAGTTTAATTCACTTTTAAACTGAAAATTGCTTTGTAAATGTTCTTATCAGTCTTATAAAGTGGTGTTTGGATTTGTGAGCATTAGTGATTAAACCTTGTCAAATATTTGTTAAATGCTCAGTTACATTTAGTTAACCATTAGAAACATTTGTGTTTAGTTTTGTGGTCAAAATAGTGTTCAAAAAGGCAATTGGTTAGAAAAAGTTTGGGTCAAGGTCTGTGAACATTTTCATTCAGGAAACTTGCTTAATTCAAATCTATGCCATTTACTCATTTCTTTACCATTTTGCTTAAAACCAGTTCTCACTTGTAGTTTAACATCCAAAGTTTAAGCTTGTAAGAGGAAATAATACAGTTTTCAGTTAGAAATCAGCTTTTTAGCTAGAGACCAAATGCAAGTTTTTGATATAAAAGCTTAACTCTTTTCTTGAATCTCCAATTCTACTTCACAAATGTATCAATTTTCTTTCACAAATCTTGTCTAAAACATGTCTTGAGTGGTTTCTGAACTTTTCAGCTTTTTCTTATTTTTGGTCAAAGTTGGTCAAATAAGCACTTTCTAGCTTAAATTCACATTCCAACTTATTCAGTGAATCATTTTCGAATTGGAAAGACATTCCATATACCTACTGAGCTGTTTAACAAGATTGATCATTAAAATCTGATTGTGCATGTCAGGATTTTCAGTTTGCTTAATGTTGGCTTATTGGAATAAGCTATCTTGAGTTTTACTAGATTTTAAACTGTTTCCTTATACAAGCCTAGTTAATTTTCCATTTTAAGCATTTTGAAACAAGTTGGAGCTTAATTGGTCCATTATTGAGCTTATACGAGCTTATTCATAGTTGTATGCCCGTTTTTTTATAGTTTCCCCATTAATTGCTCTTTGGTCCTCATTGCTTGTTTCAGTTATCATTTGTAGGTAAACTTGTAAGTAATAGGGTTTGCTAGTTTACAACCCCTTAACTTTCAGTTTTTGTCAATTTCAGTTAGGCAGTTTTAGAAGTTTGTTAAAATAGTTACAAGTTTGTTAGGATTTTACATTTTAGGTCCTTTTACTTTCTGAAATTTACATTCCAGTCCTTGTACTTTCATTTAGTTTACATTTTTAGCACATTTACTTTTATGCAATTTAATTTTAGACTTTTGTGAATATTAATTGGTAAGTGCAAAGTGTTTTACGGATACGTAGCTTAATATTTTTCACCATTTTTACTTGTTGATTGAAATAGACATAGAATATCCAAATACCCTATCAACCAAGAACAATTAAAGACTTGAGATTTTTAGGACTTTCAATTTGTCAAGAATCAAGAGAAAACGAACTTTAATATACTCAATATCATGCACTCATTAGCAGAACCGACTTTCTATATATTTTAGGAAAAGAAAAGAGGCCAATCATATAAGCTTAAAATGAAAAAAGAAGCCAATTCCATATTGTTAATGCATAAGCAATGCCTAAAAACATTGTTAGTATTAATTAATCTTTCTTAGTTTTGATCACGACAAATTACAAAGACATTTATTGTCAAACACAATCATAAAACGAATTATCTAACAAACACTATCATCAAGGTAATAATCATTACACTAACATATCTTAATCATGCTTAGTGATCATAAAAGTGATTAGCCGTAAAACTCACTTTTGTCAAACATTACAAAAGATTTTTAATAAACTTTATTTTTAAGAAAATGTTTTATTAAAATGAAAACAAAAATTTGAATATGGCATATTCCATATGCCATAAGAATATCCTTTGAAGGTTTAAACAACCTCAGATATTTCAAATTCACTAAAAGACAAAAAGGAGCGGAGTCTACGCCAACGGTACCTTAGCACCTTTGGCGGTTCCTTATTGATAAGGAATTGCGGGTGCCAATAAGGAACCGCGGGCAGATATAGCCGTTAGATGTTTTGTCCTATAAATAGTGAATCAAATCTGCATTCTCATCAACCCTTTTTGGACATCTTCTTCAGCCTTCTTTCTCCTTTCTAATCCTAGTCATTTGTAAATGATCACTTAATGTGTTAAGTATGTTTACTCATGATTATCCTCTTGATCTCCATCTTTACCTTGTCCAAAGAGAAGATCACTCACACACTTGTGATGTGATTAAAGATGTAGCATTGATGAAGATCACCTCCTTCTAAAGATCTAGTCATGTTCATCATTTGTTTATTAGTGTCTTGTGTAAATCCAATGTATTTGTGAATACTTGGACTAGTTGTGTTCATCCAAGTTATTTGTGAATACTTGGATTAGAGTTGTGTACATCCATTGCACATGTGTGTGCTTGGATTTATGTTGCGTAGATCCAAGCTACATTTGTGTACTTGGATATGATTAGTTGAGTTGTAACTAGTTATGTTAGTTCTCACCAAACTATAAAGTGATGTGGTTATGTCTTGTTAGTTCTCATTAAACTATAAACTGATGTGGTTGTGTCTTGTGAGTTCTCACTAAACTATAAAGGGATATGTAGTTGTGTTGTGTGAAGTTTTCACTTAGCTTCAAAGTGAAGAGTCGTGAAGATTGGTTCTAGCTTTGGATTAGAACTCGACATCTAGCCTTGTGTCGGAAAATGGTAAAGTAGGCAACGTTGTGAAGATTGGTTCTACCTTTAGATTAGAACTCGACATCTAGCCTTGTGTCGTAAAAGAGTGAAGTGGGCGACGTTGTGTAGATTGGTCCTAGCTAAGATTAGGTCTCGACATTTATCTTAGTGTCGGAAAATAATTTAAGCGACGTTGTAAGGTTTTCTCCGCCAAGAAGGGAGCTTGTGGATATAGTGGAAATCTCGAGTAAGGTGTACTCGAGGAGTGGAGTAGGAACGAGGATAGAGCCTCGTTGCCGAACCACTATAAATCTTGGTGTCTTCCTACTAGGTTGTGTCTTTCCTTACTCTTTACTCACATTCATTATCACTACACATACTATACATTGTTAATGCATTAGAATTGAACCTAATCATTATGCAACTAGCTTTGAAGTAAAAGATAGTTTTGTGCACTCACCTAATTGAAAGGAATTTTAATTAGGAGATAAACCGATGAGAAATTATTCAACACCCCCTTCTAGTTTCTACAATTGGTATCAGAGCGATGGTGACACAAGATCTTTGAAGTATACTGTAATTTAAAACTTGGATCGATCCATTGTCTCCTCAAATTAGAAGTTTAAGTTGTACTAAAAGTTTTTCTTTGGTCAAAACTATTTTTTGTTGAAAATAAACCTTTTAAATGTTAATATTGCATATTACTTAAATTAGCGGTATTAATGCATTTTAGATTTACTCTTGAAATGTATCTACTAGTTTGCATCTTGTTATGTGTAGGTACTCATGAAGATAAATCATGCAATTGATTGTGGATTGAGTTACTTACACTTGTAGAAGACTCATCTTCTTTGATTTCCAACATCACTGAGTGACGATATCAAGATGGGTAGAAGTGATACTAGTCTTTGAAGACTTAATAGTCACTATTAGTCATTGTTGGGCTTTGCATCGATTCCTTGAATGCTTGGAATGCAATTTATGGCCAAGGTACGCTTTCGTTCTTCCACACGCGCTATTGATCATTCTTTTGATCATTAATTGACTATATGCTTGTTCTTGGCATCCTTGCCTTGACATTTATTTATGGTTTGTGATTCTTTTCTTTTTCCCTCTTAAACCTTCATTGCTTGGATACTTGACTCAATATGGAGATGTAAGGTGAGTTAGTAGAAGCTTATAGTATCAAGCATGATTTCCATGGTTTACACCCTTATGGTTAGTAGGCCCTATATCATGTGTAATTTGTGCAATTAAGCTCATCTCTAGGATGATTAGTGAATCCCTTGAGATACCAAACTACTTCATTAAGTTGTAGGTGGATTTTACACATTTGGAATTGAAATATTCCAAGGATATTGTTATTGTTAATTCTAGCAATAATTATCCGATCATGCGGGAGAGAAAGTGAATCTATACCTTGCTCATATTTTGAAATAGAATAAGACTACTCTTGAAAATGATCTTATTCAATGCATCAAAATTGCTTGGTTTAATTCATTACCAAAGCCGTTTAGACTATCGCCGGAAAGGCACGTCTTAAACCACTATATATGACACAAGCTCTTCACATCATCATTTTGAAGAATGTCATTTGTCCTTTGAGCAATGTCCTTGGTCTTGATTCACTTCTCTTGACGCATCTCCCTTTGCCTTTTTCCTACGAGTAGTCGTTTGTTCATTTCGGTCTTTTCCTATCTCGATCAACTCGTAATCCTTCAACAAGGCATTATTATCTAGTGTTGTGGTGGTCCAATGATATCCTAAAAGGTTTAAGATATATTTTTAAGTATTTTAAAAAATTTGGTTTTCAAAAATTCATCGTTTTTCTTTGATAAAAACCTGCCTCTTTAGGCGGTTCTTTATCTCGGCGGCTCAAAGGCGCGGTTCCTTATCGATAAGGAACCGCGGGCAGTAGCTTTTGTCAGAGCGCCAGTTTTATTAAAAATACCTTCTTCAAACTAGACCCTCTCTCTCCTCCACACACAGCAAACAGTTTTCCTCTTTTTTCCACCATTGTTGAAACTTCAAAAACCTTCAATCACTCAAATTAACTGATTCAAATTCGTGGGTTTCACTCATCCATCATCCAAGATCAATTAATTGTAAGTTATTTCTTTCAATTTCATCTAATTTGTTCTAGGTTTCATACATTCATAATTGGGGATTTTTAAAATTGACATTGAATTAGAACCTTACTAGGAATAAGAGTTGACATAGTATTGTTACTATGATTCCTTAGGTTCATATTCATAGAGATTTCACTAAAACCCACTTGTAGAACAAATCTAAATTTTGACTAAATATTTTGGTTGATTGATGGAATTGATATGAACCCATGAACAAGTTGGTAATGACATTGTTAAATGCTTACCTAAAAACCTTGTTTTTGAAAAACCAATGTTCTAGTTTATTGTTGATTTTGCATAGTTCATATGTTTTGATCAATGGTGAAATGGTTACATTGTGAACATGAGAATGACAAGGATTAATCCTTTGTTTTTCAAGTTATTGATGAAACACATTCTCATCTTTTTGAAATTTTGATTTTTAATTTTTCATATGAGTGATTGGAGAAATATCTTTGTTTGTTGTATTTAGGTACTAATCATGCCTTCGGAATACCAACAAGGCCACCGATACACTAGACAATACATGCCAAACCTTTCCGAGATGTGTGCTTCACCTCAACTTACAAACACCTTTTCCTCACTCAAAAAACGTTGCTTTCATGAGGGTAGAGTTGTCGAAGAGGATATTGAGGGATATACATATACTCGATCAATGTTCGAACAAATTGGGTTTGATTGTTTGTTGGACATCAAAGAGGATATATATCCCGAATTTCTCCTAGAGTTCTTTAGCACATTCTCTCTCATTTATGATGACGATAAAGTATATGTTAGGTTCATCCTTGAAGGTCGACTCATTAAAATCTCTCTTGAAGACTTTGGTCAAGCTCTTCGTGTTCTATTTGTGGGCACTTGTCGATTTACTGATAAGTGGAAACTTGATTATCTTTTTGAACCATTCGACTGTGCTCCAAATGAAAATGAAGAGATTGACCTTGACTTCATTCTTGATGTCATTTGTAAAGAGCGTAGTGGAAACGTTGTAAGAAGCCTCCACTCTACCAAGCGTCAAGTAAAACGCTACGAGGTTCTCTTAAGCGACCTAAATGATTGTATGGTTCGTTGGGCCGACATTCTTAGGGAGAATGTATTTTGTCTTGGCGAAAACCGGGATCATATTCTGGCGTGTATGGCACACATGTTATGTTGCATCGCTACCGACGCCAAGTACAATCTTGCATACTATATCGCTCGACGAATCACCTATGATCTTTCCAAACCCAAAACAAATCTTCCCTATTCCATGCTCCTTACTCGCCTTCTTAAGAAGGTTGGTGAAGATTATCCCGACATCAACATTTCTCGCTTTCGTTCGATCAAACGTGTTATGCTACCTATTCAAAGGGTACAACCACGAAAAGCTAGAAGTGATCAAGGTTCGAGAAAGTCCGATCCACAAGAGTCCGATGATGAGGACTTTGATATGTCACCAAGTGATGGTGGTGGCATAGGCACAAGTGCTCATGTTGGATCTTCGAGTAACTCCCACCCATCCATGGACTCTTTCATGGAAGGGTTAGAGGAAATCATCCCTCCTCCTCACTTTGCTACTAGTGGACTTCCCGAAAACTTCGGTCTTGAGGATGTCTACTGAGCTAATATTAAAATACAAGGTGAGTTATATGATCATCGATTGGAGTCAAGAGGATCGTTCAAGAACATAGCCAATTTGATCAAGGGACTTGGAAAGAAGAAGAAATGAAGCATTGTTTCATCAAGGCTTACATGTTTGCAAACGTGTTTGAATTGTTAATCTTTTATTATGGTTGTCTACTAATACTTTATGTTTGGATTATTAGTATTTGAATCCTAATAGTTGCATTGCTTTATGCATATTATGTGTTTGTTAGCCTTCTAGATTTTGACTTATAGTTAACTATGGCTTGATATTTACCTGTGTTAAATCTGGGCCGACCAAAGTTTTTGGAAGTGCACTTTTATATGTCACCACTGGACGCGGTTCCATATTGAACCCGCGGTTCTTTATCGATAAGGAACCACGGACCTACGTAAGGAACCACATGTTCCTGTTTTGACAGAATCTTTGCTTTATACTGTTTTCCTTAATTTATGTAACACTTTGATAAATTTTTTGAAAAACATGCACTTTCCTAAACTAGGGTACCTAATTTCATTATTCACCTAAAATGATTTTAACCCGTTACTAGTTTGGATCATTCCCTTCTCTTCTTAAACCCCCTCATGTTGATTGTGTTCTTCATCCCTTCAACACTTCTCTACACCTTAACACACAATCATGGTGTCCACTAGAACATCCACCCTTCCAAAACTTCTTCCTCAAAAAGAAGCCTCAAAATTAAGATCAAGATACCCAACATTGGTTCTTCATCTTTTCACACTCCCAAGAATGAGATCTCTCCCATTCTCATTTCATCTTCACCTTCACCACCCCTTGCTCCATGCAAGACAAACTCTACCCATGGTACTAACCATTCTCATGGTTATACCTCCTCTTCATTCAAATCAATAATGAATGAGCTCTCTTCACCTTTCACCCCTAGTCCTCCTTTGGATGGGATTTCTCAACCTCAATCTCTACAAAGTATCCCCTTTGTACTTGAGCCTTTGGTCACCTGTCCTTTCACTCTACCAAACTCTCCTATCTCACCCTTGGACACCATGCCTCCACCACCTCCTCCACCCTCTAACACTAATGCTCATATTTTGGGCATTCCTATCCCTCACTTCATGAGTGATCCTTACTTCTTTGGGTTCTTAGAAGCTCATGGTGCAAATTGCCCATGTTGTCTTTATAATAACTACATCATTCAAAACCTAAGGATGGAAATGCTTGGCCTTCATAGAAGGTTGCATGACTTCTTGCTTGTCTTGTTCTCCATACCTCCTCCTAGGAGATGAATGATGGTTTTCAAATTAACATGCTTTTTTCAAAAGAAGGTCAAGCCAAAGAGAATTATGAACTCAAGACCTAGTTGTTAGCTATCTTTTTAGTAGTTAATTGTCTTTTTAAATCTTGTATATCCCTTTTCTTTCCCTCATGATTTTCTCATGTGGATGATTTATGGATTTAGTTTTTATGTGCTTTAATCTATGTGATCACATTAAACAACTTCAATTTATTTAAAAGTGAACCTAAATCTATTACAACCTCTAAAAACTTGACTTAAAATTGGACCAAAATGTTATTTAAATATTTTGTCACGCTTTGTCAAGACATTCTTTGTGAATGTGTTGCTTTTATGCAACCCTATCATACTCTAGCTAAAAGAGGTAAAAATCCAAGATTTGCAAATTTTTGAAAAAGTCTTACCTTTGTCCAAAACTTTTGAAAATCTGGTTTTGCAGTCCATTGGACGCGGTTCTCAAGCCTCCAGGCGGTTCCATATCGATATGGAACCGCGGGCCTCTTTAAAGAACCGCGCCCAGTAAAGCCGATTTTGGCTTATTTTTGGTCTTTCTTCTTTGACCAATGTTTTGGTTAAGATTCTTTGTTTACGCAATTTGGCTAAACATTCTCTAAAACCTTTCTTTTTCATTTCAAATCTTTGCCTTGTCTATTTTCTTTAAATTCTTCTCTTTTAGGAGTTCTTTCCTGCATCCCTCACAATTCCTAATTCTTCCTTTTCTAACCTTGATATTTCTTTGTCACAATCTTCTCAACCTAAAGCTTCTTCTTCTAAGCTTTCAAAGAAACCAAAAATCTCGGTTAAACCCATTTGGATAAAAAAGAATAAGAATCATCATGATTCTTCTTCTCCAAAATCCTCCAAGAATACCTCTTTCTCTCCGATTCAATATTGGAATGAGACTTACTCTATAAATCCAATTACCGGAGAAAAAGAAATTCTTCAACCACCACCTAAAGCTTTCAACTCTCCTCAACTCAATGACCTAAATTCTTTCCCTAACCTCACTAGGCATTGTGAAAACATTTCTTATCCATTATCTCCCTCCCCACCAAACTCTAATCTTGATGGACCTCCCCCATCTAACGACTTTGTTTTGCATCATGGTTCCTCGTGTGCTTGTTGTCGTTTTCAACAAATTGAACTTGCTCATATCTATGACAAGCTAAATCTTCGTGAATTCCTCCTCACTCGACCTCCTCTCAAAGTTTTTGTTCCCGTGAACAAAACTTCGAATGATGCTTCGTCGTCTTTCTTTTCCAACTAAGGCACTTTTTGTACTTTAGTTATTTGAGTCAATAAATTTTTAGCAATCTTGGAAGATTATCACTATTAGAATAGCTTATGCTTAGTGGTCTATTTTCCATATTTTTTTGTTTTGAGTATTCATATTGTATCTATGAATATTTATCTTGTATGTTATTTCTTTTTTTGTAATATGAATGTTATGTATGTTATCTCTCCCTCTAATTTTATTACATACATTTGTTAAGAAGTTGATCATGGTTAAAACTTAAAATTAATTATGGGTGATTCCATAAATTCTAAATTTTAATCCATTGACATTTTAAATCATCTTTGACTGGTTTGGATGTTTCTTTTCTTCCTTTATTCCACCAATTGAACTATGATGTTGTCAATACACACTCTTTGGACATACTTAGCAAATGCTTACTTCTGATTGAGATTTCATTTCCTTCTCCCTCTCAAGTTAGTTAGTAAGTAGTGCATATATATACATTGGGTTTCTTTTCTTTCTTCTAACCTTTGTGTAGCATGTCACCTTAGCTCATTGACTTGGTGCCCCAAGCAAGGGGGAGTAAGCACCAAGGGGGAGCTACTAGCAAAAGTCCGGTTCTTTTCTTCTTCAAAGACTTGTGCTAACCTTTTTGCTTCGACAAAGGGAGAGAAATGATAGTGATAAACTCGTTAATAATTCGAATAAACTTGTATTTTACGTAAATGAGTTTATAGTTTGTCGTAATCAAAAAGGGGGAGATTGTTAATGCATCAATGCCTAAAAAAATTGTTAGTATTAATTAATCTTTCTTAGTTTTGATCACGAGAAATTACAAAGACATTTATTGTCAAACACAATCATAAAACAAATTATCTAACAAACACTATCATCAAGGTAATAATCATTACACTAACATATATTAATCATAAAAGTGATTAGCCTTAAAACTCACTTTTGTCAAACATTACAAAATATTTTTAATAAACTTTATTCTTAAGAAATGTTTTATTAAAATGAAAATGCAAATTTGAATATGGCATATTCCATATGCCATAAGAATATCCTTTGAAGGTTTAAACAGCCTCAGATATTTCAAATTCACTAAAAGATAAAAAGGAGCGGAGTCTACGCCAGTGGTACCTTAGCACCTATGACGGTTCCTTATCGATAAGGAACTACGGGTGCCAATAAGGAACCGCGGGCAAATATAGCCGTTGGATGTTTTGTCCTATAAATAGTGAATCAAATCTGCATTCTCATCAACATTTTTTGGACATCTTCTTCAGCCTTCTTTCTCCTTTCTAATCCTAGTCATTTGTAAATGATCACTTAATGTGTTAAGTATGTTTACTCATGATTATCCTCTTGATCTCCCTCTTTACCTTGTCCAAAGAGAAGATCACTCACACACTTGTGATGTGATTAAAGATGTAGCATTGATGAAGATCACCTCCTCCTAAAGATCTAGTCATGTTCATCATTTGTTTATTTGTGTCTTGTGTAGATCCAATGTATTTGTGAATACTTGGACTGGTTGTGTTCATCCAAGTTATTTGTGAATACTTAGATTAGAGTTGTGTACATCCATTGCACATGTGTGTGCTTGGATTTATGTTGTGTAGATCCAAGCTACATGTGTGTACTTGGATATAATTAGTTGAGTTGTAACTAGTTGTGTTAGTTCTCACTAAACTACAAAGTGATGTGGTTGTGTCTTGTTAGTTTTCACTAAACTATAAAGTGATGTGGTTGTGTCTTGTGAGTTCTCACTAAACTATAAAGTGATATGTAGTTGTGTTGTGTGAAGTTCTCACTTAGCTTCAAAGTGAAGAGTCGTGAAGATTGGTTCTAGCTTTGGATTAGAACTCGACATCTGGCCTTGTGTCGTAAAATGGTGAAGTAGGCAACGTTGTGAAGATTGGTTCTACCTTTAGATTAGAACTCGACATCTAGCCTTGTGTCGTAAAAGAGTGAAGTGGGCGACGTTGTGTAGAATGGTCCTAGCTAAGATTAGGTCTCGACATTTAGCTTAGTGTCAGAAAATAATGTAAGCGACGTTGTAAGGTTTTCTCCGCCAAGAAGGGAGCTTGTGGATATAGTGGAAATCTCGAGTAAGGTGTACTCGAGGAGTGGAGTAGGAACGAGGATAGATCCTCGTTGCCGAACCACTATAAATCTTGGTGTCTTCCTACTAGGTTGTTTCTTTCCTTACTCTTTACTCACATTCATTATCACTACACTTATTATACATTGTAAATGCATTAGAATTGAAACTAATCATTATGCAACTAGCTTTGAAGTAAAAGATAGTTTTGTGCACTCACCTAATTGAAAGGAATTTTAATTAGGAGATAAACCGATGAGAAACTATTCAACCCCTCCTTCTAGTTTCTACACATATTTATTAGTTTATGGATATACTATAGACTATGGATGCATTGTTTCTTTCCACCCCTGGTAGATATATTAGTGCAATTGTGCTAATTAACACGAACAAAGCTAGAAATAAAACGTAGTCTTCTTAAATTTATTTCGAACAACAAGCCTCTCGATCATTATTTATATACATGCACCATCGTACAACTATACAACCTTTTTTCCACTTTTTGAAACATTTCGAATACCCAAACATCATGCATTCACAATCATCCTACCTGTATCAAGTTTTGATACAATAACTTGTTAAGAAAGATACAAGATGAGATCAAGACAAGTAAATATAGAAAAATCTAAGATTGAGTGCATACTATTAGGATGGAGAACTTGGCCAGTGAAATAACTAGAATCATCGTAAGCAAGAAACACAAACGATGGTGCAATCTCGTATGGCTGAGCCGCCCTATTCATTGGTGCCTCTGATCATAACTCTGATACATAGCTGGCGTCCATGGATGTTGGTTAAATATTCCTTTTTGCACCCGCTGAAGTTCCGGGACGGAACTTGACAATTATCATCGTGGGGCCAAACTATAATGTAGGTGTTTTAGGGGGCCCATTTATATATTTTTTAACATTTGTACTAATAACGCTTAACACTGAAAAAGTAAAAGGGTTAAAAATATATTGGTGGCTGAATATTTTTGAGGAGAACCTTGTTAGAATAGTAAAGTGTTGTCTGTTTTATTAGTGATAACGTGATAGCGATTGAGCTAAGACCATTCATCAGCTCATCCTTTAAATACATAATAGGAAAGCTAATCAATCAAACATAATTATAAATACATTAGGAAACATACACCTAATGATGTGATATCAATCACACTAATACTCCCTCATAGTTTGAACGGGTTGACGGACACTGGAACATATGTTGAAAGCCTCTACTTCGATCATCTTCTTTGTTTGTTGAGATGGAAGAATAATTGTATTCGACGTCATGGTTATTGAATGCTTGCGGCTTCCTCCTTTACGTGACATTTATTTTTACGTCATGGCGCTTTGTCTTCAAGTAGGAACAACATTTTTTACTAACTATTTTTGAAAAATGGCAATGATCTCCAACGCTAAAACTAAGAATAATGATGATGAGGCAAGATGTTGGGGTTTATTTGAATAAAAAGGCTAATGTGAGAAATACTTAAGCGAAAGAAAATTAAGCGGGATCCTTCCGAATTATCGACCAGAGACCGATGACCGGAGGATAACTCTCTTGTGGTAGGTGATAACTCTCTTGTGGTAGGTTGTACCTAGAACTCTAATACCATGTTAGAATGGTAAAGTAGGGTGAGCAAAATCGGTTGATGACCGAAAACCGACCGACGACCGAAAACCGACACAAACCGACCTTACTCGGGTCGGGACTCGGGATGGGTTTTTCATGATGTCAGGACTTGGTTTGGTTTGGGACTCGGGATTAAATCCGGATCGCACAAAAGAAAACCACACAAACCGAGATTAACTCGGGCCTAACTTGGTTCGGTTCGGGACTCGGGATTAAATAGGGTCGGGATTCGATTTGAGTTTTCCACGATGTTGGTTTCGGTATGAGTGTGGATCGGGTCGGGATGGGTCGATTTTGTCCCGATAATCACCCCTAATTTAATTAGTGATCACGAGATCCAATATATAGAGTACAATGTGATAGGGATTGAGTTAAGATCATTCATCTACAGGTCATCATTTAAGTACATAATAGGAAAGCTAATCAATCAAACATACTTATAAATACATTAGGAAACATACACCTGATGATGTCATATCAATCAAACTAATAAACCTCTCTCGGTACTCACTTAAGTTCCGTCATTGATTAGAGTGCTAAAGCCCTTGTGAATGACACAATTTCCCTTTGGTAGATGATGTACAATCCATCACTTTTGGGTTTCCAAAATACGCATCAATAGATGTCGTGTTTATGATAGTGTTCCCCGTGTTTCATGTGCTTCAAATTAAGAATTTTAATCAATTAAAATAGTTTTACAAAGTTAATACGACATTCTATTTATTGAACATAATATGACATTCTATTGACCATGAGTGTAGTTTGAAAGTGAATATTTATTTCAACATATATTTAAGGAACCTGCAGAAGAAAGAAAAAATGGGAGAAGATGTTGGTCATAAAGTCCCCATCAAGTCGATCCTCGGTGAGTTCATCAAGGGGGGTGGTCTTGTGTTGTACAGCATTGTTTACCAAGATATCAATACGTCCGAAATTTTCAACTACCTGTTTGTAGTTAGTTGTTCATGTGGTGGGAACTTTTCACCATTTCTTTCCATTTTGATTTGCTAGCTCCGTTTTGACACCTATCTAGCTAGCTACTTGAATATGATATATCAACAATCACGTTTACTGCAATAGGAAGAGATGATGCCACGTGTTACGTGTAATAAATGCTTCACATATTTCTCTTTATGTAAAGCTAAGGGTGTCCATAATTTGGGTTTGTCTCATAAAAACCGAAAATCAAATTGAATCGAATTTGAATTAGAACCGAACCGAAAATAAAATTCGAATTTTGGGTCATAATCAAACCGAACCGAACTACAAATATGATTTTCGGGTTGGATATGGGTTTAGCAATCAGACCCAAGAACCGAAATTATATATATATATATATATATATATATATATATATATATATATATATATATATATATATATATATATATATATATATATATATATATATATATATATATATATATATATATATATAGGAGTGGGGTAAAATAAAACAAAATTTAAAATAAAATAAATGAGGTGGAACCACATGCTGCCATGTGTCCCCCTCTTTTTAAAAAAAAAAATGGTGTAATTTTGTAATTTTAGAAACTTCAGGGGCATTTTTTCAATTTTTACCGAAACTATTTATAGTTCTTTTTCATCTAATTTTTTTAGTTCTTTCTTCTTCTTCGGTTTATCTTAAACTGATAAACCCTAACCACGAATAACCACCAATCGGAACTATCGTCGAGATCACCGTCACAAACCACCGTAACCAACTTCCGTCATCACCGTAACTGTAACCACCGTATCTCTAACCACTGGTTATTGATTCATTATGTTTACTTAATCTTCGTTCAGTAGTGTTGCGTCGTCATCATCATCATCATCTTCTGGTGTTTTTTGTAAGTTTTTATCATGGCGTTTTTTTAATACTCTTTATATTAGCTGCATTGTAGTTTAGTTACTTTTAAACTCTTTAGTTCGTACCGCATTATATGTATGTTTTACTGAATTACATTTTTAAGGTTGATTATATCAGATATTGATTAGAATTCAGATTGATCATAATAGAGATTGATATGTTATTGATGCACATAGGCTTGATTTTAAGTCGAGGTTGTTTTACTGCATAATAGGTATTTTTACTGAATTACTGTTTTTAAGCTGATTATATCTGATATTTATTAGAATAGAGATTGGTTAAAATTGAGATTGATCAGAATAGAGATTGATATGTTATTTGATGTACATAGGCTTGATTTTATAGTGGATGTTGTTTTTACTGCATAATAGGTATGTTTTACTGAATTACAGTTTTTAAGCTTTTTGTTTCAGATATTTATTAGAATAGATATTTATTAGATTTGAGATTGATCAGATTAGAGATTGATATGTGATTGATACACATAGTCTTGATTTTATAGTGGAGGTTGTTTTACTGCATAATAGGTATTTTTTACTGAATTATTGTTTTTAAGCTGATTATATCAGATATTTATTAGAATAGAGATTGGTTAAAATTGAGATTGATCAGATTAGAGATTGATATGTGATTGATACACATAGTCTTGATTTTATAGTGGAGGTTGTTTTACTGCATAATAGGTATTTTTTACTGAATTATTGTTTTTAAGCTGATTATATCAGATATTTATTAGAATAGAGATTGGTTAAAATTGAGATTGATCAGAATAGAGATTGATATGTTATTTGATGTACATAGGCTTGATTTTATAGTGGATGTTGTTTTTACTTCATAATAGGTATGTTTTACTGAATTACAGTTTTTAAGCTTTTTATTTCAGATATTTATTAGAATAGATATTTATTAGATTTGAGATTGATCAGATTAGAGATTGATATGTGATTGATACACATAGTCTTGATTTTATAGTGGAGGTTGTTTTACTGCATAATAGGTAGTTTTTACTGAATTACTGTTTTTAAGCTGATTATATCAGATATTTATTAGAATAGAGATTGGTTAAAATTGAGATTGATCAGAATAGAGATTGATATGTTATTTGATGTACATAGGCTTGATTTTATAGTGGATGTTGTTTTTACTGCATAATAGGTATGTTTTACTGAATTACTTTTTTTAGGTTGATTATATCATGAATTTATTAATATAGAGATTGATTAAAATTGAGATTGATCAGAATAGAGATTGATATGTGATTTGATGTTCATAGGCTTGATTTTATAGTCAAGGTTGTTTTACTGCATTATAGGTATTGTTTATTGAATTATGGTTTTAGGTTTTGTTAAAAGTTTTATATTTTACTGAATCCTTCATAGTTTTTTTTTATTTTTCATCATTTTATGGTTTTTTTGTTTTTATTTCTTATTTAACTTATATCATTTATCTAGCTTACTTTTTTATTATTTTTTATTTTTGCAGCGGCAGATGATTATGAAACAATTACCGTACGAGATCATGTAGGTTACTATAAAGTTGGTATAGATGGCACTAGGACTTGGTTTCCTGATGAGTTACCACATGGTCAAGTACCTATAGTAGGATGTCAATTTGTTTCAATTGATCAAGCGTACAATTTCTATGTAGCTTATGGGAAAAAGGGTGGGTTTGATGTTAGGAGAGGTGGAGAGTACAAGGCAGTAGGTTATGATATTCCGACAACAAAGTATTTACTTTGTAATAGAGAAGGTTTTCTTCAACCTAAAGATAAAGCTAGTGTTGATAATGTAGATGTTGATTTACCAGAAAATGGTGTAGTTGAAGATGGCGGTGGTAGTGGTGATTTTCAAAGGTTTAGAGATATTAAGAAAAAGCAAATTAGGAGGAAGCCTACGTTTAGGTGTGGGTGTTTGGCGTCAATTCTTATTAAGAAAAAAGGAAAAATCTTTGAGGTTATTAGTTTCACAGAGGGTCATAATCACCCTCTTGTAGCTGAAAGAGACATGATTTTTATGAAGAATTCGAGGAATGTGGGTTATACAAAGCAGCATTTCCTCTATCAAGTTTCGAATGCAAATTTTGGTCCTGCTATAGGGTTTAGATTGATGAAACAGCTTCACGGTGGGTTTGATAACGTTGGTGTAACAGTTGATGACTGCAAGAATGAAAAAAAGAAGATTACTGTTTTTATTCGTGATCAAGACGCTCAGATGGCTGTAGAGAAGCTGATTAGTCGAAAACTTCACTCCCCTGGTTTTTTTGTCAAACATTTTAAAGGTGGTTATTTCTTCTATTATCTGAGTTTTTTTTCTAGTAAATTAATCTTTTTAGATTTTACTGCATCATGTTTTATAACTTAAAACATAAACCTTGATGTTTCATTTTTTTACTGAATTAACCATATATTTTAATGCATTTAGATATTATCAAGTAGTTTTTATAATTAGTTTCTAATTTTTTTTAGGTCCTGATAATCGCTTGGCTGGTCTATTCTGGGCTGATGAAGAAGGTATCAGAAACTTTGCTACGTTCGGTGACATAGTTTCTTTTGATGCGACTTTTCGATCTAACAAGTATAAATTTTTTTCTTTTTTATCTCCAAAAATTATGTTTTTTAGTTTATTATGTTTTTTAATTTGTTATTATGTTATTTAACTGTAGGTATCAAATGGTTTTTGTTCCCTTTACTGGTATCAACCATCATAACCGCTGTATTACATTTGCTGCTGCTTTGCTTGCCGATGAGAGTGCGTTAGCTTACATATGGTTGCTTAAAGAATTTAAAGAAGCGTTTGGTAAAGCTCCAGAAGTTGTCATCACAGACCAAGATCCGTCAATGAAGATTGCAATAGCTGAAGTTTTTTGCAATACAGTTCACCGCTTTTGTATGTGGCACATTATGATGAAATTGGGCACGAAGGTATTTTATCTTAAAAAAATTTTTCAGTTTATGCACCATAATGCACCATAATGCACCATAATGCAGTAAATATGCAGTAAATCTTGTAAAATATGCACTATAATGCACCATAATGCAGTAAATATGCACTATAATGCATTTCATGTTTACTTATAATTATTTTGTTTTTTTATTATAGGTGGGTGCTGAACTATGTAATAGAACAGATTTTAAGAGACGTATTTCTGACATTGTGTGGACAGACCAAATTACGCCTGAGGTTTTTGAAAGAGAATGGAATTGTATGATAAATGAATTTGATCTTGGCGAGAACAAGTGGTTGGCTGACATGTTTGATCTGAGGCAAAGTTGGATACCTGCGTATTTGAGGCATGTTCCTATGGCTGGTCTAATGCGTACAACTTCAAGATCGGAAAGTGAAAATCATTTCTTTGGAAAATGGACCAACCCACGTCTTACTCTTATTGAATTCTTAAGCCATTATGACACTGCTATCGAGTATCAAAGGTATATTGAAAGGAAAAATGATCATGATTCAAGATATAAAACGCCAGCTTTCAAAACAGACCTTCAAATGGAGAAAGAAGCTTGCAAGTTATTTACTAGAACCATTTTCTTCGATGTGCAAGATGAAATGTTTAATTCATACAAGTATTGTATTGCTATGTCTGTTGTGGAAAATGGCAACACTGAAAGATATTCTGTTCGTGATAGCCAGTATCATATCTTTAAGGGTTCAGATGAGTTTCCTATTTATCAGGTATGTTCATCTTTACTGCATTTCAGTGTATTTGTTTTCTGCAAATGTATCATTTTACTGCATTTCAGTGTATTTGTTTTCTGCAAATGTATTATTTTACTGCATTTCAGTTTATTTGTATTCTGCAAATGTATTATTTTACTGCATTTCAGTTTATATATGATTGCAAAACAGTATATATGACTACTAATACTTTTTTTTTATTATTATAGGTTGAGTTTTGTAAGTCTGAGATAAAGCTTGAGTGTAGCTGTAACCGTTACGAGTCGTACGGTTTTCTTTGTCGTCATGCATTCTATGTTCTCAGAATGAATGATGTAAAGGAGTTTCCACGAAAGTACTTACATAAACGGTGGTTAAAGAATGTAAAGCCTTCAAGTTCTGCTCGTCGCATGGTCAGTGGTGTATCAAATGCAGTGCAGACTGAAGTCACAGAATTGTATTATATTTTTGAATCTACTATTGATCGGTTGGTGCACAAGGTTGATAATTTGCATATTTTCAAAGATAAGATGAAAGAGTTGCTCAAGCAAGCAGAAATTGATGTACCAGTGGTCCCAAAAATGAATAACAAAGCTGCGATTTGTGCATTGCTGGGTGTCAATGAGCCTGAAAATGAGAATGATAAAGTTCTAAATCCAAATCTTAGGAGAGCGAGAGGTCCAGGATGCTTTTCTAGGTTGAAGCCTGTAACTGAAGTCACAGCTGAAGAACTTAGTAAGAGGAGGACTTGTGGTGTATGTGGTGAAAAAGCAGGACACAATAAAAGAACTTGCACAGGTTTGTCTGAGAGAGCCAATCTTCAAGCTACTCCGAATCAACACATTTCTCCCAAGAATCAAGCTGTTTTACCTAGAAGATCTGGGTTGAGATCAAATACTCCAAAATAAGTACTCTATTTTGGATCAAATTCTTCAAAATAAATTGTAAAAAAAATGAGAATGAGATACAGGAAGTCTAGAAATAAATGCAAAGGTTTAGGTTTTTTCAAAAGTGTATTGTAATGCAGTTACTTTTACATTTTAATGCAATGACTTTTAATACTTGATGATTTACATTGTGATGTAGTTATTTTACATATAATTTATCTATTATACTACATTTCAGTATAATTTAATGCATTAAAACTAATTTATTATAGATAACTATGATGCAGTAAAAATATACAATATGATATCGTATGATACAGTTATATCTTTTACTGCATTGTGATGCAGTTAACGTGTACCGCATTTCAGTAGAGTTTTACCAAATCATATAGATAAATTTTTAATAAAATGTTGTATTTTTTGTAATTTATCAAGTAATGCTATAAAATTTCAAATATTAATGCAGTAAAAATAACTACTCATGACAACTTCCACTCCATCCATATGCTATAACTTTTGTTTTTAACTTTACTGCAGCTAAACTATGATGCAGTAAAATATGCTCAGTAATGCATTAAAAATATACATTATGATATCTTATGATACAGTTAAATTTAACTTTACTGCATTTTAGTAGAATTTTATCAAATGATATAGAAAAACTGTAATAAAATTTAAAATTTTAATACATTAAAACTAATCCCTCATGACAACTACCACTCAATACATATTCCATAACTTTTTTATATAACTAAAATATGCAAAGTAATGCAGTAAAATATACACAGTAATGCAGTAAAAATATTCATTATGATATGGTAATTGGTAAAGAAAAACCTTCATGTTTACAAGTTATTGGAAGAAAAAACAATTAGAAATTCAATTCAAAAGATTTAAAACTGAGATCTCTATTTATCAAGTTTCTCTACGGTAGTATTGAATTTCTTCCACAAGGCTTTATCATATCTGACATCATGCTCCTTTATAATCTTTGAAATTTTTGGCTTCTTTCTGAAGTATGCTTGTGCTTCTTTCAACAAACTTGCTTTTTTGACATTAATGTCCATCAGAAGGATTTTGGCCAAGTACTTGGCACGAAGCATCTTCAATTGTGCTTTCTGAATTGTTCCTTCTTTCTTCAAAGGTTGTAAAAAGTTTCCTTTACCTAGATATGTTTCTAAATGCCTCATAACGAATACACCACAATCGACATTATTGGATTTTGTTTTCCAATCAAAATCAATAATGCTAGGCTCAGAAACTAGAAAGTCAGCGCATTTTGGATGATGTTGTGTCTCCAAGTAATTTATAAAAGAATCAATCTGTGAAAATTTAAAATAAAATGTATGAGATACAGCTTTGTAATGCACTATTTTAAAAAAAATGATGCAGTAAAATTATCAATATTATTCACAAGGTATAGGAAACATATAAGTTTGATGTTTAAAAATAGCACCATAATGCTTTAAGTATTAGATAAAAGTAGACTTACCAGAGCATATGGGAAAGAACCATATATTGTTTCTATATCATCGATGCCATAATCTATGTTATCAGTTATGTCTATTTCAGCGGTCTTCATATTGAAACAGATTACATAGAAATGGTTTGATGAATCTTTCGATATCTTTATTGCAGGAAAGAATACCTGTAGATATTTTTGTTATCATTAATCAACTTCATTCTATAGAACATCACAATTATATCATTTTATTCTCATAATTAATCTACTTACCAAATGAACATCGTTAAAATTCTTCCGTTTTGCTTCAGTTAAAACCAAACGAATATTTTGATCAAAAACTTGCATTCTTTCTTCAATAGTCTTCCCCGAATCAACAGTGTAATTAGACTGTTTTTAGTAAATGCAAAACGTTATGTATATCATAATGTAAAACGTTACATATAAAAAAAAATTATATAATTGAATTACTTACAAGCATTCCTGTATGACAATATACATTTCCATCGTCTGATAGCTTGTCTCTGTGTTGTTCCTCGTGATTTTGAACAATAGACCATAAGTCTAATATGAGTGAAGCAATTTCTATTTCAGGGTACAGGCTCAAGAAAAAAACACCTTCAACTCCAACTCTTTTATTCATCTTGAAAATATTCTCACTGTACAATATTTCAGACAAGGTAATATATATAATGCTGTGATACCAAACCTACTGAATCAAACCTACGGAATCATCTAGAATCAGACAAATTAATCAGCGAATCTAGATGGTTTGTATGTTTACTTTTTTTATTAATGCTCATATGAATGATATATTTTAGTTATTGGTCAATGTTTAGATATTGTTCAAATTTTGTTTTAAAATTGATTTTTTATGTTTGATAAACACTGCTATGTGTTAAAAATGCAATATAATGCTCTAGATTTACACTTAAGTTCATATTTAAGATTAAATAAATAACTAACTGGTCTTAAGTTTTAATTAATGCTATGTGTTAAATATAAACTATAATTCTCTAGAATTAGAATTAAGTTCATATAATGCTATGTGTTAAGAATGCACTATAATGCTCTAGAATTAGATTTAAGTTTCATATTTTAAGTTCATATAAGGCTATGTGTTAAAAATGCATTATAATGTTCTAAAATAAGACTTAAGTTCATATAATTCTATAGGTTAGCTGTTGATCAAAGTTTGTTTTAAAAGTGACTTTTTATGCTTCAAAAATAACTACTATGTGATATAATTTAAATATAATTGATGCAGTAAATATATTATATTGATGCTTCAAAAAGTTTCTTAATAACTACTATGTGATATAATTTAAATATAATTGATGCAGTAAATATATAATATTGATGCTTCAAAAAGTTTCTAAAATAAGACTTAAGTTCATATAATTCTACAGGTTAGCAGTTGATTAAAGTTTGTTTTAAAAGTGACTTTTTATTCTTCAAAAATAACTACTATGTGATATAATTTAAATATAATTGATGAAGTAAATATATAATATTGATGCTTCAAAAAGTTTCTTAATAACTACTATGTGATATAATTTAAATATAATTGATGCAGTAAATATATAATATTGATGCTTCAAAAAGTTTCTAAAATAAGACTTAAGTTCATATAATTCTATAGGTTAGCTGTTGATCAAAGTTTGTTTTAAAAGTGACTTTTTATGCTTCAAAAATAACTACTATGTGATATAATTTAAATATAATTGATGCAGTAAATATATAATATTGATGCTGTGAAAAAAAATATGTTATGTAATAATTAAGAACTTACCATTCAGGTGTCTTATTACCCCATATGTATTCAGCAATCTTCTTTCCATCTTCTGATAGTGGTTGGCCCAATATGATTTTCCGTTGATAATATGGAGACACTAAAGAAGGAGGCAGCTTTACTTGACGTTTATCGTTTTCCATATCAACTGGTGGAGCAATACAGCTAATTGGTGATGCATGCATAATCATTTTTCTTGTTACAGGCTCAGGCTTATCTTTTTCTATCTTATTTCTTTCAGCAATTAACAGATCTCCTTCTTTGTTGCCTTTATCTTCATCATTTGATTTTTCATTCATGCGTTGCAACTTTCCGACATTCTTTTTCATTAATTTATCCCTTATATCATCAAAAGTTGTTTTGTTTCCTTCAGTTCGTAGTTGACCAGATATCGGAATCTCTTTATATTCTTCATGTTGTTCAGCAACAAACAATGGTGTTTTACCTTTAACCTCTCTTGCGTTGTTTTTCGGTAACCGCAATTTCATACTATGTAAACTTTTTATAATTCCCTTTTTCTGAATCTGGAGACATTTTGGTGGCTCGGCAATTAAGAAACTTTTTGACACACTCTCTTCTGATTCAGCTAAGAAAGGTAGTTTCGAAACGGAGTAGTCAAAATACTCTTTGTTCACTTCTTCAATTGAAGGAAAATCGGTCATTAAACTCTTGATATTTTCCATTCCAATTGTAGGAAAGCCAGCTTCTTTGAGATTTTTAGAACCTGTTATTAAAAGAAGAAATTAAACAACAGTTTTTTTGGAAAAAAATAGAATAACTTGTTTTACTACAGCATAGTTACTTCTTACTGCATCATAGTGTTTTTTTATCTAGTCATGCATTATAGTTAAACAGTGCATTACTAGTTTTAAATCACTATGATGCAGTGAAATTAATAATCAATATAAGACACTGTTTGTTTTTCATTTACTTTCATATGCTCCCAGGTTTTCATCGGGTAATTCAACATCTTGCATTCCACCTTCAGTGTCAAGTTCCATCTCTGCTTCTTCACTATCAACTTCCATCTCTTCTTCTTCACTTTCAAACAATAGCGTTTGCGATTGATTTTCAAGAAATGAATCGTCATAAATGACAATAGATCTCTCGTTGACATCTTTATCGCACACTTCAGAACATATTTCAGCATTTAAACAATCTGTTTTGACAGAAAATCAAATTAAAAAAAGAAAATAGCTGATTTAATATATTCTTTATAATCTAGTTTGCACTCTTTAGTTAAGTAGTATATCATAGAATATAATTCTATTTAGTTTATAAACATTATGATGCGATGAAATTGTTGCATAAAATGTAGTTATTACATATTACTTAAATATCTAATTAGATTAGAATATACTACAGACATTCAAGTTTTAAAGGTGTTCTAGTTATATTACAGACATTCAATATCCGAAACATACGATATAAGATAAAATATTAGTAGAAACCAGAGAAGTGTCATTGTTCATTTACTTTTAGAGGTTTTTCCTGCTTTAGTGGGCGATGCTTCTCCTGCTTTTCCTTTT
The DNA here is from genome assembly GCA_025667525.1 of Glebionis coronaria. Classification (NCBI taxonomy): domain Eukaryota; kingdom Viridiplantae; phylum Streptophyta; class Magnoliopsida; order Asterales; family Asteraceae; genus Glebionis; species Glebionis coronaria. The sequence continues at coordinate 443,058 of JANFOE010000922.1, forward strand.
GCTGTTTTTTTAGGGGCAATAGGTGGTTTATTTTTTCCCCCTTTAGCAGGTGATGCTGTTGCTGCTTTATCTTTGATTGTTGACCTTGTCCGTCTTTCATATTCTGGTGTTGAGTGTGGCGTAGAATTCCCTTCATCCGTTGTTACAGGCTCAGCATTACCAGATTCATTGGCGTCTATACCTTCATTCATTCCAACTTCCACATTCCCAACAGGCGCATTAATATTTGTCTCATCGGCGTCGTCACCTTCATTCATACCTTCTTCTACAGATTCATTCAAACCAACTTCATCCAATACATTATCTCTATCTGCATCAGTCTTATCTTGATGATTCAAAGGATCATCATCGTTATACATTCTCTTTAGGAATGTATTTCTTTTTTGAACAATCTCCTTGAAGTCATCGTCAACTGGGTATTCATTCAATGCTATTTTTAGCTTCGCGTCATGATCTTCAAACATTTGAATAAGCTTTATGAGCTTATGATTCAAGAAAACCTTCATATCCTGTGTGTTTTGAAAAAAACAAATTTAGTAAAACATAACTTTGATGCATTAAACTTTTTAACATATTTTAAATTATATATGCTTGTATAATTTTGAGAAATATAATATAATATATAATTAAATAAAATATATATATATATAAGCTATGATATGTTGAAATTTTAATCTTTATTGCAGTAAGATATGCTATTTTTAGGATTACAAACATTTCTATAAGCTTTATGAGGTTATCATTTTAGCTAAAGATAACTTTGATGCATTAAACTTTTTCTGTTTTTTTTAAAAAAAATATTTATATAGATAAAAAATGAGTTTGATGCATTAAACTTTTTAACTTTTATTCAGTAAAAATATGATGATTTATTTTTTGCAAAATAGTCTATGTTAACTAAAATTTAACTTTGATTCATTAAAATTTCTAAACTAATGCATCAAGATATGGAACTTATATTTTAACTTAATAATACAAAAGCGACTTGATGATTACCTGACTAGTTTTTTCTTTGAACTGTTGTAGATTCTCTTCTCGGCTAGTACTTCCACCCTCTGTTAACACAATGATCATTCCTAATATTAGAAATCATCATATGATTCCATATATCTATATTTTTTTAATATAAGATTATAACTTACCTGGTAGATTATTTTGTTCTTTCCTTTTCTTCAATTTGATCTTTGGTGGTTGAATATATTCAAATTCTTTGAATATAGGAAGTTTACCAAAGCCTCCACTCCTTATTTCTTGTGCTTGTCTTTTTTTTAGCAAGTCTGTACTCTAACCTTTGAATACAGGTGATGTTCTTTCCACTTTTAGATCAGGCGAATCTGTTGAACTGCAGTATATAAGCTAAAAAATAAAAAATATATATTAGCATTATATTTCAAAATTTATTGCATCATATTTAAGAAATAATACATTATTAGTTATTGCTGTAAAAAAACATACCGCCAATACTATTGTGGAAGCAGCAAACGTTTTTCCTGGTTCCCAATCATGTATCTCTGATCGAATACAGTCAAAAATATACTCGCACCAATCATATTGTTGAAATTCTTCCATTCGTTTTACCGATGGTATGAATCTTTGATTTGCAGTGCCATCTTTGTTCCCTTCAGCTAGACAAGAGAAGAAAATAACCAAAAAGCCGACTTGGAAAGACCAATCTGTTTCGGTCAATCTAGCAACATGATCTTCAAGAAACGAAATATTTATCCTGTCTGCATCCTCTCCTGCAAAGGGTGTTGTTGCTCTCCAATCTGTAGTTGTCTTATCTTCAGACGTTGTGCTAGGTAGAGAGATAACTTTCTTTTCACCCATTGGAACACCCAAAATGTCATAAATTAATTCCTTGGTTACTTTAATTCTTCTTTCATCCTCCATCTTTATAGTGTCCGTTTCAAGATCATAGTTTTGTACAATCCAAAATGTCATCTTGGTTGGCACCGACATATACTCAAAATTATTGATGAAATGTCCCAAACCCATTTCTTCTATAACCTTAAGCTGTCTTGTTGTGCATGCTTTTAACAAAAGATTCAAATGACGCACTGACATTCTTGGGACGATATGGGGAAATAATGATTTGCCTTTTTTAGAAACTTTTTTTTCAGCATCTTCTTTTCCATCCACATTCTGTACCACTTTCTTCGATTTAATCCTCCGAATTCTCATCATCTTACCTTTTTCAGCTACCTTCTCTACAACTTCCTTTCCTATCACAGCAGTTGGAGCATCTGTCTTTGATGTCTCAACATTTTCTGATTGAAATTGTTCAGCATCGTCAAGTACCTCAGTTGAAACTGTAATATTTACTGCTTTGCCTTTTTTAGCAATTTCTTTTTCAGCAACTTCTTTTTCATCTACCTTCTCTACCACTTTCTTCCCATTAATCCTCCGATTTTTCATCATCTTACCTTTTTCAGCTACCTTCTCTACCACTACCTTCTCTACCACAGCAGTTGGAGCATATGTCTTTGATGTATAAACATTGTCTGATTGAATTTGTTCAGCATCGACAAGTACCTCAGTTGAATCTGGAATATCAACTGCTGCAACCTTTTTCTTTTTTTTGTTTTGGCTTCTTCCTTCATCAGTTGGGATGTCATCAGCAGCTGCTCTTTTACCAGTAACTTTGTTTTTAGCACATATTTTTTTTCGTTTGGAAGATACTTCATTTGTATTAAATCCCTCTGGTTCTGAGAGTCTTTCATTGCTTTTACCTGTAAATAATTAACAATGTTATCCAACTTTTAAGAATTTAATGAATCATTACACGTCCAATTCATATATTGATACAGTAAAATATTAATACATCGCAGTGATTTTCAAACATTAAAAGTCACATTTAATCAAATATTGGACAACAGCCAACCTTAATAATGCATACAAACGTAACTCGGAATATAAAGCATTAGATTGCAAATTTTAACACATGACACTGATTTTTAAGCATATAAACAATCATTTATACAAAATTTGAATAATATCTATCCTAAATCATTCATATACAACATTAGAGTACAAATTTTAACACATCGCAGTGATTTTCAAGCATGATAACTCACATTTAATCATACTTTAGACAATGGCTAACATAAACCATTCAAATGAACCTAAATCACATTCTAGAGCATTAGAGTATAATTTTAATCACATCAAACTGATTTTCAAGCATATATACAATCACTTTACCAATATTTATGAACAATTTGTAACCTAATTCATTCATATGTACCTAACTCGGATTTTAGAGAATTAGAGTGCAAATTTTAACACATCAGAGTGATTTTCAAGTATGAAATCTCACATTTAATCATACTTTAGAGAATGGCTAAGTAAAATCATTCATATGAATCTAACTAGTATTTTAGAGCATGAGAGTTCAAATTTTAACACATTATAGTGTTTTTCAAGCATCATTTAATCATAATTTAGGCAACAGCTAACCTAAATCATTCATATCATCATAACTTGGCTTTTAGAGCATTAGATTGCAAATTTTAACACATCACAGTGATTTTCAAGTATGAAATCTCACATTTAATCATACTTTAGACAACGGCTAACTTAAGTCATTCATATGAATCTAACTAGCATTTTTAGAGCATTAGAGTTCAAATTTAACACATTATAGTGTTTTTCAAGCATGAAAACTAACATTTAATCATAATTTAGGCAACAGCTAACCTAAATTATTCATATCATCATAACTTGGCTTTTAGAGCATTAGATTGCAAATTTTAACACATCACAGTGATTTTCAAGTATGAAATCTCACATTTAATCATACTTTAGACAACGGCTAACTTAAGTCATTCATATGAATCTAAGTAGCATTTTAGAGCATTAGAGTTCAAATTTTAACACATTATAGTGTTTTTCAAGCATGATAACTCACATTTAATCATACTTTAGACAATGGCTAACATAAACCATTCACATGAACCTAAATCACATTCTAGAGCATTAGAGTATAATTTTAATCACATCAAACTGATTTTCAAGCATATAAACAATCATTTTATCAATATTTATGAACAATTTGTAACCTAATTCATTCATATGTACCTAACTCGGATTTAAGAACATTATAGTACAAATTTTAACACATTGTAGTGATTTTCAAGCATGAAAACTCACATTTAATCATAATTTAGGCAACAGCTAACCTAAATCATTCATATCAACATAACTTGGATTTTACAGCATTAGAGTGCAAGTTTTAACACATCATAGTGATTTTCAAGTATGAAATCTCACATTTAATCATACTTTAGATAACGGCTAACTTAAATCATTCATACGAATCTAACTAGCATTTTAGAGCATTAGACTTCAAATTTTAACACATTATAGTGTTTTACAAGCATGATAACTAACATTTAATCATACTTTAGACAATGGCTAACATAAACTATTCAAATGAACCTAAATCACATTCTAGAGCATTAGAGTATAATTTTAATCACATCAAACTGATTTTCAAGCATATAAACAATCATTTATACAAAATATTTACAATATGTAACCTAATTCATTCATATGAATCTAACTAGCATTTTAGAGCATTATGGTTCAAATTTTAACACATTATAGTGTTTTTCAAGCATGAAAACTCACATTTAATCATACTTTAGACAATGGTTAACATAAACCATTCATATGAACATAAATCACATTCTAGAGCATTAGAGTATAAATTTAATCACATCAAACTGATTTTAAAGCATATAAACAATCATTTATACAAAATATTTACAATGTGTAACCTAATTCATTAATATCAACCTAACTCGGATTTTAGAGCATTACAGTACAAATTTTAACAAATTTCAGTTATTTTCAAGCATGAAAACTCAAATTTAACACATCGCATTGAAATAAAGATGTAGAATAAATCACTTACTGCTTGATATAGTTATAGATTTTTCCGGCGACTTTTTTTTACCGTTTCCATAATCTACTCTTTGTTTTATCATCAGCCTAACACTTTTCCTATTTTCTAGATAGATGAAATGATAGTTGGTATCAGATTGTTATAAACATAAATAATATCGAAAATAAATAAATAGAGGTATTAATTTGCTTACGAGGAGGAGTAAAGGATTTCAGATTCTTATTCACCATCTTTTTGGATTGATGCATTTCAAATTTTATGCATCGATCTGGTTTTGATCTTGTTTTGATCTACTGTGTGTAAACTTGGGGAGAGAGAAATATTGGGAGATATTTTTAGTAAGTGATGAATTTAAGAGATACGTGGCTGTTTATTCACCATAAATGAGACCCTCTCGGATTGTTATTTACTAGTTTGTCCCTAAAGTTTGTAATATATACCAAATCAATATACAATTTTAATAGATTTTTCCAAATCAATATTTAATTTTAACAGATTAATACGTAGGTGGTCGTTTATTCATCATAAATGAGACATTCTAGAAAGGTTATAACTAATATTTACCAAATCAATATACAACTTTATCATATTTTACCAAATCAATATACAACTTTATCATACTTTAGCAAATCAATATATAAATTTATCATATTTTATCAAATCAATATACCATTATAACAGATTTCTTTAAAAAAATATTAAATATAAAGGTATAATGTTTAAAAATCTTCTAATTTTCATTAGAAGTTTACCAAATCATAAAGGTTAATTACTGCATTACAGGAGAGGATAACCAAAATAAATATTAGGTAAATAGAGTGGCATTTACAATGTACTTAGGCCAAGCTGAAATAAAATTACAATAGAAACAAACTTTATGTTTTGGGTTAACTTTACATAATAAAATTCTTCAAAAGTTTATACATAATTTCATTAAACTTCATCCAAGGACTTCCTTCTTTATTCTTGCTTCAAACTTTCTCATGAGCCCAATATTAACTTTCACATTGAAACCACTTATAATCTTTTGTTTCTTTTGTTGCTTCTTCCAATGTTGGTCCGCCGCTTTGATTAACTCATTTCTCCAAAGGTTACAAGGCAACAGCAGAATCTTTGCTAAGTACTTTGCTCTGAGAGTGTGAATAGTTGATTTTTGATTTCTATTTTCATCTGGCAATGTCATCAACCATATTTCTTTACCGACGTACATCTCCATATGCCTCATAGCAAATAGACCACAGTCGACAGCATTTTTTTTTGTCCTCCAAGACATCTTCAAGACTCTTGGGACGGCCTTCATGAATGCAGCATGTTTTTGATGATTTACACTTTCTAGGTAAGCAATGAATAATTTGATCTGTGAAAAAATACAAGTTAATGCTGTAAAATAATATGTAATGCAATAAAAAAAATTACCTGTTATATCTAAAAAAAATAATTTATAACAAAATTTTGAAGGTTATAAAAAACTAATAATTTATAAAAAACTAGTATTTATTAATACATAGCTATTTAGCCAAATGAGATTCATAAATCAAAAAATTACCATTGTCATGGCATAAGGGCCATATCTGTCATCAAGATCCACAGAATCATCATCAAGGTTGTCCATGATTTCTATTTCAGCAGATATCATATTGAAGCATAATAAGTAGTAATGGTTTACAACACCTATCATCTGAATGCAAGGAATCATAACCTGTAGATAATTCAATAAAAAATTATTAACTAAAACATAGTAATGCTGTAAAAATTTAACTGTAATGCTGTAAATAATTTTTAAATAGTATTAGTAATAGATGTTATTTATGACTTACCATACTAATGTTATCCAAATTTGTTTTCTTTGAATTCTGTAAAACAGATTCAAAGTTATCATCAAAAACTTTTCTCAGGTGTTCTTCATCCACTTTCTGTTCAACCAGAACGGGAGGCTGTATATAATCACAAAAAAAATATAAAATATTTCAACCTATAGAAATACAATTTTTTAAGTATATATATAGACTAAAAAACTCACCAGCATTCCTGTACTGCAGTACAAATTTGAGTTAAATGAGGCGCTCGATTGGAATGTCTCCTCATACGCCAGAACAAGACTCCATAAGTCAAGAATATTTGATGAAATTAGGATGTTTGGATAAAGACTCAAGAACCATATACATTCAATTATTACGCCCAATCCACTGAATATAAATTCCCTGCGCATTATAAAAATAATTCAGTTTTTTTTTACCAAATCACAAACAAAAAAAAATATATCTATAATATGCAATTCAGTTACTTTATTAAAGGTTAATGCAGTAAAAACTAACCCTTCAGGACAACTGCCACTCCATACGTATTCTATAACCTTTATTTCATCTTTAGTAAATGGTATGTCTGGATGAATTTTCCTCTCGTGATATGCTGACAACTTTTCACTTGAGTCTATTCTATAAACCGCATCTTCTAATACTTCAGCGCCTCTTTTCATACTTCTGATAGGCTTTTTAAAATCACTTTCATTTGAGGGTTCTGGAACTGCAATACTAACCACTTTCTCTTTGCCTTTTTCTGAATTCTTATCTGTAACACTACTTGTGATCATTGGCGCCTTAGTGTCTGTGTTTTGGACTGCATTAACAAGTATTGAAGCCATTCCAGCAATTTCAAGAATTTCAGTTGCTTCAGCCACTTCATTAGCTTCAACAGATGTTTTTGGAGGCAATTCAGCAACTTCATGAGCTTCAACACTTTTTTCTATGGCACTTGTATTTCCTTCATCCATTTTTCTTGCCTCAAAACGTCCTTCATTGTTTCGTACTAGGCTTAATTTCATATTTCTTGATCTAGGACGAAAGGAAGGAGTGTTGAGATTTTGAAAAACATCTGGGGTAAAAGTCCAAACATTATCGGTCATATTGTCAACCAAATCAAATGCATCCAACCCTGGTTGTCCTACATCAAAATCAACAACTTTAGTACGCATGATACCCAAATCATCTACAACATCAATCTTTCTTCGTTTGTTGATTTGATATCCTTTTTCGTCTTCCTTCGTTTGTGATAAAGGTTCTATTGTGGGAAGTCTAGTGTTCAGATAACTCAACAAACTTTCATCACTATCTTCTGAAGGTTCTACGACAAAAGCTATCCGAGCATTTTTATCAGTTTCATTTGAAGATTGTGTTTCTGGAGGAGTTGACTGAGTGAAATTAGTATAATCAAATGGTACAGTGCCCATATTTTGCCCTGCAATCAGATTTTGAGGCCCCTCTCCAGCATTTTTACAATCATGCTCATCTTTCTTTTCCGCATTTACATCGTCATCACCTTTTTTATTCTTTTTTTGATCATCGCCATTATCTGCATATTTTTACATTGTTAGAATTTTTAAATTGCAAACCTTACCAAATTAACGTAATAATGTTATAGCATTGTAGTTATATTATTACCAAAAAAAATTTTAGTAGAACATAGAAAAATATAATTTGAATGTTATAGACATACCATCATGTTGATCCTCAACATTTCCTTTTTTTGCATCATCATGTTGATCATCAACATTTGCCTTTACTGCATCATTATCATCATCTAATGCATCATCATCGTCATCTTCTTCGTCATCATCTAATCCATCATCATTGTCAGTTTCGTCATCAATATCTTCATCCTCATCTCCATTCCCGTCTTCGCTACCATCAATTTCATCATCCTCATCTCCATTCCCCTTTTCACTATCATCATTTTCATCTTCCATATCACCTTGCTTATGCTTATAATAAACCATGAAAACCTTATTTCTATCATTTACAAGTTTTTTTAACCTTTTGGACTCGGGATAGTATCTAAAAGCAAGATCCAATTTTCTATCAGAATCTTCCATCAGCTTAATTGCTTGCTGTAGATTACCTTTTACAGTATTGCACATTCCCTATAATATAAAAAATCATTTAAAGTTTAATGCATTAAATTGTATTTTTGCCAAATCACTTTCATAACTTTTAATAAATAACATCATAACTATCATTTTCAAACAACCGAGTTCTCAATCCTCATTACAAAGAAGGAGTCTTCCCAATATGGGGAATCAAAAGGCTCCCACTAGGTTTTCGAGCTTGTTCCTAGTGAGCCACATGCATCAAATATTTTTTGATTGTGTGAGCCTTAAGACCGGAAAATTTACTGAATTTTAGTTAATTTTTTAACCAAATCATCTTACATAACATATATTTCATTCAAAATTATTACCTTAAAAGTTTTAGATGAAAAATCTTTAGCTTCTTCAAGTTCTTCTTCTGAAAACTCTTCTTCATCTTCTACAACATCAACAAAATAAATTATTATATAATAACAAAATTTCAAGAATATATTTATTTTATATTTTTATGCATACCTGATAAATTCACTAATTTCTTTTTTTTGGTATCTTTCTTCTTTGGCTCAATCCATTCTAAACCATCAACGATTTCTAAACGTCCAAAACCTCCTTTCTTAAGTTCAAGAGATTCTCTAGCTTTCATCAATTGATGATTCCATGCTTTGAATGCAGGGACTGTTTTTTCGACCTTTACCTTTTTACACACAGTTGAATTGCAATACACAAGCTGCACAAAAAAAAATATTTTTTAGTAGTTAGCTGTTGAAAATTTATGTAAAATTTAATAAACTAAAAAGTAAATTTTTACAGCAGTTTAAGTAAAAATTTTACAGCAGTTAAGACTAAAATTTACAGCATTTAAGTTTAAATTAGTACTTACTGTGAGTAAAACCAATGGTCCACTGAATGTGCTACTTGAATCAAAACTGGTGCATTCCCTCACCAAACATTCTAATACATATGAGCACCAATCCATTTTTTCAATCCTATCAGTGTTATTCCCAATAAATGGAATAAGCCTCTCATTTATCGTTCCATCTTTGTTACCTTCTCCGATTATTGAGAAGAACAGTGATAGGAAACCAACATCGAATACCCAATTGGCTTTTTCATATTCAGACAAAAATGATTCCAATTTTGATACTCCGATTTTTTTATCATTACCGACAATATGCTTCACCTTTCTTCTCCATCTCTGAGTCGTAGGCTCTAATAGATTTTTTTCTTTTAGAGTTTCAACAGGGATATCACCCATTGGTATCCCAAGCATATCATGCACAAGTTGTTTGGTAAACTTTATCTTCCTACCATCTCCTATTCCTAGAGTGCGTGTTTCTGAATCAAAATTGGTAGCTAAAAATAGACCTAAGGTTGATGGGATATAATATATGTTGAAGTTTTCAGGAAAATCACCAAATCCCATTTCTCGAACACGCTTGTCTTGTTGAGGGCTTAAGTTGTTTAGGACCTTTTGGAGATTTCTTGGTGACATTCTGTATTTTATGGTTTCCTGATCAGCCTTTTTTGGCTTCTTTTGTTGAATTGCTTGTGGATAACAAACAATCATATTATCTTTTGTTTTTGCCTTCTTTTTTGACTGAAAAAATACATCAGAATCTTTTCTTAGTGCAAGCCTTTTCCCCTTATCTTCCTTTTTTTCTATCTTATATTTATCGAAAGTATTTTCCTCAAAATCCGAATCACTGTTTTCCGTTGGATTTTTATTTTTTTTTCTCATTGGTCTTTTTAACTGATGGAGATATACCTGAAAAAATCACACACTATATTCATTTACAGACAGTCTATATAAATCTTTCATTTGTACCTAACACAGAATCAAGAGCATTAGAATACAAATTTTAACACATCACTCTGATTTTCAAACATATAAACTCACATTTAATCAAACTATAAACAACATCTAACAGGAAACATTCATATGTACCTAACTTGGATTCTATAGCATTAGAATACAAATTTTAACACATCATAGTGATTTTTAAGTATGAAATCTCACATTTAATCATACTTTAGACAACGGCTAACTAAAATCATTCATATGAATCTAACTCGTATTTTAGATCATTAGAGTTCAAATTTTAACACATTATAGTGTTTTTCAAGCATGATATCTCACATATAAGCAAACTTTAAACAACATCTAACAGGAAACATTCATAAGAACCTAACTCGGATTTTAGAACATTAGAATACAAATTTTAACACATCATACTGATTTTCAATCATATAAACTTACATTTAATCAAATTTTGAACAACATTAAAACTAAATCATTCAATTATACTTAACTCAGATTTTAGAGCATAAGAGTCAAATTTTTAACACATCGCATTGTTTTTCAGGCATGAAAACTCCCATTTAATCATACTTTAGACAACAGATAACCTAAATTATTCATATCAACATAAGTTGCAATTTGGAGCATTAGAGTACAAAATCTAACACATCATTCTGATTTTCAAACATATAAAGTCTCATTTAATGAAATTATAAAAAACAGTTAATATAAATCATTCATATCAACATAACTTGGATTTTAGAGCATTAGAGTGCAAATTTTAATACATCACAGTGATTTTCAAGTATGAAATCTCACATTTAATCATAGTTTAGACAACGGCTAACTAACATCATTCAAATGAATCTAACTAGCATTTTAGAGCATTAGAGTTCAAATTTTAATACATTATAGTTTTAATCAAGCATGATATATCACATTTAATCAAACTTTAAACAACAGCTAAAAGAAAACATACATATGAACCTTACTCTGATTTTAGAACATTAGAATATAAATTTTAACACATCGCATTGATTTTCAAACATGAAAACTCCCATTTAATCATACTTTAGACAACAACTAACCTAAATCATTCATATCAACATAACTTGTATTTTAGAGCATTAGAGTACAAATTTTAACACATCACTCTGATTTTCAAACATATAAACTCACATTTAATGAAACTATAAAAAACAGCTAACCTAAATCATTCATATCATCATAACTTGGCTTTTAGAGCATTAGATTGCAACTTTTAACACATCACAGTGATTTTCAAGTATGAAATCTCACATTTAATCATACTTTAGACAACGGCTAAGTAAAATCATTCATATGAATCTAACTAGTATTTTAGAGCATGAGAGTTCAAATTTTAACACATTATAGTGTTTTTCAAGCATGATATCTCACATTTAAGCAAACTTTAAACATCATCTAACAGGAAACATTCATAAGAACATAACTCGGATTTTAGAACATTAGAATACAAATTTTAACACATCATACTGATTTTCAAACATATAAACTTACATTTAATCAAATTTTGAACAACATTTAACATAAATCATTCATATGAACCAAATTCTAATTCTAGAGAATTATAGTTAATTTTTAGCACATAGCAATGATTTTGAAGCATTAAAAGCCACTTTTAAACAAATTTTAGTATAACATCTAACCTAAATCATTCATATGAACCTTAATCTAATTCTAAAGCATTATAGTGCATTTTTAACACATAGCAGTGATTTTGAAGCTTAAAAAGTCATTTTTAAACAAATTTTGAACAACATCTATCCTAAATCATTTATAAGAACCTTAGTCTAATTCTAAAGCATTATAGTGTATTTTTAACACATATCATTGATTTTGAAGATTAAAAAGTCACTTTTAATCAAATTTTGAACAACATCTATCCTAAATCATTTATATGAAACTTAGTCTAATTCTAAAGCATTATAGTGCATTTTTAACACATAGCAGTGATTTTGAAGCTTAAAAAGTCATTTTTAAACAAATTTTGAACAACATCTATCCTAAATCATTTATATGAACCTTAGTCTAATTCTAAAGCATTATAGAGTATTTTTAACACATATCATTGATTTTGAAGCTTAAAAAGTCAATTTTAATCAAATTCTGAACAACATCTATCCTAAATCATTTATATGAACCTTAGTCTAATTCTAAAGCATTATAGTGCATTTTTAACACATAGCATTGATTTTGAAGCTTAAAAAGTCACTTTTAATCAAATTTTGAACAACATCTAATCTAATCATTCATATGAACTAAAGTCTAATTCTAGTGCATTAAACTGCATTTTTAACAAATAGCATTTATTTTCAAGCATAAAAAGTATCTTTAAACAAACTTTGAACAATAAATTAAAAACTAAAGAATCTATTACCAGACTGAGAAGGCGGAGATAGTCCTATAAAGGTTCGAACCATCTTGATTGCCTGCTTAACTTTCTGATTCAAGATGATTCCAGTGTGAAATGCGAGTTTTTTGATCGGATTCACTGTGAGAAGTGTGTGTTTTTGATCGTTTTCACTCCGATAACTGCGTGTTTATGGAGGGTTTTAGTAACGTTACTGTGTGTTTTAATGAGCGGTTTTTATTGTGTGTTTTTGATCGATTTTAACTGCTATATTCTGGGAACTATGTGTTTTTCATCAGTTATGGGCGCGTTTAGTTTTTTTTTTTTCGAGAATTGCCCCTAAAGTTTCTTTTTTTACAAAAATACACCATTTTTTTTGTGTCAAAATTAGTGATTTTGATCCGAGGGCTGAGATTTCACCTCATTTGTTTTATTATAAGATTTGTTTTATAATAACCCCACTCTATATATATATATATATATATATATATATATATATATATATATATATATATATATATATATATATATATATACTAGGGGCGAAACCCGCCCGATGGGCGGGTATGACGTCTAATATCATTTACATTTTTTTAACTAAATATTGGTGTTTAACAATTTTTTTCTTTTTTTCGATTTTTTAGAGCACGGTAGAAATTTAGTCAAATCGTATTTGCTTTTTTATGCTACTATGTTGGTGGCATGACATCAGCCTCTAAAGAAACAATTTAACTCAAACTTAGGCAATGTATGGCCTTGACTTTTATTATGGAAAAACTATGGAATAGACCCACCAGATTATTAGAAAATCATAGCTCTATGCTGAGTATTTCTTATATGTATTACTCATAAAAAGATTTGATAGATCCACAAATGTGAGTTTTTATAGAATTAGTTTTGCAATTCAAAAAAGGCTTGCGACGTAGCTTGTTGTTCGCTTGCTATCTACGGCTATGTAAGTGCTTGTATTAGATTATTATATGGATCTAAATCTGTTATGTAATATAAACAGTCTCGTACATCGTTTTTACTTTTTATTCAAAGGTCAAAAGAAGTCAGTTGCTTAAATTCAGAAATAAAATCACAACGATAAAAATAGATCACAAAGGGTGAGAAACTCTTTTTAGAAATGGTTCAATAAGAAAATGTATACTTTACATACAATGAATAATGTAGTACGAGATGTATATGATACCAGAGTAATACAATATATAAAATTATCTTTGGGCCACCTAGTGCGGGTCAAACTGAGACGGGTCAGTTGACCCACTAACAGGAAACAAACGTTATGCAGAGATTTAAAATTGTTATATGCAAAAAACTGTTTATTATCATAACCGATCCGGGTCGGGTCCAAGGTCGGGTCCAAGTCAAATGGATCGGGTTTAATTCGAGTCAACGCTAAAAGTTAATTACTCGAACTTGACCTGATTTAAACTCGGGTTCGAGTTGATTCAGGTCGAGTCGATTCGGGTTCGAGTAAACTTAAATTTGGGTAAAATATAAAAAACTTTTTTTGCCTTTTTTAAAAATAAATTATATACAATTTAAATAATAAATAAAATAAATAAAAAGATAAATCTTATTTGGGTCTATCGGTTGACCCGAAACCAAGTTACACAAAAATAAGTTGCCCGGTCCGATTTGAATTTGGGTTAGTCGAGTTGATTCGACTGACTCGAATTAAAATTGAACCTGAGTAACCCGATCCGAATATACTCGAATTGAGTTGACTTTTTTTGACACACCTAGATACCAAGTCACGGTAGCTTTCCACCTAGACATTTTAATAACAAAACGACATCAAGTACTTGTAAAGAAATATGTAAAGAGGATTTGGTTCATCTATTTAAATCAGACAAGTAAAATTTAGCTACAAATCATTACTTATCTATATTTATTATATTGAGAAATATTTACAATAGTTAATAATATTAATTACTTCCAATCATTGTGTAGTTATGTTGTGGTCTCCAAATAGCAGATGTTATCTCATGGCGAAATGATGGAATCGATTACAAAAACAATGGAGCACTTATCTCTTCTAAATTATCTTTTCTAAATGTTTGGATGACGATGTTTGCTATCTGCACGAATCCAAATTCCAGCTAAGCTGGGACGCTCCAAACTTATTTCTTTCCTCACCGAGCATTTTATATTTGAGCACATGTACATTTTGATTACTTGATTGTGGGGCAGCGGAAAAACACTAAAGACAAAATAAAGACAATACATAACAACTTTAATTTGTAGATTATTATAAATTAACCATTAAAAGCTTGAAAAAACAATATATAGTATTTGTATTCTTGTATATATCACGGAGGTACTAAATAAATACTTACAGAGGTCCTAAAAGACGTCGTCATGCAATCACTTTAAAAATACAATTCAAAACACCCTTATTCCAAATAAAAAAAGTGAGATAGCTTTTAAAAAAAACTGACAAGGTAACCCGTTATAGATATAATAAAACTCAAATCAACCCATTTAAAGGTAAGAGGGTCAAAACAACTACATATGAAAAAACCACATTTATATGTGTGAAAAATACAGACCTTAAACATGTAAAAATTAGCCTGAACTGAATTTATAGACCCTTTTTTACACCTTAATGAAAGTACTTGGTATTTTGTATTTAGTGTCTGTTATTTGTGCTTTCACACATCAAGGACGTATAGCCTGACGTGACATGATTTGGTGTGAAATTTCATACCTAGTTGTCTGATAGACTAAGAGCACCCACAATGGGTCAAGTTGCCAAAAGTTTTTTCATATTCTAAAAAGTCTTTTAATGACTTTTTTTGCATTGTATCAATAGCTTTTGGAAAAGCTTTTTGCTAAAGACTTGATAAAGCTCAAGTCTTTCCTCCAAGCTCAAGTCATTAAAATGATATGCATTGAATGCATTTAAAGCTTCAAGTCTTTGAAAGACTTGTCCATTGTGGATGCTCTAAGAACTAAATGCGTACATATCATATACAGATACACATCAAGTATGCCTTTTGTTACTCTAGTCGCAGCTTATGGGTGTTGGTGTGATATCTACAATCACAGAAAACGCTTACTATATTTTCTTTCTCAATCTATGTGATTTCTTATCTAAGCAATCAGATCTCCCCTTGAATACAATACCTTCAACGCATTCGAGACCGACCAGCATAATAAACAAATTAATTTTAACACTACAAAACATGAAAATTAATGATTAAAAAAAGAACTATTAATAGTCTGACATTATGCTCTGTTAACTTGTACTCTTGTAGCATCCAATACCTTCAATGTAACTTTACCTTCAATGTAGCCTGCACAAATTCCATCCACCCTGCTCTTCATGTCAAAGCTAGCAAAGTTACATTTCTTGTACTATCTTGGTCCAGTTTATATAAAATCCATAATACCAATCCACTTTTCTATACCTCTAACAGTAGAGCATACATTATTTGGCGTCTCAATTCGCTTAAGTCATCTTGTTCACTTCAGAAGCATCAGATCTTGTTCACTTCAGAAGCATTAGATCTTTCATCCCTCCATACTATTTCAACTTTTTCATAATCTTTTTCTGGTTCATTCTTTGAAAATAAACACTCGGCGACGTTCACAACAGAACCGCGAAGCCATGTGCCACCCGGTTTTGATTTATCATAGATACCCAATAAACATTTTGGTTTGGCTTGAAACAGTATAGAATGCTTTTTCAATCTTTTTCGCTGCCACGACTTGTAAGGGTTTGTGTGATTACATATTAAACTATTAAAATTGTGCTTCATGGTTGTTGAACACCTTTACTTGGTATGTCATTCTTTGCGAATTCCATATAATGGTAGTGTGGAAGGCTACAGTAAGATCAAACCATAAGTGTTGCACTCTTTAAAAAATGTAGTGTTATAGGGCCTAGCATTAACCACTTTGGCTTATATTTGAGTATATTTACTCGCACATTTACATTTATCAGAAGTCTTCCTAAAAGTAATCTCGATACTTTTGGGTTTATAATGTTACAAATGTTATGGTTTTGAATTTTTTCAAGTTGAAAGGGAGTAAATGTGCAGTAAATACGGATTGAGAGTAAAGAAGTACCAGGTTTACGTTAGCAGCGGGATTTTTTATTAATATTTTAGATTTTATAACTCATTCTGATATTTTAATAAGAATTGACCCTCACTAAAAATGATCTTAATAAGCTTGAGTCAAGTGATTCAGACACAATATCCTTGAAAATGGCATTCTTACCTTGCAGACAGATCATTTTGAATTACGCATATCAACCAGCAAACTGTTACGTTTTAGATCAAAATTAGCGATATTTTGGGAATGTAAGTACTCCATTTTTAAGACTACGTCCATGACTATAAAGGGCTTTTTACAATGGTCCAGTTACCTGCAATTACATCGAAGTTATAGAGTTGAGACACAAAGAGGTTAAAGTATCCACGAAGAATGAAAGCGAATTTACTTGTCCTTTTTCACAAGCACATTTGCCATAAATTAGGTTACAGTAATTAAAATTCCTATAGCTCCATCTGGTACAACCTCATAAAATGAAACCACGTTGGGATGATGAGGAGGCTATGAAAGGATGCTGCTTGCACATGTAAATCTCTTTTTTTATTACCATCACTAAGCTCAGAAACATAATTTAGTATTTGTGTAAAAATGTCATAGTGATACAAAAAAGTTGAGGCAATCATACTTATCTAAGCTATGTATATATGTGCCGTGAATCTATTTTTGGTTGGACGAAGTACCACATGTCTCCAAGAATAACCCAACATACGTTGCTACATTTAATAATACAGAGTAATATAAAAGTATGAAGCGTAAGATGGGCAACAAATATTTCAGAGAATAACAACTGTGGCTAGTCTCCATTGTGATAGGCTTACCTTTCTATCCTATCGGTTGAAGGTGAGGGGACAAACTTTGAGGCTTCTTAATTAAATGCATTAAGCATGTTGCATCCCAAACCATCTCATCTATTATAAATTGAGTGTGGAATAAAATTAATGCTGCTATATGAGGGGTATAATGTATGTTATAGCCACGACAATCATCACAGCTAACGTGTAATGAAGATATACCTCCCTATGCCCTCAAAACATCGCCTTCAACAAATAGTTTGACTATTGGCTAAGCATCACTAATTTTATGTATAAGAAGTAACTTAAGGCATTTGCGTATAAATAGTACTACCCTTCGTACAGTGGTTGAAACTGTGCATATACTGAATACCATGAATTCCATGACTTATACTTAAGTCGTTTTAAAGAAGAACAGATGAGCATCAAGTACACAGCATGTAGCGTAAAAAAAAGACACAAAATTTTTGCTGCACGAAAACGCTTTAAGTAAAGGCGAATAAACTTATCTCAGCTTCTTATTTGTTATTTTAGATTCAAACTTAGGGGCGGGGCATAAGAAAATTACCTGACTTAATATGACGATGCAGAAAATTATATGCTTTATAATCTAAGTTAACCCTCAAAATTATATGTGTAATATTCAGATTCCATTTCCATTTCTTGTGGATTGTAGGGAACCTTGTCAGACAAGGGAGGATTTTGTTTCAAGAATCCCTCAAAAAGCCGAAAACACTCATGCTGGAGCTCACTGATCTGGAGATCTTTGTTTTCAAACTCTAGCAACTTATCCTTATAAAATTGTTATATCATGAAGCATCCTTTTTAGTTGATGTGAGTAATTTAGCTTATATTACACGTCTAATGATCTAATATAATGTTTTAGGATACGGTAAATTTCTGCACGTATTAGTTAACACCTGGGCAACGATTAGAACTTACACAAAGATATTTGTATTTGAGTGTATAGTTTGCTTGAATATGTATTGTAATTACTATTGTCATGATCATTTTGTATCCATGAAAGACCTGAATTACCAATACCATGTTATAGATATCCTCAATTTAAATATACTTATTACCACTTTTAAAGAATAAAATTTGTAGGAAGCAAAGCTACTAACGGTAAAATCCCCCGACTAAGTATAGACCCAATACATATATCAGTAGAAATCCAATATTAACCGCAATCAAGAAAGATACATAACCGCTTACCTGGTCGAGATACTTCCCGGTGGATTATTTGTCTGAAGTTACATTTGGCTTGCTGTTCAATAGTTCCTACTTTCAATAGTTCCTACTGTCAAAAGTAGTAGCACATATATAAGTTACACCGAGATAGTCGTATGTTTAACGTAATTTCATTACCTTGTTTTATAACATTAAAGTTCTAAGCCAGGGGCTCAAAACTAAGCATATTCACCAAAAGTATAACTTAGACGAAACAGGCAACATTCATTTGTGCGTCAAATGTGAAAACTTTATAGTTAGGAATGAAAATTTTCTTTCTTAAACCTGCTATTGGGTTAGACGAAAAGCAACAACCAAAGATCCTAATAATGACCATTTTTTCATAAAGTTTAAATCTAGGTACATAATCTGTTTCTTTTTCTTAAAGCCAAATTGATTTCACCCTTGGCTCAGCTAAAGCAAAGAGATTTCAAGTGTTTCTTAGCTCGTAATAATGACCAATTATTTGGACATAGGTTTCGTTCTTCTTCATGATTAGAGTTTTTGTCTAGCTTTTCGACCAGCCATTGGGATAGATTGTAGACTTATTAAGATCACAAAGAACAACACAGTTAATATTTATAGAATCAGGGGATGGGTTGAAATAGCGTAGGTGGTTTAGAATTGGTGTTATAGTAAGAATTAGTACCTGGATGTGCTTTTCACTGATGCTTGGTCCTTCAATGGCTACAGGTTGTCGATGATGGCATCAATGAACGTGTTTTTTTTGCCTACAATGCTCAATATATTAAGGTGTCTGATGTGGGTCTACTTCTTTGCATCTGACTTCTGAGCACTGGTGTCTATTAGCTATATTATCACTGATATAGAAAAAGAAGAAGAAAGTACACACGTTGACAGTGTTGTCGGGTAATAATAAGAAAGAAAAACGTGTGTTTAAAACAAATAATGTAGCATAATGAAACGGTAACACAACAAATTAGGATCTAAAAAGTAAGTAAGAAAAGAAAAATATACACCTTCATGAGATGCAGAATTGGGCTGATTACTTTCAGTGGCAGAATTGCTTATGCGAATGAAAATGCAGTGTCTTCTCACGTATGTGTCAGCATAAATGTTTTGTGTACTTGTTGTAGGCAAAGTGTGTTAAAATGATGGTTTTCGGCTGTTGTTATGAACAAAGGATGATTCATACGTGACGGTACTGTTAGTAATTGAAAAAAGAGGAACAAAACTCTTTTGAAGAAGCAATTTAAGGTACAATAATAGTTCACCTCTGTCAGCAGGGCATACGTACTTCCAAAGCTTTTGTTATGCCATTGTTTTTTAATGACGCCAGTGGTCTGAACGCCTAATCAAGACGAACTGGTTTTGATTACCTGAGTGTAGCCAGGATCTGAGAAAACCTAAAAGTGTTGAACATCATAAACTGATACCAAGGAGCTGAACTACAAAAATTTGAAAATAGATCTTCACCACCTCTACCTCATCAATACATTACATTTTCTCTCATGTAATAGCAAGGACACAAAACATTCATGCCGATAGAAATAAAAGAAGTAAATTTAGTCTTACAATAAGCGTTGAAACAATATTACAAAATATCGGAACATCGTTGTTTTAAAAATTTTCTGATGGGTCTTTTTCATAAGGACCAGATAAGTTGAGGAAATGTGCCTAACATGGACTCTACCTTCAAGATATTAATATTACTATAAGAACAGTTGCTATTTGAAGCATGTGGCAACTCTTATTTGCTTTTTAATAGCTGGAATGTAGTATATTTTTTACTAATTGATGCCTTAGTCCGGTGAATTTGCGGAACTAACAGATGTCATGGTGTTTTCGTGTGTACCAAATCCATGGAATCACGCACTTAATGTCATCCTTATGGTTTTCAGGGCCAAAACAATAGAGGAAGAGGTCTATTTTAATCAAAATATGGTAATTTTTTACTGGCCGTAGTAGATTTATGAATTCCTAATAAATTCTTACGTGGAGGAAAAGTAAAACCTTTAAAATCGAAGTAAAAAAAACCTCTAAAAATTGGTATGGAACGTTGAAAGCCTCTCGCATTTGGTCTTAACAGTAACCGGACGCACAACCTTTTAAACTATAATATAAGAGAAAAACTAACTTTAGAGTACGATTTTATTGAAAACACTCGAACTAACTTATCACCTATCAGTGAACATATAAGCAAAGAGAAAAGCAAAATTTTTTTAGCAGGATGCATTTCAGGGAATTTAAGGTTTCTTTACGCAATTATGACATGTAAAGACAAATACTTAACTTGACCCGTTAGAAATAAAACCTAACCCAAATCGACCCACACATGTAAACTGATCAAAATATGACAAATATAAGTAGTTCAAAAAACATATCGAAACAAAATTACCTTCGGATGCAACATCATTAGAACAGTAATTGTTGCTAATGACAGCTATATTCATAAGAAAATAGCAAGTCAGGGTACTTAATAAGCTTGTGAGCAAGTTCTGCAGGCAATCGACAACAACGCGGTGCATCGATATCAGATGCTAAAACACACTCACTTTTTTCCTCAATTTGTATTTTTGTGATTTGAACTTATTTGTTACAACAGGAAGTAATCCATCAGTGTACACCTTGGTTCATCTAACAATTCACCAATATGTGCAAAGTCGTCATAGCAAAGATATACATATTTGTTCATAGGTTTTGATATAGGAATTACAGCTAACACTAACTTAGTCAGTTTTCACTTACTTTGGAGCACGGTAGCAGCTATAGAAGAAACTTTTGCTATCATTCCTCCAACAAATACCCAAAAACTTAATCTGTAGTAAAGCATACACGTCGTCTAATTATTCCCAGACTGAACTTCATAAGTAAAATAACAAATTCAACCACTCATAAGTGATGCCAGAGTTGCTTCTAGGTTGTGCACCCTGCATTTATATAAATTGATTACATGGGCAGTATTTGAGCAAAGGGAATAGACATTGAGCATTGTATAGTTAAAAAGATTTGAAGGTGGGATCGAGTGTACCAACTAACTTGATCTAGTGTACCGGATGCTGGTTCTATATAAATAAGATGATACCTTTGAAATCTAAACCTATATGATCGTATGGAATGTGACTGAAGTCGTTCTTTAGTTCAGCAACTACAGACTTAACCTGAATAAGTATTTTCCAAAACAAAGCAACAACGATTAGAAACTCAAGAATGTTGGAGTTAGGAATAAAGAGACGTCAACACATAAGCTAAAGAAAAATAATTGATTATGATAATAATTCTAAATAAATAAACCAAGTTATTATTAAAAAAATATAGCATAAAGTTTGACTAAATAGCATCGATCAAAATATTTACCCCACGTACAAATCATAAATATTACATGTAGCTTGCTCAGTTGTAGTACAATTTTAACTTGGTATTATTTTGTATCCAGGAAATTAGTGTGCTCCAAAGAAGATGACATATGTATTTAACTCGACTTTCTTTGCAACATGTCAGATCTCACATCTTCCTTTTTCGACAGTTCCTTCTATTTCTTTTAGAAGACGACACATTATTATTTGCGACGACCAAATTCGTACATTCCCATTTCGATGAACCAATTGTGGCAGACTCCTCACTTTGCTTTTGATTTCTATTAGAACGATTAACTCGCTACTACTTCTGCATGCAAATGCAAATACCACTTTCATCTTTATCTTCGTTATTCTTCCTATTTAGCTAAACATACATCTTTTTTGCAGAAGACTCGCTTTTGTTAGAAACTTCATTATGCAAAACTTCATTAGCATTAATAAGCAGAAGAGCTTAGAGCTTCTAAAAGATGCTAACCATTAAAATGAACATTTCTAGACAGGCAATACCACTGTATTCAAATTCTGCACATATACTTCTTGGTTTCATAATCATGAAGATCACTTTCAAAACGCAATGCCAAACGCTCCCTTAGTTTTATTAGTTAACACTTGTGTCGGTTTCCAACATAAGGAGATTCAATATCTGAATTTTGATTTTACAAAAGGTGCCAAAAACACTCAAAAAGTATCCATTATATAATATAACTGTTAAAGAATGTTAACTTATGCGTTTTAGAATTTCTTCTAACGTTTCTCAATACTAATCAAGTGAGTCTTCGACCTAAGCTCAAATATTACCAAGTTAAATGGGTACGACCGTACGAACAAAGAATACCGTAGGTTCTGGAGCATTGTCTTGCTTGCACGTAAACCTTGGAGTACCCATACCCAATCTAACAGCAATGTTGTATCCCAAGTCATGTAACTATGGCCGGCACCTAAACATGCTTCCCTTCCAAACCACCTGTACAGAATATCATTAGTAGTGTGATTTTAAATTGAGAATCTGCTTATGGGCTATTTAATAATGGGATACTTACCTTGAACAGCTACTTCTGCTCCATCTTCCATGATCCCATGATAAAAGCATCCAAAACCTGCTACATCAAAATCAACTGATTCAAAGAGCAAGTTTAAATAAGCACAAAAAGAAATTTATAAATCATCAAAAACAAATTTGTATTCTTTTATTCGATTGATTTTTGCTGAACCTCGTATATTGTATCCATTCGTGATTTGAAGCATCAGGCATGTAGGATTTTGATTGTTTTAGGGTTTCAAAGAAAATCGGTGAGATGTGGGTTTAAGCCAATACATCACAATTTGGGTTTTTGTATATTCGGTACTTAATTTAAAAACTGGTTTTCCTTTCGTTCATATAATTACATTGTTTGTAAATCCCAATCACAAAAAGTGGATAGCGTCCCTGGTTTAGGTGTTTGTGTCTGGGCTTCTTGACCTGAGTTCGAATCGTGTGAGTGCCATGTTTTTTTAAAGTAGGTTTCGGAAAAAAATTAATTTCGAAAAATAAATATTAAAAAATAAATTCCGAGAATTGTGATAAAAATATGATGACGTGGATTAATAGGTGCTTATGTGGCATATCCCTCCTCTTATATATAATGTAAAGATATATATATATATATATATATATATATATATATATATATATATATATATATATATATATAGAGTCCGGTTATTTAAGATACCTTGTATCCTTTGGATACAAGGAGACAAATCTGGGCCACTCATCCACTTAAATCCAACGATCCACATTTAAACAAAAAAAAAGCGGAGGGGTAGTTACGTCAATTCACTACCCCGCCCAAACCCTAACCCCCTCTTTTCGCTACATTCAACCGTCATTTTTCATTTCCAACTAAAACTCACACACACACAAAAAACACACAGTAAAACACACACACACATAAACCACCATCTTCCATCGACGATTTCACCTTCAAAACACACATCCGATCAAATAATCAACAAATACGATGAAAGGGAAGCCGAAAAAACGAGCCATCTTCCAAAAAACCAGATCAAAAGACGATAAAAACAAGGCAAAAAGGTATAAAATAACAGATCCATCCTTTTTCTATGCTTTTTTAGTTTTTTAAATGCTTATTAAGCTTTTTCTAAGCTTTTACTGAGCTTTTTCTTTGTTTTTTTATACTTTTAAGCTATATCAATGATTCTTCTATGCTTTTTAACTAAATGTATGATGAATATAGTAGATCTATGAAAATAAACATAATTTGATACTTTTAAGCGAGTTTTGTGTTTAAACATAGATTGCATGTGAATATAAGCATCTCGGTAGGTTAAAAAAATGAACAGAATAGATTTAAAAAACTTGAGCAAAAATGATTTCCTAAACTGATAGAACATATATGATGAAAAAAGTATAACATATATGATAAAACCTTATCATATATGATGAGTGAAAATACAATAAAAAGCGCTAGGATTAGAACATATATGATAGTTTTAAGCAGGTTTTCCATATGATAGTAGATTAAAAAAATAAACAGAATAGATTTAAAAAGGTTGAGCAAAAATAGTTTCCTAGACTGATAAAACATATATGATAAAACCTTATCATATATGATGAGTGAAAATACAATCAAAAGCAGTAGGATTATAACATATATGATATTATATTGCTTGCATCATTTGATAGTTTTAAGCGAGTTTTGTGTTTAAATATTGCTTGTATGTGAATATAAACAACTCGGTTGAGCAAAATGGTTTCCTAGACTGATAAAACATATATGATAAAACCTTATCATATATGATAAAACCTTATCATATGTGATGAGTGAAAATACAATCAAAAGCAGTAGGTTTAGAATATATATGATATTATCTTAACATATATGATACATCAAATTTGATAGTTAAAAAATGAGACATCATATTTGATAGAACCTTATCATATATAATTCATCATATTTCATAAGTTATGCAACATATAAAGCTTTAAACAGATGTAATTTTGTCTAACTTTGCGCTTTTATTGCAGATGAACAGCCTATAAAAAACAAGGATGACGAGACAGAAGAACAACCTAAAAGAAGCTTAGGTAAAAAAAGCAAAAAAAAATACAGAAAAGTAAAAATAAGTATCATATCTGATAAGTTTTTTTTTATCAGCAGTTACTATAAAAATGATGAAAGAAAAAGCTGCAGCGCTTGAAAGAGCAAGACAAAGCAAAGAGAAGGGCAAAGGTGTCACTGAAGCTGTCACTCAAACAAAGGCCAAGGGAAAAGCTATTGAAACAAAGGGCAAAGGAAAAACGGCTGCGAAAACGAAGAAAGCTGAAAAGCCAATAGAGAGTACAGAAGGTAAGAAAAATATACTACGTATCATATTAATTCATTAGGAAAAAACATACAATACTGAACATCTCTTTGCTTTGTAAAAAATGTAGAAGAAAGTGGTACGGAAGAAGATGATGTTTCAGAAGATGAATTAATCAGCAGCGGGGAAGAATATGTAGATGAAGAACCCGAGTCTGAACAAACCGAGACAGAAGAAGGTCACAAGGATGAGGAAAACGAAGAAGAGCCAGAGGGCAATGACGAGGGAGAAGACGAGGGAGATGACGGAGACGAGGAGGAATACGAGGGAGATGATGGAGACGAGGAGGAAGACGATGTCAATAATGAGGGTGAAAGTAGCGAGGATGATGATGAAGACCAAGAAGAAGAGGAAAATGTGAAAGAAGAGAGGGTCAAAGACGTTTTGAAGAAAATAACAAAGATCAAGTTCATCAACCCTTCAAAAACAAAAAAGGTAACAATTAATGATAATTTTATCAAATACGATATAGCATAAACTCTGAAAGAAATTATTTATGTATCATTTATGTTGATTGTATAACACTAACACGTTTCAATCTATTTTGCAACACAGCAAGCTTTCCTGAAGTGGAAAAGAAGGATAAAAAGCCAGAAAAAGGAAATTGGAACAAAAGCAAGAGGCAAAACGTCCACATAAAGGGACAAAAAGACAAAAGCATACATACAGCGGGGGCAAAAAAACAACCGGAAAAAAAGAAACAACTTCACAGGAAGAATCAAGTGAAGGAGAAGAAGATGAGCTGATGAATGAGAAAATCGAAACCAACGATGACGAGGAGAACGAGCCTGTACATGCGGTTGGCACATCAAAGATGCTAGTTGTCAAACCTTCACCTTCTAAAGGCAACAAGTTAAAAAATACAAAACTGAAGAAGAAGACGACGACTACGCGATGGTTTTGGTAAAAAAGAAGAAGGGTAGAGGTCCGACAAAAAAGAAGCAGACAAAGGATACCCTACTGCCTTGACCAGATGCTCACCTAAATCGTTGTTCGAAGCAACCTCGGGACTGTCAGATGAGAGAAAGAAATTTTTAAAACAAATCGGTTTTGAGAGGTACATTGAGTTTCCCATAGACGAGCTGTCTTCACACCTTCTGTACCATGTTGTCGAGAAGTTCCATCCACAAAGCATGGAACTGAGACTCCCCAAAGGATCGATCAAAATAACAAGAGAAAGGGTGCAACAAATGCTTGGTGTCCCGATGGGGACAATATCTCTTAATGAACTGCCGGAAAGGGAAAACGATGATGCTTTCATCGAAGAATGGAAGGCTCAATACGGCACATTAAAACCAAGCCCAACAACAATTGCAAAAAGGATCCAGTCGACCAACGCAGCAGACTTCACCTTCATAATGAACTTCCTTATGCTCTTTGGTGGCACGATGTGCAACTTAGACTCTGGTGGGAAAGTACTTTTGAAGATTTTGAAAAAGGTCACAGAGAAACACAACATTAATGAGAGCGACTGGTCTTCCTATATACTAGAATGCCTCAAGAAAAGTAAAAGCAAGTGGAACGACCAAGGTGTAAAAAGATGGTACAACGGACCTGCTACTTTCTTGTGTGTAAGTAAAACCAACTGTTTTTTTTAAATTTAAAACTTACTTTGTGTGTTTTCGTTGTCTTTAACCAAGAAAAACTTGTTCTTTTCACAGCTGCTTTACTTGGACTCAACTTACTTCCCAGGAGTAGCCGTGATGCGGCGAAGACCAGCAATAAGAAGCTGGAACGGTCGGTTGATGAAGTTGAGAATACAAGAAGAAATGAAAATTCAATGTGTGGGGAACCTAGAACATCAAGATGAATACAAGGAAGAAGATGTCCATATGGGGATTGATGTGTACAAAAACAACGACTTTTATCTAGAACCAATTAAAGACAGGAAACCACAAACACTAGAGGTAAAACAAAAAACTATGATTTTCATATATGATAGTATGAACTATCATTTATGGTATGATAAAGTATAATATATGAAAGATACTAATACACTTACAACATACTTTTTTCTATGCAGGAGTTTGTTGAAAAAGTATTGATCGATTTGGAGAGATATATGAGGCAAGGAGAGTGCTTGCTAAAACACTTGGAGAAGGACTTAGAAAGTTTGAAAATGATGAAACATTGATTGGTCTATGCAAAGAATACCAGGTGGTATTCAAAAGAAACAAGGACGATGGCCTTGATGTGGATTTCATGGATTGGGAGCAAACCTCCACGGATGATGGGAAAACAAAAGATGCTCCTGTTTCAGTAAAACAACCGGTTACACTTGAAAATATACAAACTGAGGATGAGGAATCTGCTCAAAAAGCTCAAAAGGAAAAAATAAAGAAAAGCAAACTGCAAAAGAGGAACTGTTCACCGAAGCTGGGTTGGTTCACCAACCAAAATCAACTAAAGAAGTAGCGATGTTGGCAGATGTTCATAAGACTGTTTTCACAGACGAGCCATTGTCCGGGGAGTTTGAAAACGACCCAGAGTTTGATGAATACCTGGACAGGTATTGCATGGAGTTGGAACGCCAATCTGCAATTGAAAGCCAAAAAAAGAAGCTTGTGGAAGAAGCGATGGCGACAAGGAAAACCAGAGGAACGAGGCAACCAAAGTCTCTCAAATCAACACCATCTTTCAACCAAATCACAAAAACGCCTGAAACAACACCTAAGCAGATAGTGATGATGGTAGAAGAAGATGATGCTGCAAAATAACAAAAGAGGCCATCCCGCTTGCTCCTTTTAAACTACATAAATAAGAAAGCACCAGCACGGGGAAAGCTCACTGTAGCAGAGTTGATGATAGGAGAGAGTTTGTTCTCAATTCTTAATAACAACCTGTAAGTAAAAGCTAAAACACTAACAAACTAATTATCATTCAAGTAGGATAATATATATATGATAAAAAGTAACTGAACTATGTTTGCAGGGATTTCATATTTGAGTCAGCGGACCATAATTATGCTTGCATGAGGGACAACATGCAGACAATGGCTCCGGGCTTAAAGGTAGATGCACCTGTCATTGACACATACTCAAATGTACTAACTTTGAAGAGCACACTCGCACGGGAGGAAGAAAGAAGAAACAGTACTTCATGTCAACTATGATTGTAAGTACATCTTACATCATATATGTTTTTTATAACAAAATTATGTCCACAAACTAAAACAAAAAATATATTGTTGATTATGCAATACAGACAGCAAACATGTTTGTTTGGAAACTGGCAAACGGACAGTATGACGTCCAGAAGCAGTTTCAAAAGCTTGAAGAAAACATGATAACCTCCATGGGAGAAGATGAGGACTTGCTGAAGTTGAAGAGTGTAAATCTGGTAAACACTTGACTAACATATATGATAAAAAAAGTAAAACATATATGATAAAAACTTATCATATCTGATGAGTGACATGCAATCAAAAGCAGTAGGATTAGAACATATATGATATTACAGTTACAGTTTATAATAAATCTGGTAAACAATTGACTAACATATATGATAAAAAAAGTACAACATATATGATAAAACCTTATCATATATGATGAGTGACATGCAATCAAAAGCAGTAGGATTAGAACATATATGATATTACAGTTAAAAATAGATTCAAAAAATATAACTTATAAAAACTCTGCAGGTGTTCTTCCCGGTCATATCTCACCAGCACTACTACTTGGTGGTCTTTAACCTCATCAACGGCGCTGTGTCAATCATCGACAACTCGAAAGTCGCCAGCACATATGAAAGCAAGTACCAGACGTACTGTAACCTACTGGTAAGTCACTAAATACATAAATAAACTAAAAAAACATGAACATCTGTGCATTTTAAAAGCATCTAAAAAATAACACACCAAAGAATATGATAAACTTGGGGCTTTTTTTGTAGATGAAAATGTTTATGATGTATATGGAGAGCGTCCAGCACAAAATGACGAAAAACTCAGGAAGCATACAATCATTAGACCAAAGTGGGGAACAATGTACAATGACATCGATTGTGTGGTGTTTGTGATGATGCACATGGAGCATTATGAGGGAGAAAGTGCAAAAGGTTGGGTTTTGGACTTCCCGAGTGATTCAGATGAGCAAAGAAAGGAAATACTGAAGCTGAGGTTCAGGATCGCTGCAAAGATATTATCACACGAGCAGAACACCAAGAGGCAGCAGGTAACCGATGAAGCCTATGAATTTGCAAGAACCCACCAGATGCAACCATACAAGACAAAGGTTATCAAAGAGGCAATCAAAGCAAGAAAGGAGGAACAAGACAGAGATGTGGCCAAGAGCGCCATCTGAAGAAGGAAAGACAAAAAGACAATACAGTTTAAGACATTAATTTTTAATTTGGTCTGTAATAACTTAGATTTTTGTTTAAGACTTCCGCTTTGCTTAGCCTATCCTCTGGGAAAGGGGTACGCGACATGCAGGAGAACCCATGGTGGGTTGCTCCAAACTTGGGGTCAACTAGTCGTAGATCATGGATCGGTTAATAGGCATCCATTAGTCCGACTACCCCCGAGTCATGTCGCCTACCTTAATAAGCTTTAACGCTTAACCCACTGGAACATTAGGCTAGGCAAAGAGATTAGTGAACTGATTTAGATTAGAAGCAGTTAGATGACTTATCCAATCGGAAAAGGAGTACGCGACATGCAAGAGAACCCATGATGGGTTGCTCTAAGCTTGGGGTCAACTGGTCGTAGATCGTGGATCGTTTAATAGGAATCCATTAGTCCGACTACCCCTGAGTCATGTCGCCTACACCTGACGTACCATTGGAAAACATTTGGATAGAATCGTAGGGAAGACAAGTTGCTGGCGGTAAAGTAGGATGTACCGCATTTTGTGGATACAACTTGTTTTAACTTGTAACCCGTCGAATTTTCTATTATGAAATGGAAGATGAATATTTTGTTTCATATGTATTGTTCTTGTATTAAATTTCTAGAGAATAGAAGGATATTGAAAAGCATGTAAACCGTTAAAAACAAAACTATCATATATGAAACATTAGTTTCATATATGATAGTCCAAAAAAAGCTTGTAAAACACACTTTCTCTGGAAACGAAATTCTAGAAAGAAGTAACATTAGTATCTTAAAAACTATCATATATGATACATACGTATCATATATGTTGTGTTGACAACTTAACATATATGATACATTACTATCATATCTGATAGTCCAAAAAAACTTGTAAACTGACAAAAGCAAACAAACTAAAAGAAACTAAAGGATTGAACACAGATTAACATATATGATACATACGTATCATATATGTTGTGTTGACAACTTAACATATATGATACATCAGTATCATATCTGATAGTCCAAAAAAAACTTATAAACTGACAAAAGCAAACAAACTAAAGAAAAACTAAGGGATTAAACACAACTTCTCATGACTCATTGACATATGATTATCCAAAAAAAGATAGTATCAAAAACAACTTCTCATGAATCAAAGTGATCAAGAAAAAATAGCATCATACATCATAAATGACATGTTCAGAAACTGCAAACAGTAAAATAAAACGGGCAAAAATTCCTAAAACAAACACTACTCTTCTATCCAAGCTCATCCACTCGTACTTGCATCTGCAACAGCTGGATCCTCGACAACGACTTCCTCCAATCGCTTACCAGTGCAAGTCCTCTTGTTATGATCAGTACCCCCGCACACCGAACATGTAATCTTGTTCTTCTTGCCTTTCTCATTAGCTATCTCTCTACCACCTTTAATACGCAACTTTTGACGCCCAGGACGTCCTCTAGGGGTTCCAACATCTGGATTATCAACCAAACGTACAGACGGATGAGAGACACCAACGAGCTGCTCCAAACAGTCTATCTTCTTCTTAGATGGAGGATTTGGGCAATCCGCTTCAACATCTTTCTTCAGCTGCTTCAACTTTTCAACAAAAGCACCCAACCTAGGCTCGTCTTTGCTCAACAAATGCACACAATGATCAACAATAGATGTCGCCTCGCTCGAATAATTCTCCAAAACAAACATTCTTCTCCCCATACATGTTCCTCTTGTTCCTCAACGCATCC
Source organism: Glebionis coronaria (assembly GCA_025667525.1). Classification (NCBI taxonomy): domain Eukaryota; kingdom Viridiplantae; phylum Streptophyta; class Magnoliopsida; order Asterales; family Asteraceae; genus Glebionis; species Glebionis coronaria. The sequence continues at coordinate 474,858 of JANFOE010000922.1, forward strand.
GGGATAAGGTTCTTGGTCCAATGCTTAAGAATGTATTGCTGAGGAATCATCTCGATATTGGCATTCTTGAACACGCAAAAAATATGCCTGCACAATATCCCAACCCTCATAAACAACTGGCATGTACAAATAACTGAACCATCCTCTAAGTTGTGCAAGACCTGGGAAAAAACCAAAAAAAAGAAGTGAATATCATATATGATACATGTGCTTATCAAATATGATATGTCAAAAAAAATATTATATCAACCAAAAACTCACATACCTTGTACAACCCATCTTCTCTAGTAAACATGTCAACCTCATCATCTTCCTTCTCCTTCTCTTTATCATTGTCATTTTCCTTATCTTTCACATTATTAGAAGACTCACCAACTTTACCCTTATCAGTAACCTTATCATTCACCTTTTTCTTGTTCTTCTTACCAGGCTCTTCATAAACAAAATGCCTAACTCTGATAACAGAAACCTCAGAACCCTCGAGCACATTCTTAGTATCTATCTGACAATACCATAATCCAACGAAAATCTCTTTCTAAACCAACTCAAACAAGGTACGAGTGTAAACCATTGCAGCATGCTTCTCAATCTTGAGAAAAGTCCTTAACTTCGGAACAATATCCATTGTATTATGATCCATTCTCTCTTGAACACTCCTTTGCTTTTCCATCGCCGTCTCAAAGCAATTCATAAAGCTCATAAGCGTCGAGCTAGAATTGGTAAAGTGGGAGAAGAAAGAATTCTCGCTCTCTGATCTAGATGTAGTCCTCATCAGTCCACACAACGGCGAGTCAGAAAAATAAGCAGGGATCCAAGTTGAACGCATATCATACATCTTCGTCAGCCACTTGTGTCCCACCAAATCATACTCTGTCATCAGATCACCCCATCTGGTGTCAAACTCCTCGGGACCAATGTACATGTTCCAAATAATCTTGTTTAACTTCTCTTTAAAAACCCGATCATTGTATATTTTCTCACATATCTGCAAAGACATACAAAAACCAAATGATATGAATCAAAATTATGTTATCACATCATATATGATGCTACTTCAACATATATGAACTATTAAAATATCATATATGATGCTACTTCATCATATATGATACTAGTCTTAAAAAAAAGTACATTCGCTGGAAGCTTCTACGTGATATGCCACATGCACAGCCTATGCTTTGTACCAACAAACTCGGCTTGAATGGCATTCCTCATCGCCTTATCTTGATCAGTCACTACTATGCTAGGTGCTTTACCAAATGCTTTGATGAAGGCTTTAAGTAACCAAACATACGATTCCGTGGTCTCGAACTTGAGCAAACCAGCAGCAACCGTAACACACTTCCTATGGTTGTCAATCGCCGTAAAAGGAACAAATACCATTTTGTACTTGTTTGTCTTAAACGTAGCATCAAAAGAGACAACATCACAGAACTCCTTGTAGTTGTACTTGGAAACTTCATCAGCCCAAAATAAGCCAATAAGCTCAGCCTTGTTAACCAAATAATCAAACGAAAAATCAGCAACGTACTCCTTCCTCTTCTCCATCTTGTTTATCAACATCTGCGCGTCATAGTCCCCGATGTAACAGTTGATGCTACGGAAGAAGTTCTTAAAGTCAACAGTAGTGCCGTGAACGAGCAGATAAGAACCCTTGATCCCGGTCAGAAGGTGATGAGCTCTTGTAGCACCGATATTCACACTCGCAGCCTTGACAATAAACAGCTGCTCCGTGTATGTTAACTGCCTCTGATTCTTTGACAGATGCTTGTACTCCTCACGTTCAAGCTCATGGTTATGGATAGTATCAAATACACTCAACTTGAACTTCGTCGTACCAAGGATCAAGTCAAACACAACACGAGCTTTACAACCGGTGATATGCACATTTGAATGCCTCAATTGGTTATAACCATTCTCCAAATCTAGGGTGTCTACATATATATCCTTGGGGGAACCCTTCCTGTTGCAAACCAAATACTTTTGCTTCACAATCCCGCTCCTCAATCTTTTCTGACACGATTTACTAACAACAAAACCAGCTTTAACGGCATACTTCTTGTAAGCAGCAACGCAATGCTCAACTGAATCGTACTCGTTCCCTTTAACAAGTAAAAACTCGGCATGCACTTTCGGAATGTAGTAAACAGTACCACCAGGAGTATCAAAGTTGGAATGAGTGATATACGACTCAGAAGTCCGCACAGCATTCAACTCTGCAAAAAGAAACATATAAAAACAGATATGATTACAAAATACTAGAAAAATTCAACACATATCATGTAAACATCATATATTATAGACATGAATCATATATGATAGTATATGTTACATGGCTATCATATCTATGTAAAAATACAAACATCATATATGATACGTTGCTATCATATATGATACATTGGCAACATGCACTAAGCTTAACAAAAACTAGAAAACTTACTCTTAACAGCTTCCGCTTCTTCACCGTCTTGTTCATACGCAGAAATCTCATCCGCAAGACTATGAAGAACACTTTCGGATGGCAGATCTAAACCTTGATCGACACTAGACTGATCATTAGTCAAATCGACCAACGTAGAAGGATCAACAACACCACTACGACCACTAGAATCACTCGAATCCATCATTAAAACCTAAGAAAATCGAAAAAACAACAACTCATAAAAAGCTTATCTAAAACCTAAAAGAATCAACGCTTATTAAATAAGCTTATAAACAATATCCATAAAAATAGACCAGACACATAAAATAAGCTTATAAAAAAGCATATTAATCGTTCCGATCGATTAATAAGCTGATTAATAAGCTTATTAATCAATCCGCTCGATTAAATACGCTTATTTATAAGCTTATTAATCAATCCGAACGATTAATAAGCTTATTAATTAATCGGATAGTTAATAAGCTTATAAATAAGTGTATTTAATAATCCGATCTATTAATAAGCTTATTAATAGATGGAAATTGCTTATTTATAAGCTTACTAATAAGCTTATTAATACGCAATATTAACAAACATTATATCTAGAGAGAGAAACATAGAGAGAGAAAGTACCAGTTTAATCGGGGAAGAAGAAGGAAGAATGAAACGTGTTTGATAAAGCGTATATATATATCCCGACGTAAAAAGACGAAAATACCCCTGTAGTATAAACTGGGGGATTTAATCTCAGCCATCGGATGAGATGCAGATGGACGGTGGGGATGAGTCCCCTTATATCTTAGAAAACTTTGGTATCCAAAAGAACTTAAATCATATATATATATATATATAAATATATATATATCTTTACATTATATATAAGAGGAGGAATATGCCACGTGGCATTATGTTAATCCACGTCATCACCCTTCCTGGGCTCGATATTTCTTACCCCAAACCTGTCTCATAGCCCATACCTAAAACATCTCAATCACTAATACGCTTCAAAAAAATCCAAAACCCTAATCCTCCAAAACCCTAATTTGTTCGTGAAGCAAAATTTAATTTAACCATCAGTCAATAACGAAAATCAATATAACCCCATCCCAGATCATACCCTAAGCAATATTATACAGATTTGAGTACATATGAATCTTAGTTTCAGTTTTAATTACTATATCTTCGATCTGCTATTGGTTGGTTGAGTTTTAATTACTATATGCATATTAAGATATGTTTGAACTTTAGTTTCAGTTTTACTTACTATATGCATTCGATTAATAAATCCTTAAAATACGATTTCAGTATGATTTCTTATTTTGATATCGATTTTAGAGATTTTTTATGCATCTAAGGCATGGTTTGAGGCAACTGAGGTAACCGATATACTTGGAATTTGATTAATTATCATATGCGTTTATATTCTGATCTTACTAAAAATCGTCTATAGATTATTGATTATCGTTTCAGGTTAAAGCTGCACATTGGACAATCAACCTGTTAATTGTGCAATCAACCCTGTTAATTGTGCTGCAATCGGTGTTTTTGATCCTAATAAGGTTTTCTTTAACATTCGACATTCTAATGATATACTATTTTTTCTTGGATCTTTATTTTTTTGTTTAAAATATGGAATTACACTACGTATTCCACAACGACTTCGTGTTATAGAGGAAAATGGTCCAGAACCGCAAGTTGCGGGGTAAGAAAGAGACGGTCAATCCTGAAACTCTCTGTACATATACTCAGCACCATTTTTTAATCAATGCATACATGTTTAAAAATCATTTTCTATTAAGTTTGATTTGCTAATTGTGTGAATTTTCTGTTTGCTTTTAGGTTGTTGTGAGGATTCAAACGAATAATTGTGATTAGAAAGGTCGTGATTTAAATGTAAGGATGGGTATTATTATCATTTTAAATTTTCAATTTAAAAGTATATAATCAACTCTGTTGTGGTGGATTCAATAGAGATTTACCAACAACGAGGGTTCATTTGATAACCGTGGATCCTCTGGTGGTAATCAGGGGTTTGATGGTAGGTCTTTTTAAAGATGTGGTGGCCATCGTTGTGTTTCTTTTTGAAAATATATGGTGAGGATGTAGAACTTCACCGTCGACGGTATGAACGTCGTAGTCACAGTTGGACCTGGGTAAAAAAACTCTTACCATACCTTTTATCTGCTTTATGTGCTTTTTATCAGGATATAGTTTTGTAGAGAATGCTATTCGACCCAGTTAAACAAAAATGGGTTGGCTTAGGTTTTATACTTTTTCTTCATTTAGACTGATTTATTGAGAAAATTCGATCCTCTATCTAATGGGTAGTTGTGTGCTTATTGATTTTAAGACCGCTTTCTAAAATATATTGCTATGGCTGTAGTGGGTCAGATCAGATCAGAGATTTCTCAAAGCTTGCACGTCATGTTGCAGCTAGGCATGCAAACAAAACATCATTGGGTGGGATAGGCTACTGATCTGATTTGCCCCACCTCTGACCGACGGCCTAGATTGATCATAGATTATTTCAAGTATCGATCCACTTAAAAGAGTTTAACTTAGGTAATCAGACACTTATCAGTTTCAGATTCTCATTCGATCGTGTAGAAACATAAACGTTGCAGCTCATATAACAAAAGATTTTGAATTGTTCAATAACCTCAGTTTTCTTATATCATGGCAGATGGGAATGCTTAAAGACTTACTGCTAGGTCCAAAGAAAGAGTCAGATAGAAATTGGCTGCAACAACTATCAGATGCTTGCCAAAAGTGTTGATAATTTAAAAATCAATTTTTCACAATTCTATACGATCTTCGACACCAACATATGCAGGTTTGTCGTTCAAGGATCAACGATCACATAATTCAATAATGCATTTAATTGCATTTAGTCATTATTGTTCATGATAAACCTTTAGGTGAGTATTTTTTTCCATCAAAAGTATGGTTTTAGTTTGAAGGACAATTCATTGCATGTGTTATGTTTTTTTCTTCTGTTTGGTTCTTGCACAAATAAATAGTTCAAAGATGCTTAATTCCCTTTTTACATGTATTTCAGAATTTGCGAAAACTTGAAAATTTTGGTTCTAACTGATTGTGGCTTTATTTGTACCTTCCAAACCCAAGGTTCGCAGTTGGCACAACTTTCTTTGAAACATATGCATTGAATATCACCTCCAGGCCATCTCACCATGGTAAGCGTTTATGCTCCACCATTAGCATAATATGATTAAGGATGCCTGCATTTTCTTACATGGTGGTTGCTTGATATTTGTATGAAAGTATTTGATTTGGATAGTTAATTGGTATTATCGTTGTTCACCTTTGAGGTATTAGATATGTATTAAATTGGTGCGTTAGAATTTAATTATTGTTTTTTAGAATTCTGTCAATGTTAGCTAAGGAAGTTGTAGAATGTAGGTGATACACTCACTGATGCACAAGTAGTGTTTTTAAACATTCACAAGTTGTTGTATTGTCGGAATAATCTTCTAGGATACTCTAAAAAAAGCAATAACTCCACTTTCGGATGGTGTTCCTAAGAATTTCATATACCCTGCTGAGTGACTTGATGTGGCTGCAGTTGGTTCTTCGCCATGTCAGTCTACATGTGGGTAAATGTTTTGTTTGAGTATTTAATTTTTATGTATGTTTCATGGTGGCAGTTCTTACTAATGTATCATCTTTTTTACGTTTGAAGCTCAGATATCATTAACATGGTTACGCGTGGCTAAGGAAGCCGTAGATTATACACTTGGTTCTACACATGTAGTGTTTTTTAAAACATACACAAGTTGTTGTATTATCAGATTCATCTTATAGGCTACTCTTAAATTATTAACTTCACTTTAATATGGTGTTCCTAAGAATTTCATACACCCTGCTGCGAGACATGAGTGGACTACAGTTGGTTCATCGCCATGTGAGTCTGCATCTAATCGAACAATAAGAACATTTAATTACAAGTAATAAAACTACCTGTTCTCTCTGGAATGACTTTTAATGTATTTTGTTTCATTGGGGAAAAAATATTTTGAGGAGTACCGAACCTATTTTGTCCAGTAAATATTCAATGGCGCAATCAAAGCTCTTATCTTCCGTAGCTATTTGTTTCTTTGAACATATAGGTTAATACTCATTGTTCTATTGTCAGGTACCCGGTGAAATTCCAAGTGTTACAGACAATTTATCTGTAAGAAGTACATCATGTCCATTAGGCCCTGGTGACAAACATGTTCCGTTAGTCCGATACATCAATCCTAGACAACCAGCTGGTGCGTGCAGTTCACATCAGTTTAATTAATATTATGTTTCCTACTGATGAACAAAGGTCAGTAGTTTCTTAATGATTTCTAGAGAGAAAAAAACGTTCTTTGGGTCAGCCGTTTGTACCTGACCCGTATGGGCTACCTTAAAACCAAATTTCATGTTATTTTTTAAATGCATGATGAAGCAAAGTTGAAAAAATTATGAGATACTTGTGTTTGTTAAGCCATCACCACCACAAAGAAGGATACCATTCCACCTTTTCCATTAGTGGCTGAAGTCCACACCTTTATCGACCTTAAACTACACTTTACCCTAACGATCCTAGGATAAACACAAGACCACAAATTTAAAATCTGAAGTGAGTGCACACATTTTAACAGCCACTCTTCAGAACATAATTGGCATGTCATTAGCATTGCATTCTTTTCCTTAACTAATTATGATGCACTTCTATTGATAAGAACTCCAATTCGTCTGCCATGATTTTGCTACCGACCTGGTGGCAACAAAACTAACCATAATGTTTCCCACAGGTAGCGCGGCCTCTCAATCTTTTTAAGTGAAAAAATTATCTAAAAATTGGAAAAAATAAGTTTATGTTAGGTTATGTTTGCTGAGATGGGAAAGAATGTCAAGGGGGTGTTTGGTATTGCATCAAGGAAGTACTTCCTACATCAGATCTCACTGGTCGTGACTCGTGAGTGAGAAATGAACCGGCTCTGATTTTTTCGTTCATACACAATATTCACTAAAGACACCCGGGTAGCTCTGAAAATGGGAAAGGAAAACTAGGCACCTCATCCGAATAACATGGGAGTTAATCGACGAGTTTAATATGCCAGATGATCTTCTGGCGTTGTGGGTATCTGAACTGGACGAAGAATAATATCTCGACCAGCCACATTCTATTGTTATCTCCCCCGAAGATGAATCTTCTTTTGAAGATCTTAATTGCTTCAAGAGAACTTTACCTTCAAAAAACACGCGATAAAGTAAGTGATGTTTCTAATAGGCAAGATTCATATTTAACTATTCATGATGGCCATATTTATACGGATATTTGTGATGAAGGTTCACCAAGAAATCAAGCTTTGGTTCTCCGAGCCTCGTGCCATGAGGTGTTGTGATTACCTTTAAAGCCATATTCTTGGCTAAACTGCGATGACCTTGATGATAAAGATGTGGTCCCCATAGACGCTGGATCACCTGTTCTTAAGGAGAAGCAACATTCATCATAAGCCGCGTATTTCTGTTTGGTACATGCACAAACTATGAAGTGGTTCTGTTCGAATTTGAAAAAATGATACTTCTGACATTGGATCAAAGAAAGATGGTTTTCATCTTGATATAATTCACCCTTGTGTAAGTCGAAGGTTTACATTATGGAGACTTTCTTAAATTTAAAGTAAGTTCACTACTAATCGTGATATGTTTTCTCACTCCTTATAGATTGAAATTAACGGCTATTCAATTGATTTCTTGATTTTGTTTATGTAGGAGGATGATGGCTTCATGATTGCATGTAAAGGAATTTAAATTAAAACAGTCTTATTAACAACACTCGACAATTCTACGAATTAAAGAAGCCATGTAAGCTTGGTGATTGGATGTCAACTGTAATCAGTTTTAAAGATGAAAGAATGCATTTTGAGTATGTGGATGTCTTTCTCGTGCTTGATTTGGAGGGAAAAGTTCAGATTTATTCATGAATTTCACGTTTTGATATTCGATGAGAGAACCATGAATTTTATAGCTTTCTTTTACAGGTTATGCATTGGGTTTTTTAATTTATTTATCTATATTTTGTTCAGTATTTGTAAACATGTTTCCTTTTGCCGTAAATTTTTTTTTATTTCTACTACAAGTCTGATCCTGAGTCTTGTGCTGAAGAATTTATACGCCTGATCTATATAATTAAATTCCTAGAAATTACTAATAGGCATGAGAGTCCTAAACTATAATTAGTGGCCAATATTTAGGCTACCAAGGTTCTGAAAAAATACCTATTTTGAGAACACTTATGCATGACTGGTTTCTTTTTTGGGCTTTTAGACAGGTGTGATCAGACTTTTACTTTCCTGCGCAGGAGGAGGAAGTTGAAGCTGTTTATAAATGTATGCAGTAAGGCTTCGACTTGGTGTTACGTGAGCCATCAACGATGAGCTGGCAGTGATTGGAGTATGGTTTAAACAGTATCGGTATCGACGGATCAACAGTTACGAAAGCTTCTTCTCTCTTGAGCTCTTCTGCTTCTTTTCTCTTGAGCTCTTCGTCACGAGTCTTTGAGATGTCCCATAAAGATTGCAAAGCTTCTTGATTTTGGTAGGTAATCATCCGTTTATTTTGGTAAGTAATCATCATATATGCAACATCTAAATAAAAATGCCCATAAACAAGTTAACTAAAACACATAATAATTGTTAGCGGTGATGCAGAAGGGTGTTAGAGCTTCGGATAATACTGGTGGTGGTGTCGCTGGGAAAACAAGTAAAAATACTTAGTTTAGTAAGCGTTTGAATGTTGTTAGTGAACAAAACAAGGATGCTGAGAATATTCCTAATGTTGCCGAATTGAATGATCCTATTAGCGTGAACGTTGGAAGGTGTTGATGCTTGATCTCAACTGTGGACAATATTAAAATAACTACAGGAGGTTCAACAACTATTGGAACTGAGAATGTGAATGATGGCACAAAGCAGAATGATATGCTTCATATGGTTCACGAGTCGAAGGCCATGGGTACTTATGTGCCTACCTTTGCTACTGTTATGGCGGGTACCTCTGTTCCTACCTTTGCTACTATATTCAGGTATGAGACCATATAATGTTGGTGTCTACTATGAGAATTAAACACAAGCCATGGAAGAAATTTTCATCTAAACACCTCCAAGTGCTTATTGGCTTATGTCATTGTCTTAAACAAGGTAATCAATCCCTATTTGTTTTAAAAGTGTGAGTTTTATGTGCTGGTCAATTTACTGAATTCGGTTGAAAAAACTTGGTGTGGTGATTTTTTGTCACAATCACCATAAACTTTGGATCCAATTCATGTTCTAACAACTTGCACGCTTCTATGATCTGCTCAAGCTAGATATTGAGCACTTGGTTAAACAGTGACTCGCTAACTCCATCCCTACAATAACAAAGTTTAGTAACAAAGTTTAATAATATAGTTTAGTTCCCTGAAATAACAAAAACGTCACAAAAGTTTAGTAGCAACCAATTATCTTTAAAAAATGTTATAGGAGTAGATTATATAAATTGAACCTGATCATTCCCTCATCCTTACTCGGCGAAACAAGTTATAAACTTTTAATAAACCGTTTATTATTTCGACTTTTGATGATTGTGTAAATCATCTTGGGACTATTTGTAAGATTACTTTACAAGTTAAACTATATTTCATGAGTATATATATTTAAGACATATACATGCCAACCTACGTCACAACATGGTCGAACAAGAATAATTCTTTGACTGTTTTTAATTTTTCTAAATAAATTATTGATGTGGAAATCTCAAACCTCTAAAGGAGCTAGATTTTCATAAAACATAGCTAACAATGAAATTGTTCAGATGGCTCATAAGTCAGCCAATGCGCATTCAAGTACATAAAATCTCCTAAATTAGTCATTAACTAATAATATAGTTTTTGTAAGAAACAATAAAGATTAATAACATATGGTATTAGGATAAAGCAACGTATTTTTATATATTTATAAAAATAATATTTGACGGAACCATCTTAAGACCGAGTACCTTTTTGGTATCGAGCCCCTCACCCAACAAGGAAGGCATATCCCGGTAAATTACCTAGGCAACATCGGCTGATCAAGCTGGGGCCCGGATTCGAACCCCCGTCTTATCGCTTGATTTGGTCAACTGCGTGTGTAGTTTTTATAGGTTGTGAAGTTAATGTAAAAGTTGAGTAACTAAAAAGGGCACTATAACAAATGAATTGATTTTTTATATTTATTATGATATATTTTTATATTTTAAATTGTGTAAATTTGAAAAGTTTGTTTTTGATGTGAAGAAATTGAGTGTAACAAATAATTTTACTCTTTTAAGTGTGAAGAGTTCAATAAACTTCACAATTTTAATTGTGAAGATTTTAAAGTATAATTTATAAAATAAATCACACTTTTATGTGTGAATTTTTTAATTATTCACACCTTTAAGGTGAAATATTTTTGAAACAATTGTTAACATTTATAAATGTGAATTTTTTAATAATAAAGTTCATGCTTTCTAAAATCTGGAAAAGAAAGGTGAACAATAAAATAAATTTGTTGTAGTATGATAATGTTCATAATACTGCTTTCTACACACATGAGAGACATTGCTAAAATCAATCTCACGCATCAAGGGATTGTAATCCGCTTGATTGTATTTAATTTTACAACAAGTTCTACTATACATACGTAGCACAGATAGTAATCGAGTATATTGTTATTGTTGATTCTCGGTCGCTATGTTTTTTTTCATTGAATTAAATTGTTTAAATCCGTGTCTCTCTTTTATCATTCGAGAACACAAGAGGCAAACCAGATTGAGGAGTGAAATTCCAACAATATCTGAGCGTATGATGTTGCACTTTTAGAGTATTGAGAGTAGTTGAGTCTCAAAGTCTCGTGCCAAAGAAAAGGTAATGTCACATAGGCAAAAGTGGTTTTTGCATCACAAACATTTCGACACCATATTTTTAAGCATAGTGGTTGAGCTTAAAATGTGATGTCAAATGTATTTGTTTTTATTTTTTATCTTAAAATAAAAAACAATACATTTATTAAAAAACATTATATTATTCAAAAAAATTACATTAATTAAAAAAGCCACATTATGAGAAAAAAACATTTTGGGGTTGAGTTTAGCATGTTGGTTGTCCAATCAAACTTGAGATTCATTTTTTGTGAGAAAAAAATAAGAAAAGTGAGAAAAAGTGTGTTACTAAATATAAAAAAATGAGTATATAAAACTTGGTAGAAAAGTGTAGTAATTATAAATATTTTAAGAGGTTAAGTTTTGAAAAAAAGAAGAATAAATGTTGAAAAAAGGTAACAAAGTAGCGTCCACCTACTATAAGTTTTCAAAAAAAAAAGAAAAAAATGAACTCGCATTGGCTGGTGGGAATAGGGCGACAATGCTTGGTGCGACGTCAAGGTTTGGCTCGTGCCAAAACCCTTGCCGTCAGTCAACAACTCACAAGACAAAACCTCTTATTGTTTTGTAGTTTTTATCTCTGTAAAAATTGCTTATTTTATAAAAGAAAAACAGGTTGGTAGAAAACTTCACACTTGAAAGTAAAATATATTCTTTATTGAAATGAAATTCTTATGCAAATGTTTATTTTTTTGTTGCATATTCGCTTGCACCAAATGTGACTCATGATAAATAAATGAAAATTTAAATCCATATAAGATATTATGTTTGTAATGCTTATGTTTAAAAGAATAAGTTTTTGAAAATGACCAGGTAAGTAATTTTCATTTTATTAAAATTTAGTAAATAGATTTAATTTTAGTTTTGTGTTTAATCTAATAAGTGCATTTTTGTTATGCTTTTTTGGTTACATTTTGATTTGATTTTTTTTTTCAAAGTACTTCTGAATTTGTGTTAATTTCACGGTAGCTTAGTTTGAATGATAATGCTGAAAGAAATAGGTAATGACGAGGATGGTGAAGTAAACATAAAAAGGTTATTTTCTTTTACTCTGTAGTATATATGTTATTTATACATTATTATGTGACATCGTTATTATGTCAATTAAGCTCTATATTCATTAATTTTATTGGGCTATATCTAAAGATAGATTAAAGATGTTGCAACGACTTTCTAGATGTCCAACGAATTGCACAAGGCCAGCAAGTCAACTCATTTCAGCAAATTAAATTTTGATATATTTTTATTATTTTTGTTATAAACTTTTGTCTTTTTTATTTGACTTACGTAACCTACTGGTTTCATACTCAATATGCTCAGTGTGGTGAATCTTGTCAATTACATGTGATGGTCTTGTCTTAAAGTTAGAAGTAAAGTTTTATGATATGCTATTGTGAAACTTTTGTAACAACTGAATTTAATAAGTTCAATCATTTTATTTTTAATGTAGACCACATAGGTCGTACAAATGAATTTGCTAAGTTCAGTTATATTATTTTTAATGTAGAGCACATATATCATATAACCGAATTTGCCAAGTTCAGTAATATTACTTTAAGACATATGAGTTTTTCTCAATAATATGTTTTAAATTATAACCAACATAGTTTATAAAGAAACTTTGGCAGTGAGTTGTAGATTTCTATCAGAAAACACTTTTTAAAAGTTGAGAATAATTCACTTCATTTTATCTCCGAAAGTTTCATAAGTCAATTTTAATCCATTCAGTCCAATTGAACTTCATTGAATCATAATCAAGTTCCCTATCCTAAAATATACTTCTTTATGCAACGACAAACACCCTCACATGGTAAGTTGAGCTAAGTTAAACAACAATAAAGTCAACCCCGTCAATGGGACATTAGAGCAAATATTTAGAAAATAAAAAGAAAGTTAAACGATAAAAAGAAGTCATACCCGTCCATCGGACGGGTTTTGCAACTAGTATATATATATATATATATATATATATATATATATATATATATATATATATATATATATATATATATATATATATATATATATATATATATATATACACAAACTATATTTACTTAAGATGAAAAAAAACCTAAAAACATCAATGGCTGCCAAAAAAATCCCTTCTTCTCATAACCTAATTTTCTTTTTCCTTTAATCCGAATACCTTATAATGATGTTGTTTTCTCGAATAATCACTGATTATTCTTGAGTTAACAAAGTCTTTATTTGGTTGATTGATTTTAGGGTAAATTAAATTGGTTTTATTTTTTGTTTTTTGGCCGTCATTCTTGTGCGATTGTTTGTTTCTCTCGTCGGTGGTTTATTGTCTTTATTTTGGTCGTTGCATATGTTGGTGCTACCTGGACAAAGTAAATTCGTTTTGATTGTTTAATAGTGTGTCGCATTTATTGCTTTTTAGGTTTTGGTTGTTGCTGTGTTAGGGTTTTACTGTGCTCTTTCAGTATTGTTAATCATTTGCAAAAACTTAATTCGTTCTTTGATTGGTGGGTCCGGTGTTGATTGTCGGCTGACCTTTCTTGGCGGCTGACCTTTTCTTGGCGGCTGACCTTAATTCTTGGCGGCTGACCTTAAATCTTTCTTGGCGGCTGACATTCTTGGCGGCTGACATTAATTTAAGGTTCTCATTATTAAGTGGTGCAATTAAATTTAATGTCTCTATTAATTTTCTAGGTGTCTTTTTGTTTTGAATCTGGGTTTCGGTTATTGTTTGTTTTTACGATAAAAAAAAAGTTACTGTTTGTTTAGGGTTTATTTTTCGTGGTTAGGGTTGTGTTTGATTGAACATGGATTCGAGCAATGAAAGTGATAAGCCATTGTTTACAGGTTGGAATGATAGGGATACGGTGTCTAATCTTAAGGTTTTAGTAACGTTAGAGGAGATATCTAATTTGTTTTCTATTCCTTTGAATACTGTGCGTGACATTGAAGTGTTTGCAAATGGTGTTAAGGCAAACAAATTTCCTAAATGGTCTACCTTACCTAAGGAGACCACTATGCTTTATTATGAAGTTTTGTGTGAACGCCATATGAATCTATCTAGCAAAACTTCTTCACTCAGTTCAGGTGGTTCGAGTGTGCACTCAGCACAAATGGCTAAGGAAACAGATGACTATATTCCAAATGTTTCCTCTTCTTGTGATGTATCTTTGGACCTTGCAGCTAAGGCTGCAACAATTAATGGTATGCAACCGTGTAATCTACATGAGGTTTTGAAATTATTTGGTGTAACGATTTGCACGGTTGGTGATGCGGGTGAATTTATGCATGAATTAAGAATGAAGAAACATCCTTTGTGATGATTGATCTCACATGACCGTGCTAAAGAAATTCTGGAATTACTTTGCAAATTTGAAGCTGATATGGTTACGTCTACTAATGGAGGTATAAATGCAGTCTCTTCTTCGTTTAATTCTGATAATGTCTGTGAAGGGGTTAATATTTCTATTCCTAAGAAGGTTGTTGAAAAAGTAATTACTCGCTATCAAAACACTTTATATGGTTACTTTCTTGGTAAAAGGATTGCATTTCCTGTGGTTGAGTATTTTGCTAAGAATAACTGGGCAAAACATGGTCTTAAGCGTATCATGATGAATGAGAAAGGTTTTTTCTTTTTTCAATTTGGGTCTAGTGAGGGTCTTAATGCGGTTCTGGAAGGTGATCCGTGGATGGTTCGTAATTCACCAATTTTTCTTAAGAAATGGACTATGAAAACGAATCTTCTAAAGGAGGAACTAACCCGTATTCCGGTATGGGTCAAGTTTCATGATGTCCCGCTACAGGTTTTTGAAGAGGAAGGTATTAGTTTAATTGCTTCGTTTCTTGGTAAGCTTATTATGATGGATAATTATACTGATAATATGTGTAAAGAGTCTTGGGGTCGTTGTAGTTTTGCTCGTTGTCTTATTGAGATGAATGCTGATTCGGAGTTTATAGATAACGTTACTATTGGTGTCCCTGATCTTGAAGGCTCTGGTTGTACTAAGGAATTAATTCGTGTTGAATACGAATGGAAACCCCCTAGATGTCATACTTGTAATATTTTTGGTCATGCCTTTGATTCTTGTCCAAAAAATGTCAACCCTAAAACAGTTGAAAATGGGACAACTCATGTTGATAATGATGTATTTCAACAAGTGCAAAGCAAGAGGAAGAAGTCCAAAGGTAATTTAGGGAATCAAGTTCCGAGAGGTGTTCCATTAAGCAAGGGTTTCCAAACAGGTAAGACGGTTGCATTTCGTCCAAAAACTCACTTGGATACTACAAGTACGAGTGGTAATAATAGTAGGAAGTTGAATACTAAATCTGGTCAGTTGCAGCAGTCTAGCAATCCTAATGGTCCGAACAAGGGTAAAGCTCAAATGAGCAGTGTTTCTACATCTAATAAATTTTCAACTTTGTCCATGCATGGTATTGACGAAGGGGTTCCAGTAAGTGAGGAAGATAATGAGGAGGAGGAGGGAGTCGAGGTCGTCTTTGATGAATCGGTGAATCTTCTCAACACTAATATTAGGGCAAGCACTCCAACTGGCTGATCCCATGTTGATATTTTATTATTTTCCTCGTAACTTCATGTTATCGTGTTGGTTTTTGTCTAGTTTATATATTTCCAGTATTCTAGACTAGTTAATGTTTATGGCCTGTCATAAACATTTTGTTTAACAAGTTGCCTGTAGCTTGCGGTTAATGTGGTATTTCAGCCACATTCCTTGTACTTCAACGCTTTTTTTGGTTCTATTTACCGGGGTCATTATTACCCTTTTACCAATATATATATATATATATATATATATATATATATATATAGATATATATATATATATATATATATATATATATATATAGATAGATATATATATATATATATATATATATATATATATATATATATATATATATATATATATATATATATATATATATATATATATATATATATATATATATATATATATATATATATATATATATATATATATATATATATATATATATATATATATATATATATATATATATATATATATATATATATATATATATATATATATATATATATATATATATATATATATATATATATATATATGTAATTTAGATAAAATGGTGTAGGTGCTTAAAGTTGTTAAAATGAGAAGCAATAAAAAATGGGCAATGTCACATTTATTGATTAGTTTTGGTTCGTTTATGAGTTGTTGGTTCATGTACGAGTTTTCTGAAAGTTTTTGTTCGTGTACGAGTAGTTAGTTCACAATTTTTAATATTACTAGTTTCTCGTGTATCAGTTGTTTATCATAGTTTAGCAATTCTTTGTTAACTCAAATGTAATTTTTGATAGTGTATCACTGAATTTTTGAATAGAATTATTATTTATGCAAATAATATTTTTTGAAGCAAAACTATGTATCATATGTATCAGCTATAAATTTTTATGTATCAAATTTTTAGTGCTTTTTATATATCAGTTTCTATGTATAAGATTTATTGTTTTGTGTTTAATATTAAATAAATCACATGTTAATTGATGAAATCAATGGTTAAGATGACTTCTCATTTTAACCTACTACACTACAATAACCTAACTCTCTCTCTTTCTCTCTCTCTATATATATATATATATATATATATATATATATATATATATATATAATATATATATGGGGCTAAGTTTGACATAGGATAATAAAATGGCGCCATGTCATATCCTATGTGGCATTATCTCATTGGCTATATTTATATTTCATTTATTTTGGAAACTATTATTTGGGAACTATTATTTGAAACGATATCCTGTATAATAAAAATATCAAGGATACGCTGGATATATACAAAATATAGAGGATATCCTATATACATATCTCAATTGTAATATACCAAAATATGGAGGATATCCTATATAGAACATATACGTTTCTTATTAATCAAGATAACTTATAATCAAAACCCTTTTGACGAAACTGTGCTTTATCCATTCGTGTCATAAAACCTAATACATGTAAAATTTCGTGTTTTGGTACAGGTATTTTAATTTTTTCTTAAAACCCTAAGGTTCATAGCTTTGTGGTGTTTTCTTTGTAGGAAGTTAGGTGTCTTCTTCATTCATTTTACAGAAGTATAAGGTAATTAGAACACATGTAAGTCTCTTTTCTCAAAACCCTAATGATCATATGTTGTTTTGATATTGTACCCTTTG
Organism: Glebionis coronaria; assembly: GCA_025667525.1. Lineage (NCBI taxonomy): Eukaryota > Viridiplantae > Streptophyta > Magnoliopsida > Asterales > Asteraceae > Glebionis > Glebionis coronaria. The sequence goes on from JANFOE010000922.1 coordinate 492,407, forward strand.
GCTTTGTTGTGTTTGTTTAAGCTTTCACCCTCAAAACACCCCAACAGACGAAAACAAGAGCTTCTGGACTGCTTTGACTCTTATGAAGCACCTCTTTGGGTCCGGAGGCCAAAAGGGCATGTGTTTTTGAATTTTGAGACCTCTGATGCAAGTTACACAGAGGCTGCACGATTCGGCAAAGACTTCGATCGTCAAGGCACTGACCAAGATCTGTGTGACTACAACATGAACCGAATCCTCAAGGTTTGGTTTGATGTTCTCTATGACTACATTCCATTTTTTAAGTTGTCTGGTTGTTTGAAAGTTACTTTTTACTTGAGATGATATCTTAGAAAACTTCGGCCACAATGAAAATCTGAGTTCCGACAGGTCTAAGTTCAAGTTTTAGGAAGTTCCAGAAACTCGAGTTTTGTTTGCTGATGTGGCTGGAGCTGACCAGACAAAATGGAGTTGCAGGAATTTTGTGTAGGAGGCCTGTTATCCGAGTAAGCACATACATGTGTTTACACATTACCTAGGGCTTTGGTGGGGCTGGTCTAGAAAAAATAGTGGCAGTGTCTCTACGAGTTGCTGCTCGCATAGGTTTGTAAGAACTAAACAAAATTTTCATTGTTTCTTGAGTATACACATATATTAATGTTAATCTTATTTTGATTATGTTGTCGGGCGTTTTGTCCAAGCGGAGAGTGAAGTTGAACAAATGACAAGGATTATGCTGGTAACTATCCGAATCACACTCTGATGTAACTTCTTGGTAAGAAATAAACTTAGAGAGGTATATTCGATTGCATGCTTATAGAAAAAAAGATGTTTGAGTCCAGTGTGAGGAAACCAATGCAGGTGGGTACATAGGCTACGTTAGTTCATATCTTAGGTTCTGTTCTATGCATGAATGAGTGATTTGTTCATCTTCTTTATGTTCAGTTCTTCTCTTAAGATGAGATATAGTATTCATAGTGTATTTCGTCTATGTGTAAATTAATGAGTTTCGTTTTCCATCTGTCATGATTTGAATAATTCACTTGCCTTATGACCTCCCATTGTATATTCGCTCATTAGAACTTGCTAAGTTTTGTTTGCTTATACGAACTGCTGATGGGTATAATATTAGCCTTTATTTTACTCCAAAAGAGTACAAGTACCATGAGTTTTTAAAGCTGATATTCTGATTGATTTCTTTTAGATCTTGAACGAGATTACAAAAAAGGTGGTGATGTATACATATCAAACGATGGTTTATGGACTGTTTCTTTTACGGAAAGGAGTCAAATAAACAGGGACACATCTTTGATGGCTTCTACTAAGGTCGTTGTCACTGTTGTGTGATGGGGTTGCAGGGCCTCTGGAAGTTCCAATACCGAATATTTATGCAACATTGAAGGAGTTTGAAATAATGGGTAGTAAATTAAAATACTACGTAACTTTTTTTAAAATCAAGTTATACTTCTTAACAATTGTTATTAACCGTGTAATATGATAAGTAGTTGCTTAGAAACGTAGAAGTATACGATATATACTAAATGTCTAAGGATTGTTGGTGAACAAGTGCTCTACATGTGCATAGTGCATATTGTTACCATAATACTGTCATACAGGTATCAAAAGAATAATTTTTATTTTTATTATAGAACGGTAATTTAATCAAAATGAAATCCGATCCCTCGAGTTATACCATTCAAACGGACAGGTCTCGAGACCCGAACCACTTGAGAAAACCCCTAGAACTCACGGGTTTGCACTAAGGAGGAAAATGATAAATTTTTGTCTCTTGCAAAACTTGAACCCATGATCAAACCCCGTTCCCAAGCTACAAAGAACTCAAGTGGCCAACTACTATATTCAACAAAAGATTAATACAACACAAACATCTTATGTTTGGTAACTTTCATATGTTTAAATTTTGAAACGATGTTTATTGGTACTATAAGATAGGGTTTAGATTTTAAATATACAGAAAAGAAGTGGATATTTCAGTGAGCAAAATACAAGTATTTGGTGGAACTTTGCAACGTTAGACTTTGACAACTATCAAACTTAAAATACATGTTTGAAATACAGTTCTCGGTTTGATGTAACTTTGTCAATTAGAATTGAAATCCAAATTTAATATAAGAAAATAATCTTTATACTTTAAACATATTTTCTTGACAAAATCAAAGCTTGGTTTCCTTTTAAAAAAAGGTTTTTACAACACGACAAGTATATGTCATATTTTTAGAGGTGAGAAATCTTGTCTATTTACTTAGATATGGGTATTTTTTGATACTTTTTTAAAAACATAAGACACTTTTGTCTATCCATTAATTTTTATGGGCTAAACGGACGCACATGTAAAATACTAATTAGCCTACTCGACGAATGTTTTATAATTAATTTTTTATCCCTGACTCTCAAACAATATTCACATTTTTTATTTCTACGTTTTTTATATGTCTTCCTCCATTTTATTTTGCACCCGTTTAGCTCACTCAGTTAGCCCGTCGCCAATTTAGTCCATCGCCTGTGTTCGCCAGCCCGTCCGTTTTGCCACCTATACCTACTTTCAACCAATGTTCTTAATACTATTAATTTATAAAAATTTAATGAAAATACAC